>JAWWNJ010000207.1:0-301224 GCA_037176885.1 Favolaschia claudopus
AGTCCTACAGGTTTGATATCTAAGGTTGCCAAGTGTTTCCCGCTGTTCAGTGAGGGAGACAACTGGGCACACTAATTTCCCGCCTCAAAGCATACATAAAAGAATGTGTAATAATGGGACAAAGAGACCATGCAGCCTTTTGCCTGCTTCGTATGCAATGGTATATGTTCATACACTGCTAATAGGGTCATTTTACCCAGCAGTCACCCGCAAAATCTGGTTGAAAACACGCAATTTCCGATTCCGGTTACTTTTGGTCACACCGAGTAGCTGAACTTTATAATGGGCCCGTTCCCTGTGCCGCCCATGCCACCAACCATACCCGATCCCCCTGATCCTCCATGCCCACCTAGTCTGCGTGTGAGATGATTGAAGCTTTGAGCTACAATATACGTCCGCACCCGAAATGTTGCCCAAGTGAGCCGGAATCCCGTGGCAAAAACTGAGACGAGGACCTCCACCAACTCCACCCTTGCCCCCGACTTCATGGCCTGCACCTCCTGAGCCTCCATGCCCACCAGTTATCTGGACCCGTAACCAGATCAGCAGTGCATGGTGAGTCGAATGCTGCATCCTCACCGAAGGTTGACAGTTTAGATTGCTTTTCAACAATAAGAATCCAATGGCAAGAGTGAGACAGAAAATACGCTCACTTCAATGTCCTTTAGCTTTTTCATAATCTGGTCGACCCCCATAAGCTATCATGTTCGTTAGTAGCGAGGACTTGAAGGCGCAACCAAGACTTGATCTTGCTCTTACAGTGTTTTCCGTAATCATAGCCAAAAGATTGTTGTTATGCTTTTTAATCATGGCAGCGTTGTCCCTGCTATTAAAAAATTGTCCCAACCACTGTTCTTTGTGAGCTCCTCCTAGATCCTCCTGCATTCTGAGTAACTCTCTGCTTGTGTAAGTAACGTCCCATACAAAATAGCTATTGACATACCCTCTCAGTCGTTCACCAATAATTTCCTGGTTATCTGACTTCTGAATCACCTCTGTGAGATATTCGACGCGCGATGATAATTGGACAAGATTTTTTCCATGTTATCAGCAGTTTGCTGGCAGATAAGTAAGATCAGAACTGTAGCCAATCGTTAGCTACATGCACACCTGGACTTGCTCAGTAAGGGCTAGAACAGGCTCGATGACGCTATTCAACATCCCCAATACCGGGATGTGACTAGACCAGGTTCCCAGAGCGCGTAGAGCCGCGGTTAGGACATTTGTTGCGGTTTGCGCTTTTTTCTTTCGCCCTTGATCCGGTGTTGAGTCTCGGGGCTTGCTGCGAGTAAGTTTCTTCAGGCCAAAACAGGAGAGAAAGACCATAGAGCTGAGGCAATACGAGGACCTGAAGCAGTGGGGCACGAGAATGCCAACACGATGCCAACACGAGACCAACACGAGACTGTGCTCTCGGCCGAACGCTTACCGAAAGCCCATTTCACCCAGATCGTGGTGAGCAATTGCTAAGCAGCACCCCAAACCTTTATATCTTCCGCCCGCGGGGTCCTCATCAACTCCGACGAATCCAAGATTGAGCTAGCTGTTTTGGATGGCCGCCGTTACGTTCGGCGTCGACGTGGCCAGGACGCGCTTGCTCCGCGGAGTGTTCAGGGGATGGAAGCTCATGGTCGGAAGGGTGTGAGGGTCAATGTTTGGGGTGCGATCCACCCTCTGGGCGTCTCTAAACTGATTCGCATTGACGGGACGCTCAACGCTGAATTGTATGTCAAGATTCTCGAGCATGCCATGGTACCCATCTACGACCATCTCGAGAATCGGCAGCACACCTTCCAACAAGACAATGACCCCAAACACACCAGCCGGCTTGCGCAGGCATGGTTTCTTGATCACAACATCTGCGTGTTTAATTGGCCGGCCCGCTCTCCTGATCTCTCTCCAATTGAGAACGCATGGAGAGAATTTAAGCGACGGGTAAGGCGCCACCCTCGTTTTATGGACATCCAGAATGCAGAACAATTCTTTGTGTTGTTGTCGGAGATCTGGGAGTCGGTGTCTTTCCAAGAGTACACTCTCAAAGTATATCATTCTTTTCCACGCCGGCTTCGTGAATTGAAAGAAAATGACTTCTTGTCGGTTGATTATTAGACGCGTAATGTATTGTACAGAGCTGTAGCATAAATCTGACAAATTTTCTTGGTCATTCGACGCAAAACGAGCTCGAAATGAGTGCGCAGAGAAATTTCTGATGGCATTTCCCAATACGGTAAGAACAAGTGATCTTGCGGCAACGACCCCTTCAAATATCGTTGGGGCTTCCCGTTCCCGCGGCCTTGCAGCGGTGAAGCGCATCATTTTCGTGCTGCACGAAGGCTGCGGAAGGCAGCACGGGTGTGGAGGTCACCCTTGGGTGCAACCTCTGGCTCACGCACCCTAACCCATCACCAACGCCGACGAGCGGAACGAGGCCGACGAGCCCATTTTTTAGCTATTTTTGAGCCTTCGAGGCTGCACCTTCGTGTGCTACACATCTGTACCGATTTTTGACTGGTTTCTCGAAGATGACGAGTTTGCGCCAGTTTCCTGCTGTAGCATGGTGATTCATGTCTGTGTTTATTGCTGAATGTTAAAGTTGTACTGATTTACGTAATCTACAGGCCGCCCGTATCTCGCCTGACATCGAAGTTTTCTCTGACAAACTGGCCGCCGTGGACTACCACCTCTTTGGGGACATCATATCTGTGAGTTTCACTTACCGTTTGGCCTGTATTTTCAATACGCTCAAACTAACAATCGTTTCCAGTTGATACCCTTTGGGTTGCCTGAGAATTTCACCCCCAAATATCACCCATTTGTCAGTGTATGCGGCACTGCTTCCAATGTCGACAAGCAGAACTCATCTTTCGACATTACCGCTGAGCAATATCTCTCCGCCAACAAGGCTTACAACAACCAATTCCCGGTTCACTGTGTTTTCTCTGACACCCCGCGCTGGCAGAACAAAAAACCCCTTCCTGGGCCAGACAAGCCGGTAGTAGTTGATGGTTTCTTAACTGGTGTTGAGCGCAACCCGGATCGTACTGTCAAGCATTTCATCATCTGTAGAAAAAGCGGGTGGTTTGAGCTTGGAATAGGAGTAAGGTGATTTATTCCCTTGCAAACTATAGAACAGGTTATGGTTCACACAAGATTGAGCCCAGGCAGGTATATTCGAGGCGCGAGAGAGCGACGAGATGGGGGTGCGAGAGCTACAGGAAATCGGTACGTACGACACAATATAAGGAATATACAAAGGGACGGATAGGGGGGGTGTAGCGAGGAAACGGACAGATAGGAAAGGCGGCGCGTGATGGTCTCACGCCTTCAACACTCCCACTGACCAACGCGCGCCGCGTACTCGACATTAGCGATAGGTAACAAGAAATGAAGTCCAACAATCATGACGGCTCCCACTGGAGCGATGGCGGGGAAGAGAAAAAAAAATCAGAAATGGTATGTGTCGACGACAGCTGCGGTGGTGGTCTCGCGTCCGGGGATAGGAACGAGAGGGCCGGGCTCGGGGCATTCGTTCTGGTAATGACCGAGTTTCCTGCATTTGAAGCACGTAATGCGGGAACGGTCGCGGTATGTGCGGGCGGTGAGCGCAGAAGCGGGGAGGTCCGAGTCCAGGGTAACAGAAAGCTCAGCTTCCTGACGCGTTTCTTCGTTGAGCAAGCGGCCGATAACGAATTCCAGCTCGTCATGCTGGGGGTGAGAGTCGAGGGAGATAATGAGGGTGTTGTACGAAGCGGGGAGGGACATGAGAAGTGTCGCAATAATCTGCGCATCCGACGGCTTGTCCTCGTAGAGGCGTTCGAGTTTCTCCGCATGGGCTCGGACGGAAGCGATGTAAGCGCGCATGCTCGAAAGACCATCAGGCTTACGAAGGCTGTAGAATTTCCTCCACATCGCAACAACACCACCCAGCCCAGTGCTGAGATGCATCTCCTCCAACCGGTCCCACATCCCCTTCGGATCCTCCTCAAATGCCCGAACGTGAGCGAATTGGGACGGATCGAGTCGGCCAATAATCGTCGCAGTCGCCAGATCCCGCCTCGTAATCCAGGCCTTCACGGCCTTCGAGTTGTCGCTACCGAGCGGCCTCGTCTCGTCTCCCAAAACGATGGGTAACACAGTCCGGCGCCGCAACTCGGCCCGGGTCTCAAACTGCCAGTCGTCGAACGAGACGTCGTCCGACAGGCGGGTTCCATTCTTCGCATCAAGAGCCTTCGAATCCATCGCAGAAGGCAGTACAATCGGTCGGGGCACCTAACGCAGGCACACGTTCGTTCGGGTTCGGGTTCGGTCGGTCAGTTGCCTACGCAGGCACGGTGGTCGGTCGTTGAGAAGACGGGCAATGGGGAGCGGTGAAACGAGGATAGGGGCAGATGAAGCGGCGAAGAGGAGATATTAGAAGCAGAGGAGGGGTGCGGGGCCCATAACCTATAGAACAGGCTATGGTTCACACAAGATTGAGCCCAGGCAGGTATATTCGAGGCGCGAGAGAGCGACGAGATGGGGGTGCGAGAGCTACAGGAAATCGGTACGTACAACACAATATAAGGAATATACAAAGGGACGGATAGGGGGGGTGTAGCGAGGAAACGGACAGATAGGAAAGGCGGCGCGTGATGGTCTCACGCCTTCAACACAAACCAGTAAAGTACAGAGCAGTATCTACTTGGTATTTATACCTCTCAGGAATATTAGTAACACTGTGGGTAGCTGAGTGAAATAGAAACTCGAAGAAATATCTGGAAGGTTCAACATTTCGGGCTTACTAATGATCCCCGAGATCACCTTCGGCTTCATATTCCAACATCATCGATATCGAGAAGGTCACCTTTGTTGGCCAAGGGACATCTGCACCAAAGGCGGAGCCAAGTCCTGTTAAATTGAGTAGGATGGCTTTCAATCGGCAACCATCACCATCGCAAACAAAGGACCCCGCCACTCCGGCCAGGTTCACCATTCATGACCTCCACCAAGCCATCTATGCCCTCCCCTTGCCCAAGGCCACCGCCAAAACATGTTCAGTCACCGTTGACGCCATTAACAACCTACGAAAGCTCGTAGCGCAGCTCGTACAACAAAAGACACCATCCTCATCAGAAACCACAAGCCGTCTTGACTCCCTCGTATCCAAATTTGATGCTCTCAACAACACTGTCAAAGAATTAGCCTCTGTAGCTGCCCATGCACCTCAACGCACCTATGCCTCCACACTCAAAACCTCTGCTCCAGCCACGACAGCCCCCTCCGTCGCTTCGGCGGCCCACCACGTCACACGTAACACATCATGTGATCTCGTCCTGACCGCCGATCCCCAGCTTTCAGTCTGCACGAGCTATGGGACCCGTGCCTTCGCCACTCAGGACCCTTCAAATGCTTTGACCTGCACTCACTTGCTGCTTTCAAGGCCGACGCCGCCGCACTGCCGCTCGCTGCACTCGCCGGCGCGCGTCGCCGCGGGGATTCTCAGGCTTTGACAGAAAGTCACGGGGTAAAATTCCCTTTCCTGGACCCAATGCTGTGCACTTCTTCTTTTCATGTATAGGATCCCCCGCAGCTGCACGCGACCAATTCAACTCGCTGACAACACGCTTGGGGATCACGTACGAAGCCCTTGCTGGGGATGGGGAAACATATTTTTCCCAGACCCCATTGGCTCGTGCAGTCGCTTAAGGATGGACACGGGTATCGGGTATACCCGCGGTATCGTACCCGAGGGTCTTGCGGGTAGGGGTACGGGTCGACCTTTCGCTGACCCGCGCCATACCGCGTACCCGGGCGGGTAGACCCGCGGGCCTCGGCTAACGTCGGCCGACGTCGGCAATTCACGTTCCGCCTCTGCCGCTTATTGATTGTGCCATCAATCAGTCCCAAATCACTTCGGAAATCACTGTGGAGTCCAAAACAGCGTCGCTGCCGACCTAGGAAACCATCAATTTTGAGCTAAAATCAAGGTTTAATGCCTGCCGTCGCCGAATTTACTGCTGACCCGTCGAATACCGCGGGTCTTGCCGAACCCGCGGGTAACCCGCGCGGGTTGCGGGTCGGGTCTGGCACGGGTACGGTACTGCCGGGTACGGGTGCGGGTCAGCTTTTGGGACCCGCGGGTGGACCCGTGTCCAACCTTAGGACTCGCCTTGCATCGTAACGGTGACATCCGCCCCACTCTCAACTCACCGGAGGAGGTGGTGACCCTTCGAGACCAGGAGAGCTCATGGCTGCCCTCGTTCTCCAGCCTTCTCAAAATCCGAACCCCAGTCTTCGCCGTCATTGTCCACCGAGTGTCAACGTCAACCCGTATAGAGGCAGATGGAGATGCCTCTTGGGTACGAGACCTCGTCGACGACAATGAGTCTCGGATCCCGGGCATCGTCACCAACCTTCGGTCAGTCCATTGGATTGGCCGCCGCTCTCCCGAGCAGCTCCGAGCAACCAAACGCCACTCATCGCTTGTCCTGTATTTTGACGATGCGGACGTGGCAAATGATTGCATTAGAGAGCGCCTGGCGCTTGAAGGATTCCTCCACCGTGTCGAGAAGTACCGGCCCCGTCCCAGCCAGTGCTTCAAATGTTTCCGATTCGGTCATATTGCCTCCCAATGCCACAGCAAGGCTGTCTGTGGCACCTGCGCTGGTCCTCATCCCACTTCAGAATGCCGTTGCCCCAATGCCAAACCCTGCAAATCTGGCAAACAGTGCCCCCATATCGTCCCGAAATGCGCTCTGCGTGGCTGTGGTGGTAAACACTCAGCTACGGCGGCCGAGTGCCCTGTCCGTCAGATACTCTTCCGTCGCATCGAGGATGAACTTTCTGCCTCTGGATCTTTCTTTGCTGGTATGCAAAGTGAGCACCGAGGCGAGTCCGTTTAACACTTATTCCCCCTCCCCTCATGTCCCTTCTCTCTCATGTACAATCAACCGTACCTGGACTTCCGCTCCTAGAGCTTTTCGCCCCATGAACCATACCATACTCTCAAGTTTGTCCCACCATGATCATTTTCTCATGGCCTCGCATTTACTCGTGCCCGTGTCCACACCTACTTTCTTGATCTACTCATCATGACTACTCGTACCTACCACAGTACCTACCATTAGCTACACAGAGGCGCACAGTAGCGACATATGCCCTAAAGGGCATGAAACGTTACTTAATAAATTGATTCCATCTCATCTCTCTATCTTAAATTGAGTATGTGCTTTCTACATTTCTCTCCCCCCATTCATCGCCAACTCTGTCGCCCTCAGAATCCAACTCCGGTGCCTCCTCCGCGCTGATGTTCACTGGCTTTGACGAGGTCACGGAACAACCCGCTCCCAAAAAGCGAAAAATTACGTTAGTCACCAGCAATGATCAACCTACCGAGCAGCCAAACAACAGAGACGACGATAAAGGCGAAGGTAGTTCCACTGGTAATAGTCGTCGCCGTCAGCGCCAGTAGAATATATTTGCACTTTGTATTTCAAATTCAAATTTTGTCCTTAAACACTCTTCGCGTACCCTATATTGAGATTTAACCCGTGGCGAAGCACGGGCTCACTGCTAGTAGGATTATAGGATAGGAATAGGATAGGAAATAATTAATTGTCATCGACAACGCTTGCGCAAGGCCGCCGGGCCACCCAGCCAAGAACCGTCAATGGAGTTGTCCCAGGGTGAGTGAACAACCCAGGAATTCCTCAGCTCACTAGGCTCGAATCCAGCCTGTGTATGGAAGCAAGCTTGTCGATACACAGGCTGGTCGATCTGAGTTTGAATTGCCACGTCACACCGAGTTACCAAAAAAGGTTATTCCACTAGTTCCTCGCAGCAGCACATTTTCGATGAAATTTCTTAATTCAACAACACAATGAGCATTTCTGAGTGTTATTGTGCACACCGGTCTGTCTATCGACAGCTTGCTCCATAGACAGACGGTCACCGGTCTATCAGCTCACATGTAGACGGCGGTTTGTTTTGCAGTGCTTCTATATCACCCCTACACTGCGATGTCGGAAAAACCCTAGTTTGCTCATAACGGATTGACCCGGATTATGGCCTCATCACGGCTTTCAGGGGATTACAAGCCGCCCACCGGGGGATTATGATCCGTGATAAGCCGTTGCAATCGGCTCACCGCCGAAGCAGTGTCAAGTGTTGCGGTAGCTTCGCCACTCTTCACCACCTCTCCCAAAAAATTTGTTTTCCGGTCCATGGACCTCAAAGAGCTGGTGGTACGGTATCGACTTCTAGCGCTGTGCTGTAAACTCAATTGTTAATAACAATGCTATATAGCACATGTTATTAACACGTTATTAGCTGCTAGGCTGAGGACCGTCCAGAACCCCATGCTATTTATTGCTATAAATTCAAGCAGCACTGTGGGTGTCTGAGGGACCATCCTGTCATTCATTTGAGTGGTCATGGAAGGATAGAAGGTTTTTTCAATGAGATGGTGGAGAAATTTCCTTTTCTGGTGCTAATCGAGTCCAGCCGGCGCTTGCCGAGTGTCCGAATTGGGCTAATAGATTGAAATTTGTGTTCAGTTGAGCATTCCTTGCTATAACAGCCTTCCAAGATGTTTTCTAGACATTTTCACAGAGGCATGTACCTCTTGCAGGTCAAAATTATACCGTCCCAGGGCGGCGCGACAGATGCACGTGACTGCTAAAAATGTGCTAGAAATGTGTTATTAACGTGTGCTAGCTATTGTCCTTTGGACCTCGACATTTCTAGCATAGCATAGCAAGTGCTAAAAACTTTCTAGCACAGGGCTATCGACTTCAGTTTCTTCAAGACTGTGCCGACGTTGCCGGGATCGCTTACGGCACCTTCACACGGACTCCACAGCGGCCTTCACAATGTACGAAGAAGTGCTGCGGCAAGCGTCCCACGCCTCTTTCTCCCCAACCACCACTACGACCACCGCACAAGTCTTGTATTCAGCTCGCCCTCACCGATTCTACCACCTGCTGTGCCACAGCGACCCACATCTGCCTTCAAATCACTGCTCTCGGTTGCCTCTCGGTCTCCGTTATTCTAAATAACCCTTTCACCTTGTTAACTTACAGTCGGCGCATATACTGTATGAAGTTGCTCGCTACCACCAGCTAGCTTTGTCGAACTGAGATGTGCGAGGGCCTAATTTCCGTGGGTTACCTGGTGCGTTCTGCCGCTCGACATCTAATTGTGTCTGAATTCTCTTGAATTAGTTCTTGTCGCCATTTATGTATCATCTGTGCGTTTAACACTCTCTTCTCTGTTCTTCCACTTCTAATCACTGCTTTTCAGCACTGTGCTATATTGGGTCTAACTTGTGTGATACATTTACGCGGTGCTACCGTTCCAGCATGGGATTCGAAGTCGAGGTTATTTTGTAGGCGATCCGTGCGTGGCGGGTAGCACCCGAACCGTTGTCGTAGCCATGAATAGATGTTTTTTGTCACCATAATTGAGTTCTATGTTTCCTGAATGTGCGCTAATGCGCGGTAACCCAATGTAAGCACCTAAATCCCATATAATCCCGGGTATGGATTATAGCGGCTGGAGAGAGCTTGAAAGGTCTACACCTATGCGCTATAATCCCCTTATGAATTATGACCTCATGGCGGCTTATGTTGACTTACGAGCCGACACAAGCTGTCCAGGATTTTTCCGACAGAACCAGGTGTTTGCACCCCACTCCTTGCGTCAAAACTGTCTGCCAGAACTCAGTGCCCTCGGCGTGCCTGGATTGGCTGGGCCACACCCGCCTGCTCCCCACCAAGCTTAACTCTCAACTCAATCCTGCTTCTCTCTTTCCCAGCAGTCCCATCTACAGCATCCCGAAAGTTTTGGCGGCGCACACCATTATCCTTACACTCCCAATCATTGGGACCCTCAACACCAGATGTTGACGTTAAGCTCTGTTGCTCCCCACCCATCTTACACCACGACCCGGGATTTTCGTGGTCCCACACGTACTCGTAGCATAAAACGCGGCACGCCTCTTGCTCATCCTCCCCATCACAGAGACCCGTCTCAGAAAATCAAAACCGTTCAACGAACCAGGCCGCCCTGCAGAGAAAAAGGACGGCAGAGATTTCGCGATGACCTCCCTGCCCACGGTCGTAACTGCATCCAGATCAAGCGGGTGTCCGCCTTCGTGAGTCGACTCTCGCAGCGCTGAGTATTAAAAGCCGCTCATTAGTCGTGACTGTGAACAGCATTACTTAGTTTGGGGAGAGATGGTGGAGAACATTGAGATAAAAAATTGACAAACCAACCATGTCGAATCCAAGTTTCCAAATTGCCTCAACTCGTTTGACGAACATACGGTCCCGGTTCATCAAAGCTCTCGTCGCACCATATGACTCGTCTGTAGTGCATTCAATCAATGTTGTTTTCCCGGCATCGGAAATGAACAAAATCTTATGAGAGCCGAACGCAAAGGGTAAATTGAATAAGAACACTACTCTATTGTTGAGGAGCGATGGAAGGAAGTTACGTGCCTGAAATATCTGCTTCACGAGATTTTGGTGAAGAACACTGAGGACGTAAAACCCCGTGAATTTCCCTTAGCCATTGCATGAATTTCATGATTCACTGTATTTGCAAGGGAATTAAAATTCACTGAGCTGAACATTCGCTTACCTGATTCACGTACTTTGTATTGGGTCTGTCAGGTAGGTGAATTTTACCTTAACATATCATGAATGAACTGTGTGAATCTGAGCTACTAGGCTGGTATCCGAACTCCGTGAAATTCACTCAAAAATCAAGTGAGGTAACATACCCTCAAAATAGCCCAGAAACGACATTCCAAGGTCCGCCCTGTAACCCTGTCAAATTCATGGAGTCAAAGGTGGCCCGAGTAAGGTACATGGTTCTGGTCATCAGTACTCGTTATTCCTACATAAGGCAAAGACAGTCAATATGACCGTAATTAAACAACTTTGTGACTTGGAGTAGAAGTGGACTATTGAGGTAGATAGAATGTGAGATTGGTGTATCAATACTAAACGCTATCCCCCCAACACCTGGCCCCCCACGTGACCCGCGGATCAGCCTTCCGAGATGGGTTCCACGCTGTCAGAGACTTCCGCCGCCATCGACAAGTCCATTCAGAAGAGCTCAACATTGGCTCAACTGCGTTAACACGCTATCCCGCCTGTTCCATTGTTCAGAAATTAGGAGGAGGAGGAGTGGATAGGATGGGGTTAGTAACTCCTGTGTACCTCTGAAAGTAACGGTGTTAGGCGCGTCCAATCACACCTGTGCCGCGGTTGGTGCTGTCACACATCATCGCCAACGGCGGCGAAGGAGACAACAGTGAGCTCAATCTGAGTCTATATATAAGTGTATAAAAAGTACAGATAACTTGGTGAACGGGGCAATATAGCTAGAATTATGAACCTGAGTGAATAAATTCATGTAAAAGATTCCTAAGGGACAATAGAGAGTTTGCGGTGAGCCGCCAGAAGCCACCTGGCGGCTCTAATGGCATGCGGATTGGAGCGGCTATGCTGTCTGGCGGCTCGTTTGGTGGCTGGTAAGACTGGTTCAAATTTGGTTTTGCAAGTCTATTCTTAGTACTTAGTCATCTATATCTTGAGCCATACACACACGAAGAAAAACCGACTCGAAAATCTGACGCCATCGCACATTTGAGCCGGAGACTTCGGTTGACGCTGGAAATTGCTTCAATTCAAAACAATTATGCACGTTTGGACAATGAACTCTCATTGGCTGAAGGTATTGTCAAGTATGCAAGGTACCCAACCTCAAAATTGTGCTAAGGACCGCGCGCGCCGAGCCGCTGAACGAGCCGCCACATGACGTAGCCGCTCCAATCCGCATGCCGTTGGAGCCACCAGGTGGCTTCTGGCGGCTCACCGCAAACTCTCTAATGTGGTGCGCAATACCATCGGGGGCATGTAACCCTCAGAGAAATAACTCACAAATGGGCTCTTTTGAAGCGAAGAACGTTGGCGGCGCCTCTGAGTGGACTTGTCGATGGCGGCGGAAGTCTCTGACAGCGTGGAACCCATCTCGGAAGGCTGATCCGCGGGTCACGTGGGGGGCCAGGTGTTGGGGGGATAGCGTTTAGTTGTATCAATGCCTTGAAATGGTGTGTAGAACACACAAGAGAACAGTCGTGAATAGGAACCAAGTGAAACCTTTTTCATTAGAACTTCACATAGAATTCATCCCAAACCTAAGTGAATGAACCCCATGAAACGTTCCATTCACTTAGTCCAACTACGTGAATTGAACTGGGTGAAATTCACAAATTCCCAGTGGAACTCGCTTGGTTCTCGGATGAATTTCCCCTGAAAACGAGGTGAATCAACCAGGTGAAATTCGCAGATAGCCAAATAATACCCTTCTTGAGCCCGCACCACGAGCATCGACGCGACCAGTGACCGGAGTGCCCCACCGAGGGCACGTCGCCAGTAAAGTGAATTCAACAGAGGAGATGATCACTCCCGTATTCCCGTGATTCCGACCCCAACGCGGACCTCAAGCCTTCACGCGACTTTCTCATTTTCTCCCGACTTTCTTGTTCTACGCCCAAACGTGATCCCGGGGACATTCTTTTATATTTCTCTCCCACCTCTACACAGTACCACCAGACTTCCGACCCACAAATCCCTTCCACCAGGGAAGAACTCGACGCTACGTCACCGGTGAAGAAGAAGAAGAGAAACCGGCACGTTTCAACTACGACGAGCTCAAACCAACAGGCTCCGCCTTCTCGTCCAGCAGCAACAGGTGAGAACCAATTTGAGCCCATGATCTTGTCTGCGCTAACGGAAGCCCAGACTTTATTTAATAAAGAAAACTGAGCGTACCAAACTCGAGGAGACTTATCCCATCGGCAACTTCCCGGCTATCGACCCCAACAAGCGCATATGGCATCATACGGACCGTGGCTTCTACTTCGATCTACACAACTCGCGGCTTCCGCGATGGTGCGTGCCATCAGGTGTTATTACCTCTCCATGTGTGCTGAGACCCAATACCACAGGCGCAGAAGAAGACCGACGAGAAGACTCCTCCTCACTCTCAAGTTTTCGGTATGAAAAAAGTCGGCGCAAACAACGTTCCAGCTATCCCCCCTCCTGCCGCTATTGCCCCGCCCATTCCTCCGCCTGTAGCTGCCGTTCCTCCCCCTGCAATGATCCCTCGCTTTCCGATGTCCTTCTCACGGCCTTGCTCACAAGCAACCCCGGTTCGCTTGGCAACCTCTTTCCTCATCTCAATTCCGCGCCTCCTCCCCAACTCCTGCCTCCACTGCCAGTTGCGCCACCACGTTCCGTGCCCTCGTCACCACTCAAACGTCATACCGTCACAGTCGAGATCTTTTGCGACACCTACCATATCGATGGCGAAGATTGTACGCGCTTGAAGGAAGTTGGCTTCCGTCCCAGGGACTCCACTGGTCCCAATCTTGATGATGATTTGAAGGCAGTCGGATTTACACTGTTCGGCTGTGAAGCTTGTCTGTCAGAATGTTATTCGGTGTTTTGTAGCGAGCATTGTTACATGTTTTGTACCCTAGCTATCCCAAATGTAGCCCGCATGTTTGAACCACCCATGTGCCATCTCGGGAGTGATACATGCAGTCGACTCGAGCAACGACTCGAACGGGTCTTCAGCTTCGCGGATTGCGTGGCCATGACGGCGCAGATAAGCTTTCCCTAGAGGGTGTGTAAGCCATGGATCACAGCAGATGATTGAATCATAAGTACGCACATGTAGAAAAAGACTCCTCAATGTGGTTGAGATGGGGCGAGTAAGCAGGGAGGAATAGTATCATGACGCTGAAATATTAATCAATTAATCACCAGTCAATGTGCAAGTAATACCTTGAGTTGTTGTGTTCAAATTGTACAGGTATCCGAGACCTGCGCGATATATTGAATGAAATTTCTATATCTGAAAAAGCTCTCTTAGTATAGCAGTATGATGTATGACCTACCTTTTACTCGCACTGCGAAGGTTGACGAGGTGGCAACCATTAATTAATTAGAGAGTTTGCGGTGAGCCGCCAGAAGCCACCTGGCGGCTCTAATGGCATGCGGATTGGAGCGGCTATGCTGTCTGGCGGCTCGTTTGGTGGCTGGTAAAACTGGTTCAAAATTTGGTTTTGCAAGTCTATTCTTAGTACTTAGTCATCTATATCTTGAGCCATACACACACGAAGAAAATCCGACCCGAAAATCTGACGCCATCGCACATTTGAGCCGAAGACTTCGGTTGACGCTGGAAATTGCTTCAATTCAAAACAATTATGCACCTTTGGACAACGAACTCTTATTGGCTGAAGGTATAGTCAAATATACAAGGCACCCAACCTCGAAATCGTGCTAAGGACCGCGCGCGACGAGCCGCTGAACGAGCCGCCACATGACGTACAGTTGCGGCAAAATCAATTTACTTACCATATAAGGAAATTTCCATCAAATCCGCTCTACCGCACGGCAAAACCACCACAAGCACGTTGAAATGGCACAAAGGGCCTGTACTCCTGGAGTTGAGCCGGTCTACGCACAAAAAACAACCGGATTCGTCATGTTTCTCACTGCTTTTGGCTGCACTTTATGCGACAAAGTTGTGGGTTATCCCGGCGAAACCAATACAGAGACACCAGTTTTTCTACATCAGGAATACAGGCCAGCAGTTCTTAGTATTCTTATCAACTTACCGCTCGAAAAAAACGAGCAAAAGGAGCGAACTGACGAGAATTTCCTTATTTAGTAAGTAAATTGATTTTGCCGCAACTGTATAAGGCCTTGCATGTAGTATTTGGTACGTATTTAGACCTTGTAACCCTCCTTTTCTCCAACGGCCTTATTAGACCTTACAAGGCCTATCCAGGCCCAACAACCCTTTTTTGATTTTTCCGAGCCTAATAGGAACGGATTGTTGTGGAAATGCCACTCTATGCTGTTTGGGCGCGTGTAATGAGGCCGCAGGCTGCCTCAACTTTCAATCTAAGATATCAGTGTGTGCCTTTTGACATCAATTGTGCCGAGCGCTCGGCGAACCCTGTGTCCCAGCATATCGAGTCCGGGGCGAAGGAGCCTCAGGGTGAGCAGAACGTCTCAACCCAGAAGGTGCCCACAGTCTCTATCTAGATTAGTCTAGAACTTCCCGCGTGGCAGGGTCGCATTATTATATAATCATCGGGTTTGGCAGGTAGTTCCCACGGCACTTCCTGGCTGTTTCCACTCAGTCGCTCCTCATTTTTCTATAGATTTAGGAACGAAATACATCTTTGAACTTTTCTTTACACTTCCCGAACGTTAAATGCTTTAAATTTTGGGTAGGTACTTGAGATACGACAGACAGTTGTGTTTGGCCGCCTTTGGCCGGCGGCCAACACATCAAACGAGTTTTTACAGCTCTCGACTCAATTCAAGTGAGGAAAATGGTCTATTTAAAAGATCTTGGAGAATGGTGTCAAAAATACGCGCAAGAACGCGTCGAAAATTGTGCAAGCGAACACGGGAAAATTTAAATTACATAATAAGATGAGGCTATATCTGAAATAATAGAGCTTATTAGCAGCCGGTGCTTTTCAAAATATACATGAAAAACTAAGCGAGATCAGTGAGAAACGGAGGCTCCAAACATGCAAAACCTCGAAGACGTCATCGAGAGATGCGGTCAGGCGCATGGCCGTTCCCCGCTCCGGATCCAGAGTGGCGATCATGACGAAGTAGGACGCTTCCGCGAAAGGTAGAGCTTGTTGCTCGTCGTTCCAAGAGGCTCGCAGGACGGCGAGTAGAGTAGTGAGCGTGTACGCTGATAGAAGTCGCTCAGAAAGGCAACTCAAGCGATGCGGCACGAATCGGCACGTTGTTTCCTTTCTTGGAACGGTGAAAAAGTGCTGCTCCACTTGTGGTTTTTGGATGACGTTCTTGTGCGTAAAATTTCGTTTTTCACCGGTTGCTAATAAGCTCTAATGGAGACGGCATGTTGGCGACGAGGATGTGGACTGATGCCATCAAATGAACGTAAGTGGGTTTCTGTCCAGAACTCGTTAAAGTTTGTGCGGGGGGTTTCCGCAATATTGCCTTAAGTTATATGGGGAGGGTTTCTGCCTGCACCCTGGGCTTCTCATTAGAATTATCCCTCCTTCTCGTGCCCAGGTGAGTAGACACTCTTCCTCTTGTTGTCATCAGCAGAGATCCTGAGGGTGCATGCAGCACTGTATCCTTCAAGTTGCACCTCTCACCAAAAAAGAAATCGGACCGACGTCGACTTGTGTAAAAAAACGCATGAAAAAATTCACTGTGGCTCGATTACCATATATGGTAATTGGGTCGTTGGCTCAAAAATTTTCATTTTCATGTCCTGCACTTTGTTTGAGTTCAGAGACCACGTCAATGACTCGAAAGACCTTGTTGCATTGTTTTCTGCAGCCACTGTAACACGCGCCGAAGTTATTGGGCTTTCCCTGTGCTGATTTTCTATGTTTGTTTATTTATGTGTCAAATCAACAATTTCTTGCTCTGTTTTAGTACCCTCATTGAAGGATGAGGATAGCCCAGCAAACTCTGAGTTCTCAGGTACAAAGTCATGAGATAGTAAACCTACTTTTGAGGTACTCATCTACCTGAAATCGTTAGATATCATAGAGTGGTGACCGGCAAGTCACACCAAACAAATGTCTGTTTGTACGTTGTTTGTTCGCAGTCGGTCCCGTCCCCCGCCCTCCACATTGACGCTAAAAATCTGAAACAAATTGCAAATGACTCCTGGACTAAGTCTGCTGGGAATGTCCCGCGTAGATTTTTTAAAATCCCCCAGTGGACCCGGAACAGAATCGCAGAAATGGCAGGGAAATGACTCTGTCCGAGGGAAAATATTCATTTCTAAAGTAACAAGGGCAAAAACAAAAAATCTGGCCGGGACATTCCCTGTAGATTGCTAATGGCTAGAGATTATACACTCAAAGTTAGTTCACAATGTTGACGCCTGAGGCTGCAGAACGGACCGATGGCAAACAGACATTTGATCACAGCCACTTGATGATAGAGTGGTGAGGGGCGGTAGAGCAAATGAATATATTTGAGTTAAATATTCCGTTCTCGGCATAAGTGATGCCGCCATCAGCGGCTTTCTCCCGACTTCCATCCCGCTCCTACTACGTCGCCCAGATTTCGCGCCCCACCCGCCTCCCCATGCGCTTCTGGGCTGTCCGGCTTCGTCTCCTTCCTGGGCGACCGGACTAGACCGGACTTCCATGCTCAGTCTCGCATCGCGCCGACCTCAGCCGCGGGTCTTCCCGGGCTCCCTCTTGTTTCGCCGCCGATCCGCATCAAGCGCTTCCTGGGTTAAGTCTTAGAATGGATTAAGCCTTAATAACAAGTTAATGTTAGGGGTTAACTTGGGCCAAGCCGCAATCTAACCCTTAATTAAGGCTTAATTGATGGCTGATGGATTTACGGCACAGTTCGGCTGAAATTTCGACGCCGATTCCGATGGCGCGGAAGCCTGCGGAAGCGGTCAGATGAGTGTCGATTAGAAAATTCCCAGGCTGCGTGGCGAAAGGTTTATACAAATTGGTTGCAAATTGGGTTGTGTCGGCACGGCAGGACGAGATGGCGGCTGGGGAAGGTGGAGAGGCTGATGAACCCAGTGTCCCTGCGCCCAAGGGTGTGCCGGCCCGTCAAGCCGAGACCTAGGGCAGGGAGGGTTGGTTCGACCCGGGAGGGTCAGAGAAAAAAATAATTGATTATTATACACGTAGAAATCACTGTTACCGTTGTTTCTACTCGAAATATCCCCGTCAACAAGGTTCACATGGCTCTTTTCGGGTTTCACCGGCATCCCATCCTATTTGGGACGATCAACTTTGGCTGTGTTGATATCAGACGCAACAGAGGATATGATGCATGCGTCGCTTGCTGGGCTGTAAGAGATACAGGCTTAATTCATCTTATACCACCTCTAACAATTGTTTTGAGTTCATATTTTCAGTCAAGCTTTGGTCAAGCTTTTCGGCATGATAGTATCACGTGAATATTACTCGATTTGGACAATACGTAATGCTTACGTGGTAGGGTGGCTCAGCCAAAAGGTCGGTTTGAAAAAAAACAGCCATAGGTATTTTTTTTTTGGTTTCCGCACCCTTGCCTGCGGCGTAGGTATGTACTCGTGTTTTCCTGTTCAAAGCTATTCGGAGGTACGGTGTAGAAACCTCGTCAGGCATTCAGTGCCATTCACGCAGGGAACTGTTGGCAGCGGATCATTTATCCAAAAATAACCTGATGATGGCGAGCCCCATCGGAGACGAGGGCAATGGGTGAAATTTGTTACTTGTCCACGCAAAAAAAAATTCATTTGTTTGTTCCTAAGGCCTTAATTTGAAGGCCTTAATTAGGCCTTAATATGATATTAAGCCCTTAGCCGCCGAGGTTGCCCTTAATAGAGAGTTTGCGGTGAGCCGCCAGAAGCCACCTGGCGGCTCTAATGGCATGCGGATTGGAGCGGCTATGCTGTCTGGCGGCTCGTTTGGTGGCTGGTAAGACTGGTTCAAATTTGGTTTTGCAAGTCTATTCTTAGTACTTAGTCATCTATATCTTGAGCCATACACACACGAAGAAAAACCGACTCGAAAATCTGACGCCATCGCACATTTGAGCCGGAGACTTCGGTTGACGCTGGAAATTGCTTCAATTCAAAACAATTATGCACGTTTGGACAATGAACTCTCATTGGC
The DNA here is from genome assembly GCA_037176885.1 of Favolaschia claudopus. Lineage (NCBI taxonomy): Eukaryota > Fungi > Basidiomycota > Agaricomycetes > Agaricales > Mycenaceae > Favolaschia > Favolaschia claudopus. The sequence goes on from JAWWNJ010000207.1 coordinate 18,704, forward strand.
TGAAGGTATTGTCAAGTATGCAAGGTACCCAACCTCAAAATTGTGCTAAGGACCGCGCGCGCCGAGCCGCTGAACGAGCCGCCACATGACGTAGCCGCTCCAATCCGCATGCCGTTGGAGCCACCAGGTGGCTTCTGGCGGCTCACCGCAAACTCTCTAATAAGGCCTTAAGAAGGAACACTGAGTTTAACCGTCAGGTTTGTGTCCTTTTCCTTCCTTCCTTGTTCTCCATGCTTGAGACACTACCTGGCGCAAAGCGCCTCCCGTGACCCGGGGATCTTCTTAAACGGCGCGGCAGCGCCCATCTTTGTTTCCTCTTTCCGATATCTTCCCACGGGCTCGCGCCGCCCACGACACCTCCGTAGGCATATATGATACCCTGCGAAAAGGCATACCTTGAGGCCTGTCCTGAGGGCTATGCCTTATGACAGTGACGACTGTAATAATCAATGAAAAAAGCAACACTTAGAATGAGCTGGGACACGCACCGGACATAGCCGTGATGTTATGTCAATGGCCTCGCCAACGGTTTCCGGAGCTCCGCGGTCCGAACACGAATGATTTCTTTCGTTCTCAATCTATCGCCCGTAAACAAGATGTATTGTACTAGGACTCGGCGGCGGTGTTTCCCGCACATTGATGCGCCGCTTTTCGAATTTATCTCCACAAATAACCGTTGCGCGCTTCTCTCGTCACCTCTCGTCACTCAAGCGGCGACAATCAGCATGGGCCTCTCACGTCTTGTCTTTCGGACATCTCGGCGTGTCCTACAAGAAATCGTGGCCTTGGATTTCCATGGGACACGCGCAAATTGGCTGCGCGCCTCTCCCACAGCGTGTCCCAGGCAAAACTGGATCCCGGCCCGTCATGGGACACGCAGAGCAGGCCGCCAGGGCGTAAATGTTCTCACAGTAAATGTTCTCACACGTGTGCCGCGTACTTATGTACTTATGATACTTAGTTCCGCGGGGCTTCCTTGCTATTCCCACCCGACCGCTTGTGATGGCGCGTCAATGGGATCATAAATTACGCGAAATGTACGTAAATTCTGATAACTCGTTAATGGGCGTGTTCAATGGCCTTTCAAAACCATTCAAAAGCATTCGGTGCCCCGGGGCCACCCCACCCCGAGCTCAGAACATGTCCCGGGACACGCTGGCGCTGCCAGTTCCCTTATTGGGTTGTGTCCCATAAAAACTAAGGCTCATAATGCCAGCTATCTACAAAACACTGGAGCGCTCCGAAAAAAAACGGTTTTGACAGCTCCTGCCTAATTCGGCCAGCCCGCTCCACTCTCTCCAACGACACTCGCCCATTCATCACTGCTCCTGGAACGTCTCTCTCGCCTACCATGCCCTACAATACCTTCCGCTACATCCCTCCTGCACACAAGCGGCTCATGATTACCATGGCCGGCAACGGGATGTCCAATCAAGAAACGCCCCGCCCTGACGCGCCAGCCGTCGACGCAATGGATCCGGCAGTGCCTACCTCATATGGTAATTGACGTCATCGCATCAATGGGTTTTCGGAGCGCTCCAGTGTTTTGTAGATAGCTGGCATAGGGTTTGATGGTCTACGGACGTTATGCATTCGTTTCATATCAATCATAGGACGAGCAACTCCCCTGGTGCTTCTTGGCGTACGCGAAAGCGGTATGTAGATCGGGAAATGATTTCCAGCAGAATTGCCTAACAGAGTATACTGATGGGCAAATGCTCATAAATGGCAAATAAAATGGCAAATGGTCCATATTTCATGCCTCATTGTCGATTTGGGTCCTTTCGACTCGGCACAGGTGGTACAGTTGCGGCCAAAATATTGCATTCCCATATATGGAAGGTGGGCGCAAAACACCCAGCAACAGCGAGTCAAGCAGGTAATATCATCAGCAGGTAATATCATCTACAGTGCTTGATGATTGCCCCCTAGACCCTCACTGCCAGTAACTCACCGGGAAAATGGCAGAAAACTTGGTACAAGTTTCAAACAAACCTGTACCAAACAGCTTTGTTGTTGAATTTTCGCCGGTTTCTCTGGATTCTCGGGCAAGCAGCTTCCATAAATGAGGGCTGTAGCTCACTAATGGGCTACTGGGGACTGAAGATACTGTTTGCGGCGATGTCCCGGGTACCTTCCATATATGGCAATGCACCGCAACTGTACGTGTTAAATCCTTCAACTTTTCGAAATTCTCATTGTATCCAGCTAGGCCCCCCGGTCACTACCATATAGGTCCGTAGGTTTCATAGAGTAAAACAATGGCCAATTTCAGAGGTCTATTTCGCGAACCAGCCATGGAAGCGAGATTTTGGATAGCTGGGCCGACGCAGCTGCTCTAAACTAAGCGTTTCCCGCACTTTCCAGAAAAAAATCACCTTTTTTGACTCCTCTAGGGCGCCATCAATGCCGAAAAATAGAGTAAATCAGTCGAAAATCCGGAAATTTTACCCTACGGACCTATATGGTAGTGACCGGGGGCCTGCTCGCTTTGCAGGTAATTTAATTTTAGTGCGCCATATTACGGTGCCCGTGGGCTGCGCAGGGGTGGTAGTGCTTGGCTCGTTGTCCCAGTTTCGTAGATGAATAAATCGATTTTTTGCGACGTTTTGGGTGAACGAGTGACGAAGAAGTAGTCTAAAGACAGTATGATGCGCAATAATGGCATGTAAGCCCAGTAATCCAATGTGATCCTTGGCCGGATTATGAGGGACTATACGCGATTACAAGGTTTCCACCTATGCATTAATATTATAATCCCCTTATGGATTACGTGGCATATATTGGCTTCTCAGCCGATACGAGCAGTTCAGGATTTTTCCGACAATACTATAGAGGCTGGAAGCCAGCATAGTATAGGATATAGGATCCACCTCGAGTGCCTCGCCGTCCCTTTGCGCGCCTCTCCCCTTCCTTGTTCGAGCCGACTCCGCTGCTTTTTGCGCTCAACATGATTTGGCCAAAAGATATATATATACAAAAATGGTGCGTTGGAAATTGAGGGTATTGTGAAGAGACTGGCGGCCGGAATAATCCCATCGGTCACGTATACATTCGACCTATGTAGCACCTTAAATTCGGCAAAAAAGAAGCAGCTCACCCGGCCGAGATCGCCGTCAAAACCCAGGGACCGTGAGTTAATCGCACCACGATTGACGAGTACAGAAGGAAATCCGGCTCTATCTCGAATATAAATGTCATATTTTACACCTTTGACCCTGCGTTACTCCTTATTCGGCATATGCGGTCAAAGTCTCGGATTGGCGGGCTTTGGGTCAGAAGGATAAGAACGAAGGGAAGTAGCTCACGTTCCCTGTCGTCGGCGTTTTTTGTTTTTGAGGTGGCGCATCGGCACCAACATCGCCGATACGACTCTCTGAACATTTGGAATCGATCGGACATTTGTTTTTCAAGTAGACGTTACTTGTCCACCCAAAAAAAAATTCATTTGTTTGTTCCTAAGGCCTTAATTTGAAGGCCTTAATTAGGCCTTAATATGATATTAGAGAGTTTGCGGTGAGCCGCGAGAAGCCACCTGGTGGCTCCAACGGCATGCGGATTGGAGCGGCTACGTCATGTGGCGGCTCGTTCAGCGGCTCGTCGCGCGCGGTCCTTAGCACGATTTCGAGGTTGGGTGCCTTGTATATTTGACTATACCTTCAGCCAATAAGAGTTCGTTGTCCAAAGGTGCATAATTGTTTTGAATTGAAGCAATTTCCAGCGTCAACCGAAGTCTTCGGCTCAAATGTGCGATGGCGTCAGATTTTCGGGTCGGATTTTCTTCGTGTGTGTATGGCTCAAGATATAGATGACTAAGTACTAAGAATAGACTTGCAAAACCAAATTTTGAACCAGTTTTACCAGCCACCAAACGAGCCGCCAGACAGCATAGCCGCTCCAATCCGCATGCCATTAGAGCCGCCAGGTGGCTTCTGGCGGCTCACCGCAAACTCTCTATTAAGCCCTTAGCCGCCGAGGTTGCCCTTAATAAGGCCTTAAGAAGGAACACTGTGCTCACCATTCAAATATAAACACACATCTGACTCTAAATTCCGTGTCTGAATTCTGTTTGTGTTAAGTTCATGGAAATACATTGGATGTTTATGAACCAACAGAGCATAACGCTTTGCTAGCTCATTATGAGGCAATCACACTTTCCTAGTGTTAAACAAGGTATTTTGATGCTAATTCTGCGCGTCGCGTCTATAGTCACGGATATATCACGTGTAGTATGTACGTAAGCCTACATAATCCGCCAAATCTTTCAACAAGGAAATATTGGCCAAATCTGCTCCATCCAATCATAGATATCCCTATTAGCTACAGTTTGGTGGTCTTACATTTGTCAATACGAGCTATGGGACCCGTGCCTTCGCCACTCAGGACCCTTTAACCGTTTTGATCTGCACTCACTTGCTGCTTTCAAGGCCGACGGCGCCGCACTGCCGCTCGCTGCCGGCGCGCGTCGCCGCGGGGCAGGGTGTGGGTAAGTTCACGTGCTGCGCACGTGGTTTCCTGTCAAAGGCTGTGCCGTGCTCTTTCAAAGTATAGGAATCATTAGGATGGTGTTGTGGTAGTCTTATGTTTACCGCGCCGTGTCAGGTTCTTATTAGCTAATATTATATAAGCCGGCCATTGCCGGGACTTCATTTTCCTCTTCCGCACCTCTATTTCGATGAGAATTCAAGCTCTCAGACATTCTATACAACGCTCCGACTATCTCTGCCCTGTTTGACGAATTTCCACAGTGGTTTTAGTTCAAGTTGAATGCATTTGTCTATCTCGGCCGAAACACCCGAGTCGCACGTGATAAAAACGCGACAACGTTTTATGTAGCGCGCCGTCTGATTTTGGAGAATCTGAGCAGACAGAAATGTAGTTTGACTAATTCCATGTACCCTGTTCTGAATTTGTGATGGCAAAAAATTAGTTTCCATTGAGATATACGCGCCGTGAAATCTGCTTATATAAGATTAGCCAATAAGAACCTAACGCGGTTGCAGGGGCGCGGTAACCAACAGACTCTATATAGCGAGGGCACCGAGCTGGTTTATATAGAGCGTCTGTCTACGAGAGACTAGTGTTGTGGCCAGACTTATAAGCATTTTGTTGACGTGATGTTTTGGCTTACATAACCAGGCGCCGGATCGGCGTGACGCCTATCTTACGTAGTCTGGGCCTTAACGAAGGGTATGTTGGTGAAGGATCCGTGGGAGTGATGGTGAGATTGATCTTGTGATCCGTGTAATGGCAGCTCTTACCCTCTGAGGTGGCGTGCGCTCTATCGACGCGCGCCTGCGATGTCGGACAGTCCCGACGACTCTAACCAGCATTCTGAAAGTCAGCTGTCGACGTCTGGTACGCAGTTGATTTCACCGTACCTGTACATTTGCACCCAAACCAATACATTTTTCTTTTACTCTCACGGATGCGTCGATATATATCGGGAGAGGGGAATAAAACATTGGGTGGGGTACAAGGGAAGGCAAGGTAGGAGTCTCAGGAGCGCGTCGGCGACGTCGCGCTCGCAGCGACCAAAAAAGGACGGACCGCTAAGCGACGGCCATCAGCAGCCGCATCACGCTCATCACTCCCACGGACGCTTCACCCACTTAAGGCCCAGACTTTCTTTAGGTCCTTGAGAACGATTATCCAGCGATTATCTTCTCATCGCCCGCGAAAGTCTGGTTTACGAGACTATACAGCCGTTTTGGAAACAATATACGGGTTTTGATCGAGTGGTGCTCATTCGTTTGTGCTTACCTTTGTTTTGCTTCCCGTCACCAGCTCCACTCCAGCCGAATCTGAGTTTTGCTTCCACCACCCAGAGAACACCAGGAAAAACAGGGAGTTAACAGAACTGAGGATTAAGACTCAGCTGCTAATTGCCCAGAGCTCGACAGGGCCATAACTTGCGAGCAAGGGCCAAAACAAGAGACCAGCGGCACTTGATGTGGTACGGCAACGCCCCACAAAGTGGTGCTCCCGGCTTTGCCGATGACAGAATCGTCAACAAATGTAAGCACAAACGAACGAGCACCACTCAATCAAAACCCGTATATTGTTTCCAAAACGGCTGTATCTTACGTCCGCAGCAGTGATTGTGCGCTGCGACTGCCCCTGAGAACATGCCTCTCTCCAGCTGCATATATTGCCTGGGCATGGCTTGAATTGTTGGATATCGACACCGGGGCAGCGACGCGCCGAGGCGGGATGAGTGCAAAAGACAAAGCGATGATCGCGTGACTAATTCACATGAGGCTATCGCGTGTTGAACGCGGATCTACGGACCGTCTCGGCTGGACGCCAACATACTTCAACATGGATGACGGTTAGACAATGACGCCGTGCACATCCCTGCACAATAGAGCCAACCTTCGGAGTATTTCACTGAAATCCGTAGCCTGTCTTTTTTTTTGTGCTGTGTCCATCACCAAAACCGGGAAAAGTTGGTAAGGCAATATGTCTTGTTAGGGTCGTCAAGTAGACTTGTCACCAGTCTGCTACGCGAGGCCGACATACAGTTGCGGCGAAATTAAATGCATTACCATAAAAGGAAATTTCTGTTAAATCAGCTCTGGACAGGGCAACGCGGCCGAGTCATCGCAAGCTCAACATTGGTGTCGCCAATTCAGATGTTTTGGCGGTCAAAATGATCCATGGGAAAGTTAACTTGGGCTCCGATTGACGGATTTAGATCACAGTTTATTGCACCATTCTTGCTCAATCGTGATGCAAACGACCTACCTCATACTTACATACTGCACTTAGAGACCTCCCATCGTATCATCAAGCTTTCTCCCGGCGCTTCCAAGTCAGAAGGGATGAAAATAGTGAGAATTTCCTTTTATGGTAATGCATTTAATTTCGCCGCAACTGTATGTGGCAAGCACGTCGGGCATAGCAGACTGGTACTTCTCGGGACAAGCCAAAGGAAGTAATACCAGTCTGCTATGAGCGAAATATTGAATTCCCAAAATTGAACTTGGGGTGTCCACTTGGGGTCCCTGCCTTTGTTTTTCTTCAAAAGTCCTTGCACTTGAGTTCTTATTACTTAATGCCAGCATTCGGCAGAGAGTATTTCTTGACTGTGGTCTCCCCTGGTACAGTAGTAGGCCACTCGTCTCTACTCGTCTCCAACCAAAACTTTGTTAAATGTTTAACATCACGTATTTTGATGGCGTACCCGTGGGAGATCACAGCTGATGGTGTATGGTTGCGGCCAAAACTTCATGACCAGTCCCAATTTTGCTCAAAATCCTTCGGGATTCGAGATTTAGCAGGAACTAGGGTATGGTTTATAGGTGAAATTTTTATTTCAGAGGAATCGGAGGTACTCCTAACTTAGGGTTACAAAACGCGAAATTTGAACAGCGAAAAACCAAAATTGTGTGTACTAAACTCGCGAGTTTGAGGCAGGTAATCAAGTCTTTCTCTGCCATTCTGCCTCTGCAACCCCGGACTCCTTCTTCCGGACCCCACAGTGAAAGTGAAATATCCTAACCAAGAAATCGGCAATGGCCAGGCGACATTGATGCTGCTGCACAGCCACCGGTCCGAGTGATCCGCAATCAAAAGTGCGAAATTGCCGTGCAAAACACGGAAAACCGATTTTTCGAAGTTTTGCTCCACGTTTGTAGATTACCTTCTTGCAATGCTATTTACACAATCCCAGGATGTCTCAATGAAAACTGACGTGACAGTATCAATTACCAAATTGGGACTGCGACTTGTCACGAAGTTCGGTCCGCAACCATACCCGCGGGAGAGTAGGTACAGGCCCCCGGTCACTACTATATAGGTCCGTAGCCCTCATAGAGTAAAACAACGTCCAATTTCAGAGGGCTATTTCGCAAACCAGCCACAGGAAGGAGGTTCTGGGTAGCTGAAGCGAAGCAGCTGCTCAAAACTAAGCGTTTCCCGCAATTTCCAGGAAAAAATCGTCTTTTTTGACGTCCCCAGAGCGCCATCAATGTCAAAAAATAGAGTAAATCAGCCAAAGTCGCCCGACGGACATATTTGGTAGTGACAGGGGGCCTGTAGGTACCAAGGGGGCACCGGCATTCTAAAAAAATATATAGGGCCGTTTTTTTCTTTTCCAAGGGCTGGACTAACTAACTACATAAGCACTATATACGGAAATATGTTCCCACGGTTAAGTCGCCGGACTGCGTTGGCAGTTCATCCCGTGAATAAATTTATTGGAGGTTCAGTTACTGTTCTACTGTCTTGAGAAGAGTAGCCAGAGCAGGTTGGATACTTTCCAACCTTCTTTGGAAGGCAAAACATAGCAACATTAATAGGTTGACAGCTGGGCGGTTTTCCGGGCCAAACAAAGCCACATTGACACTGACTACAGCGGAGAGGCACTACATCTTCTAGAGAGCCACGTGTAGACCTGGCACCAGTGTTTCTCACTCAAATAGACTGCCAGAAGCTCATTCCCACTCAGATTTTGGGAGGGTCAAACTTTTTTTTTCCGGCCTGGCGGCCGGACTAACTAACTAGCCCTTAGTCACCGGTTAGATTGCCGGTGCCCCCTTGGTAGGTACTTTGCACAACCTCGGGAACCTCAGACAAAACAAGCTCCCCCAATAACTTTTTTTATCCCTCATCAATTCAAGCTTTCAGCATCACAAATCCTGTGACAAAGGCTTAGCTCGTCGCCCTGGGCATTAATTAGCGGTGAAAGCTTTTTCCGTATTGTCTATCCCGAACTTCTGTTGTAATGCACATAGAACGAAACTTCTGCTACCCCTTTCCACCGTGCCCTAATAAGAACTTGCGCAAACGGTCGCGAGCTCCTTGGGTAGCTACTTCGAGTGACACCAAATCTTCCTCGGTAAGGGTTGTCAGCTCCGTCCAAGATAGGTGGCTCAGACAATGGTCGTGTTTGTGAAGCCGAATTGAGCGCAACCAGTCCGATATGTCTCTAGGCCTAGGGACTGTGCTCACTGAAGCTCGCTCTTTGGATGCAGGGCCTCTGCACTCAAGCGTTTTCGATAATGCCAATAATGCATTGCGCCGTTGTGGAATTTTTTGAGAGGCTCACCCGGCCCTTTCCCAGTTGTTAGAAATCCATGATCACTAGTAGGCGTGGTCTCGCTGCTGGAGCATCCGCTGGAGTCTATCAATATATAAGTATATGACCCATTGCGAGCATTTCTCTGGTGGAGTTACTGTACCTTTCTTCAATGAGAGGTTGGAGTCGAGTATAGATAGGCCTACAATACTTGCTAGTCTCCCTAGTCAGACCCTATATCCCGAGGTTATTTTTAAAAAATTTTGGGACGGGAAAAATAACCTGATATTGCGGTCCTTTGCTGTTTATTCAGTGACCGGAACCCTGGTACATCTGACGACGCACCGTCGGCGAATATGAACAAATGCCTCGTGGGATTCAAATCATCGCAGCACCGGTGAAAGGCACTTCAACGAACATCAGCACTTGAGATGTGGGAAAGGCAATGGCACCGGATAGGGAGCGCGTCATCGACAGATGGTATTGAAGAATGCATCAGGATGCAGAAGAGGATCTGGGATCAGCAAAATTACTGGATTTTGCTTTGATTTTTTTGTCTTGTTGCTCATGAGAAGAACTAGGCCTGAACTGCGTTACAAACACCTCGATGGGCGAGACGAGGGTGTCAGGCGACTTTATACCCCTCCTATAGGGCTCCGTGACTTTCTGACGAAGCTATAGCCCTCATTTAAGGCCTGCTATAGGGCTTTAGCGCTATAGCCCCTAAACCCTTGGGCGGTCACTGTTGAAAACGATACCACACTTTAGATTTCAGAGCTGAGTTCGCGCCGCCGAAATTTAACTCCGCATCTCAGCTCTCGCAGCACTGGATTTCCAGCGCATTGATCATAATCTGCTGCGATGGAGCTCTTCGGCGCGAACTGAGCTCGAAAATTGTCTATCGTTTTCAAAATAGCTGTAATCGGCCCAGGCCCTAGAATTGGTCGGCTTGAGGCTAACTCCCACCTGGAGAGACAAAATGTGCGGGTGAGTCGTGCGGTTGCTGCAAATAAGTAAACCGGTTTATATCTAGGACCCTAAATTTAAAAACCGTCTATAAGGCTCCATTCGGTTGCGTCACTTCGGAGCACTTGACGTCACTTAAGAGTATTTCTCACCAAAAGTTCGGCGTGGAATTTTTCCCAAGTGCTCCAAAGTGACGCTAAGACACGACAGCCGAATGGAGCCTAATTGCGCTGGGGATTATAAACAGCACCCTATTCTGCTGAGCCTTTTCCCCCAGTCAGTACAGTATACTGTAATTACACTCAAACTAAACCCTGTGAACCCACACACTCCCCTATTGTAGGCCGGGCACCGGCATACACAACCTACGTTCATTGCAGGCAACATCAAATGAATTGTTATACATATACATCTACGTGGTCGCGTCTAATGAACAAGAGTTCAACGATCAAGATCATGCTGAGGCATCGTACTAAGTTGAAGTCCCTTATATTGTTCGAAGAGCACCGTTGCCATTCATCGTGGAGGCCATCTAGGTCATCCGCAACTGCAGACCAATGACAATCATCGACAACGGTTGTGGATGTCGCAGAGCTGGTTATTTGCCCCGATGAATAGAAATCCACTAGCTCAAAATTCACCATCGGGTATGCGGAGGAAGGCGCCACTGCGTACCAGGTTGTAGATCGGTGATTATGCTGAGCTGCGGCTTAGCTCGTACTGTATGAGGCAACAAGGAATGCGAGGAAGAAAGTAGGGACATGTCATAATATAATCGCAAGACGCCCCTTTATTGACATCGGCTCCCCGGCCCACCGAAGGTTGAGACGGCTATATACTATGGAGGTTTTCTTAATATTACATAGAGGCTGTATGAAGCTCCAATAGTGGGTGACTTCCCATTGTACTTTTTCGTGACTATTTATTTTCGACGCGGTGCCAACTAGTGCTGTCCATATTACGATAATAATACGATTTTTGCCGTATCATATTATACCAATATCATATCACAGATTCTGGAGCCGTATCGTATCTGTATCTAACAATATGATATTATAACAATTTCTATCGTGATATAATTTTGTTATAATCTTAATACGGCTTCAACTTGGCTTCAACCCCCTTGAAAGGTTGTTTTTTCCGCCCGGAAGAATGACACTCAGCTGTGCTCGAGTGCTAGGGTTCCTGTGAATGTGCTACGACAGGATTGCAGCAGCTCTGTCTTGATTTCCAGAATTTTACCAACTCTTCCTTCCAAGCACCAACTCTCCATCAAGCCGATCATCAATCGCTGATCCAGACTGTTTTGGTGAAGAATTTGTCCCCAAGGCCTACCTCCAACCGGAGTCTCCCCCCAAAATGATACAAAAATAATATGCATAATACGGTTCTGTCGTATCATATTATACTATGTAGTATTATAATTATACTAGCAGTGAGCCCGTGCTTCGCTACGGGATACACGGTTTCCCTTTGAATTAAGGCTGAGCACGGCATATGATCAAATGTCCCTACCATAAAAGGAAATCTCGACCTTTTGCCCAGTCATACATAGCTTGAAGCAGATTTCTGGTGATAGAAAGAATGAGGAGACATCTAGGACCTACCCAGACCCTTTAAACTTTTTATTTCACCCAGTAACGAGTGAGTATGGCTTGAGCCATCTGAATACAATCTGAGGCAAGAACGGCGGAAAAAGCCGCAATAAAGTTTGTTCAAGCGATGGGGTGCCATATTTTATGCCACGCTATCGTTCTACATCCTCTGTTCGATCAAAGACCTCCAGTAATGTGGAAAAAGCTCGAGATTGATTTGAATTTCCTTTTATGGCAGGGACATTTGATTTTGCCGCAACTGTACTCTTTCGTAAATTCGTTCAAGACACCGGCTCTCGAAAGCCGGTTCGGTCCAATTTTTGTATTTGGCTCTTGAACGAACGCCGTCGGATAATTTTCTGTTGGCATCCATTTACTTGGCTGGCGACACAGTGCTCTCGAATGCCAGTTGAATTTCCTCTGTTCTACTCCCGACTCTCGGTAGTCTTGGATCAGATTTTGCTCCTGCCCGTTATTACCTAATTATAACCCTCGATTTCTCGCTACTAGTACTCGGCGACTTGAAGCCCAAGCGGCGAAAACAATCGTCGCTGGTTTCGCATCCACATCTGCATATCAACCTGATACCGCGCTATCAAAAGCGGGTTCTGACAACGCCTGCCATTCACGAATCAATTTCGAAAACATGCTGTCGCGTCTGAGTCGTAGCGCTTGATTTATCAATGCTAGTGTGCTGATTTCCATCGTCTCCGGGAGGCACTTACGTGTCCTCTCTCTACCCCTTTGAGTCCCATTCACGTCTAACAAATCGTTAAATCTATCAATTCAACAGTATATTGGTTTTGTTTGACCTAATCTTGCTCTATCGCATAATAGCCTGAGATCTGAATCGTATGTAGGTTTGAAGCCTTATCTTCGTTGGGTCAATCCCTGAATTCGTTCCATTCACCCGCACATGCCTTACTACTGTATGAAACTCGGGCTTGACCATCGAACCTGGCGATTAATAGGGCTCCGAAACCAGTCCAGATTCCCCGGCGATGTACAACACTGGAGTCGGATGCCGACGCGTTCATCTCTCTGCTTCGAGTCTGACATCGAGTCTGGCTTGCTCCCAATGTATTCTGGGCATGGCAATTTGAGGATCAAGAACTCCTTTGACGTGTTTCTCTTACCATTGTCTCAAATTGTTAAACTTGCACGGGTTGACTTCACTTGGCTCTTCCTCAGAGTCTGATTACTTAATTCATTCATTCGCCGGAAATTCAAGGGGCACTATATAATCTGCTCTGACTCCAGATATTCCGTATTGCGATCTACTGTCTACTCTAGCATTCGGCTTCACTTCGGTTTCCTCAGACGAGTTTGCATTCAACCTATAATGCTATGCTTTTCGAGGCTTAACATGCCTTCTTCAAGCACCGACCTCTCAACCCAGAGTCCATACGATAACCCTTCGTGGCATTCTTCTCGATCTCGAACAATTCGGCTACCTCGAGCGAGTTTACATTCTACTTATAAGGATATGCTTTCTGGCGCTTCATACGCCTTCTTCACCCATCAACCTCTTAAGCCTGAGTCCATACGTTAACCCTTCAATGGAATTCTGCTCGATCTCGAATTTCCACTGTTTGTGCGGCACGGGAGACATGTCCTTACTTGACTTACTTGCTTTGATTTGTCGCTAGAATACTCGAACTTCTTCTCCACTATACCCGTTTTATATTAGAGCGTTTGCGGTGAGCCACCAGAAGCCGCCTGGTGGCTCTGAGGGCATGCGCTGTGGAGCGGCTACGTCATATAGTAGCTTCCGGCGGCTCACTAGCGGCTATTTTAGCCTTTAAACTTGTCTTTTCTCGACATCTACCGAGGTTCAAGTTGCGGAGAAAATGGTGAGATGGTTGGATACTCAGTGTCCACCATATCCCGTACAAAAATCTCGAGGTTCTCTTTTGAACTGAGCCAGTTGGCTCCGCATGCCGTCAGAGCCACCAGGCGGCTTCTGGCGGCGCCACGGCTGCCCGACATCGTTTAGATGCTGACCTTAGTGCAGATCAATTCGTGGAAGTCTCGCAACCCGCTCGAAGCTCTAGCGGGTCACGACAGCTCCGAGAATGTCTTCTGAGTCTGTAGGTCTCTGTAGGTCAGCCCCTCTGCAGGCCGAAAAGACCATGAAATTTTTCTGCGCAACTGGGGATTTGGCCGTGGGAAGCGTTACAGACCGTGCTTAAGTAAGGTGCCGGGATCTTCCGGGATCCCACGCTCTCTATCGTAGTACTTATCGAGGGAAAAGTCGAACTCTGTGAAGGAATTTGTACAGAAAATGAAGAATATCCGTGACGAAGCTACAGAGTTACACAGATTCAAAAAGTGCGCAGGTCTTTATTGAATTTCTCCCTTTCTCCCCTCTTTCGATTGCTTTCTTCGTCTTTTTCCCTATCTGGTCGCCCAGCGCAACGATCGGAAAAGCGTCGCGACCGGCCAGAAAAAGAAAACATGGAGACGAACAGAACAAACAGCGCCCTGGCGGGACCGGCAAAACCCAACTGAAAGCTTTGAGTACTTCTGTTTACGACCACGATTGCCATGCTCACCAACAAAAGTACTCAGTTCACGAACTGCTTGAATGCCTCGAAGCACGATAGGATGATAGCTCTGTTGTCCAGGGGCTTCATGCCCTCATTCCATCGTTCAGCAGGTCGAGGGATGGTGGGAAGGTGTGCGTGGATGACGGTCGGTGTATGAGGATAACACCCTCCTCTCACGGCAGCGGTTAATTCGGCTGAGACTGGTATTTTTAAAAAAAAATGGGTGATGTGCCTTTCATGGTGATACCGGGTATAATCTTGGCTGGGAGAGGATCCAGACCCAAGGCTTGAACTCGAGTAAGGTTGTTTGACTGAAAAGCAGCGATGGCTTCTGCGACCAACTGTGGAATGGGATCTCCACCATCCGCCTGCTTTTTGTCCTCTTGAACCAGCAGCAAGATAGAGGCGGCATCGACAATGCACACGTCTGTCTGAGCGTGCCTTTGCTCCCCACATATAACGAGGGGGAGATCTTTTCTCGTCCTGACAACGCGTCCAATGGGAAGATAACCCAGTGCCTGCAAGAGCAGGAAGGCAAAGTCGTCAACCGCGGATTCCTCTGTGTTGGCAAACATGGCAAGCTCCATTGTACGAAGAACTTGGTAGACCGCCGGATCTGTCGCCTGCGCTGAACCAGTACTGTGGAGAATATCGTGGTGCACAGTAGCCGAAGGTAAGGTAGGGACTTGGAAGAAGGTCGGAGCATTTTGATAAACGACATGTATGTTGTAAGCATCCAGCTCATTTAGGGCTTTGTATAGAATTAGTAGGTAGACGGCGGAATAAGAATCATTTGTATCCGACGCCAAGCCTCGCCAATACTGCGGTGAAAAATGTTCAGCACATGGACCTCTGGAAGAGACAAATAATCACCATTTCAACCGTTAAACACTCAGATCATGGAAAGGTGGCGATGGAGACCGTGTATCGAGATGCGCGGTCGGGGTCATGCGACTGGGCGGGGGTCGTTGATTAATGCGGCGGTCTTGTGGCACTGAGCGCAGCGAAGAGGGTTGACAAAGCGATAGTGGGGGTATGTGAAGATGTGCGGGATATAGCTTGAAGAGGACGGGTCGAAGATGTCGTATTCGCGCTAAGGTGCAGCGCGTGGCTTGATGTCGGCGGACGCGGCGTGAAGGGACGGTCGGCAAAGAGGCACCGTCGGTGCAGGATGAGAGGAAGCGAGGGTAGCGATAGGTGAGGTGAGGATGCGGGACAGTGCGCTGGTGGAGGCGAGAACCTGAGGAACAAGTTAGCGTCCAGCGGAAAGGAACGGGAGAAAGTGATGGGGTGGTAAGAGGAACGGTAAAATACAAGCGGAGGAAAGTATAGGGGAAAAGGGAGGCGACTCGGGAGGGGAGGCAGGGTAGACGAAGAGGAAGGAGTGAAAGAATCAAAATCAATGGCGCACCTACTACCATGGTCTCACCATCTAAACCAGTAGTTTCGTCGTTGCTACGCCAAGCGCCGCCTACGGCAGTGGACATGTAGCGAGCGTGCCATCTGGTCAGATTGCACATCAGCCAAAGGTAAGGTGTTCGAGAAGCGGCAGGCGTGGACCAACCATACTCTTCATTCAGCATCTCCACAATGATTCTTGAATACGACAGGGTGCCTACCGCGCGTTGTTGAAGCAAAAGGGATAGATAGAAATACGCACTTTGAGTTCATGGCAGACACTTCATCGCACGCATCAGGGGGACTTTGAGACGCGTCATAATGGTTCATAGACGACGTTGTTCGTTGTTGGAGTGCCTCGGAGTCGATTTGAAACGAAACGACGCGTACAAAGTCGCACGCGGTGCGGATGTCGTTCCTGAGGTGATTTTGCGCGATCTCAGCCGGATTTGAGCGAAACGTGCCAAAGCGCGTGCCTAGAGCGCCAGAGAGTCATGTTAGATAGTTTGAAGACCGAGCGAGGCCGCCGGAGTGGCTGGATGGTCGGCGATGAATCAATGATGGTGGGAGAAGGCAAGACGCGTACAGTCACAAGTGACGTCACAGTCACACAAGTGACTGATTGCTTGCCGGAGTCCTCTTTCCTCACACTACTCTAGCTGAATAACTCTCCCGCCTCAGCGCGAGAATCAACTCCTACCTGTGCATTCCCCGTTGTCTGTCCACTCTTGCCTCACATCCTCTCGCCGGACTAGCCCCGCAAGTTGCGCTGCTGAACTAGCGACTGCGAGATAGTACTGACTCGTCACTCCTACTTCGACATCCACGACGGCGCGCTCTCAGGCTCCCACTTCAAGTTGCTGCGTCGCCAATCTTTCCACAGCTCCACGGCGCCTCGTAACCCGCTCACCACAGTCTCTGACCCACTGAGCACTCGCAAACCCTGTCCGCGTCGTCCGACTTCACTGAATAAACGTCAATGCTGATTGCGAGGCTATTGAGTCATAGGAGCAAAATAAGGTGTGTGTACCACTTTGTCTGTATCTGCAACGATTTGACCCAATTACAAGTAGTTCGCCACTCACCTCGATCGAATACGACAAGATCCGTCTCTCCCACCGCTTTCGTCAGTTACGACCCGACGCCCGCCTTGTTCCTCAATAGACTCACCTAATAGAACCTTCTCAAGACGACCCACTCGCCGACAAGGCCCCGCCTTCTCAGTCCATCCCTTTCGGACGTTCCCCCCGTATCTACGGCCCACTCGTCGACTCGAGTCACCTCCGCTCTCGACATTTGTCGTGGCTCACTCTCGACTCCGTCGCACCTTCCTTCCGCCGCCTATTAAAATTCGCCACCTCGCCGTTGAAATCCACCGTCGTCCGTTCAGCCCCTTCGTTTCCAATTCCATCTCCGCCCCCGACACTAAACGCCCTCGACATTCCCCAACCTCGCTCTCCCCGCCTCGTAGCTTCGCTCCGCCGTCTTGTTGCTTTCACCGAACCGCCGCACAGGGTGAC
The DNA here is from genome assembly GCA_037176885.1 of Favolaschia claudopus. NCBI lineage: Eukaryota > Fungi > Basidiomycota > Agaricomycetes > Agaricales > Mycenaceae > Favolaschia > Favolaschia claudopus. The sequence goes on from JAWWNJ010000207.1 coordinate 35,754, forward strand.
ACAATGCGGCAGAACTCGCTGCCGCATCGTACCGTGAGCTTACCGCTCTCCGAACGCACTACTCTCAAACTCACCTTCTTCAAAGCAAAGAGCGCGCCACCGCCACGCTTCCCGATGTTATTCAAGTTCTCGACTCAATTCGACAGGCACGCGGAACGACAAGTCAGCGCTGGCTGATTTCGTGCAGGTATGTCAATTACAAAACACCGCAACCAGATCAAGTCAATGCAAACCCATCTTTTCTCTTTCAGCGAATGCCCTGCCACTCCCGACCTCGTCTCGTTTCGACGTGTACGCCGGCCATCACCTCAATGCTCCCACCCCGCTCACTCACTCACCTCTTCAAGTCCGCGTCGTTCACCACTGCCGCCCATCTCGCTCTCTACGTCGCTCTCAACACCCTCAATGATATCCCGCGCACCAATGCCGCCCTCTACCCGCATCGCTGTCGCAGCCGCTCTCGGAGTCCCACCGGCTCTTTCTCCGATACCATGGCACCGCGCCGCCTTCCCCTCAAGTCCCCTTTCCTCTGTTCACTCCGTCATCTCCACTCTCCACGCCAGCCTACGCAGTCACCTACCCTTTCAAACTCCGACAGCCTGACCTCCCGCCATTCCGCTCCGAATTTGCCGACTTGGTGCTGAAACGCGCTCGCGCTAGTCTTCCTTAAATCTTTCTTATTTCTCGATAAAATACGGATTCTTTCCATGCTGCTGGATGACTTACTCAGTATTTTAGACACTGTTCGACCATATTATCACAATTTGGCGAGCATATGGGCATAGACTTGGTATATATTTGTCTCGGTTGAAAATTTAACAAGATAGGTAGCGCAAAAGAATTCGTTTCTTGCCCCAATGAATTGAGGGAGTGGCGTTACTTATGAGAACAAGCCCCCCGAGCTGCTACATGTCAAATCCGAGCCGCACTGAGATGAAGTTCGCCGAAGAGCGCTCAGGGAAAGCGCCTTGTTTCCGAGTGTGCTGTGGAGCACTCAAGTAGAGTGCTTTCAGATATAGTGCTTTGAAGGCGCTCAACTGAAGTGCCAGGAAAGGCACTCAAATGGAGTCCAAAACTAACGCACTCAAATTGAGTTCGGCTTTTCGGATTTGAGTGCTTACGCACTCAGATGAAGTGCTTTTCCTTTCCGCAGTGAGTAATCACATCTTAGACCTTTGTATGCTCTCAACCACAAACATATCAATTTCTACGCCTCGTCGGAGGTGACCATGTTTCTACTGAATTGCAGATGAGCTATACAATCTCAGAAGGTCTACAATATTGCGGGGGGTCCAATTGAATCAAGGACAAGAGGTTGAACAGCAGATAGTCTCTCAATCTTGTCAAGCCATAACTAAGGGCTGGAGCCCATCGTGGCAGCGTTTGTGCCTAATTATCTCTCAATCTCATTATCTTCATAGGTAGCTGAGCAGTCGAAGACGTCGTATATTGAATGCTCTGAAGTACCCTTTTTACCAGACATTAAGCTATAATCTTCGGAGGATCTCAGTCTAGAACTGACCAAAAGATGCAGATAAGCAGCAGATTTGTCAAGATTCAAGCCAGGTCAACAGATAGATGAAGTCCCCGCTGTATTTCAGGAATTCCTGGGGAGTTTGAGCGCGATAAATAGATACAGTTGCGGCGAAATTAAATGCATTACCATAAAAGGAAATTTCTGTTAAATCAGCTCTGGACAGGGCAACGTGGCCGAGTCATCGCAAGCTCAACATTGGTGTCGCCAATTCAGATGTTTTGGCGGTCAAAATGATCCATGGGAAAGTTAACTTGGGCTCTGATTGACCGATTTATATTACAGTTTATTGCACCATTCTTGCTCAATCGTGATGCAAACGACCTACCTCATACTTACATACTGCACTTAGAGACCTCCCATCGTATCATCAAGCTTTCTCCCGGCGCTTCCAAGTCAGAAGGGATGAAAAATAGTGAGAATTTCCTTTTATGGTAATGCATTTAATTTCGCCGCAACTGTATGTAGACTAGTAGATTAGGAGGAACGAAGTGTTGCTGTGAGAGTGGTCCGAGGCAGCAGCAAACTAAGGCCGCGCAGGTGGACTTCACACAGGGTAGACTATTTCAACAGCTACAGACACACAAAAAGATCCTCGGAGGATCCAGGGAGTACCAAGAAGTTGTATTCTCACGTCTGTGAAACAGTCGTGAGGAAAGGAAGCCCAAATTCTTCGCAGAGAGTCGTCGAAGAAGGGAAAGAAGACATTGACGTGGCAGCACCAGCGCATCTGTCAAAATTGTGTTCCCATCACCACCCATCACCTGGGATCAAGCGGACTGTCTCTGGATCAAGCGGAAATCCCTCGCATCACTCGGAGTCATAATATATCACGCATTTATTGATTACATCAAAACGCTCTCGAGCACAGCTTATTGCTTTTCGGTGACGGCTCTGATAAAAGGGGGAGCAAGCTCCCCCAATTATCACGGGACCTGCGGTCCCGTAGTGTCTTTTATTATAGATAGATAGACAGTGGCGGCGCCATCTGATGCCACCCCTAAAAATAGAACAGCCTATTTCTTCAAATTTTGGGTTGATGTCCGGATCCGCGGATCAGCTGGGTGTTATCTGCTGTGCAGATAACATTGAGATAACACTCTTGCCGTTTTCTCCTGCTTCTGGGGTCGGAAAGTCCTGAGAATAGTTTGGGGTATATGAGAGGATAAACTGAGATGTTCTGACTTTTTACATTATGAAAATCGAGCCCGAACCCGTCAAATTCAGGTTTCACCAGATAACAGCCGAGGCTCGCAGATAACAGCCACGGTCACGGCGTGACATCACTCTTCCTTCCGTTCCTCCTCCTGGCTTGCTCCTCGCTCTCTCTGCTTCGCAAGCCTCTCAACTGACAGGGTATCACCTTGTGTCACTCAAAGCTTCCTTTCTACCTCTTTTAAACTTCTTCAAATAATTACTAGACTGCCCAAAATCCGTGGCAATCCCTCACAATCCCTGCATTCACCCTCTTTGAAATAGCCTCAATGACTAGCTGTTTGTCAGCGCTGCGGCCTTGAACATGTAGCCACGACGCTGCCCACCGGGCCCCAAGACCGTGGGACCTCTCCTGATTAATATCTACTGGCTATCTCTTCTCTTCATGCGTCGCGCTGGCACCCAGAAAGCTTACTTGCGGATTTGAATTATCCAATCAAGAAAGGCCGTGTTCCTATAGCAAGACGATGAATAGAGGGCATTTGGATATGCACTGGTCAGGGTTCTTCGTGTGTTGCCAATTCTGTTTCTCTTCCATATTTTTTGACTAAACTCGACATCGGTAGGTCAAGGACTCGGACTTCCTCGATTCACCTTATTCAGCCAGCGCATAGGTGCGTGCATGATCTTTCAAGTTCCCACTAATTCTCTATCCTCTATCGCTAAGTTCTCTGCAGACATTTCGGATATTGCATACTACGAGTGAGCAGAGGATCTTTTACAGCTGGATCTCTCTCTGTTGCCGCTGTTCAGTACATGATTCTCTAGATCATAAGTACAGCTTCCTGATTGTACTTAATTCAATTTCAATTACATTCACCTCTGTGCAAAAGCACTCGAGACAAAGTGCCTCTTGCAGGCGCACTCCCAAGCCCGGTCGTCGTCGCGTTGTTGCGGTTGGTGTAATTTATCGTTGATTTATCATCATTTAGAACTCTCGACAAGGTCTCCTTAGTGTCCTAGTATATCCATACCCTCTCCCTTTCTCCTCTCTTTTCCTTTCTTTTTCGCGTTTTTCTGGCCACGTTACCCAGTACATTGAAAAAAAAAACCAAATTTTGAAGCTAATGGTCTCAAATGCTTGAAGGGGGCTGTCAGAACCATCGCCTTGCTTCAACTAATTCAATAAATATCGTCTGGGTGCACCTATAGCAATTATCTGGCATCTAATTTGCTTGATAATTGCTAAACTGCCTCTGTACTGGAGTTTGAGCGGTGAGAAAATTGTATGGTCATCATTCAAAGGCAGGGCGCGTTCAGGCGGTATCTCGGCATTCAGGGAGGGGATAGTCACATCCGTGATATCAGTCACAAGATTTGCGCAACGGCATGAGGTTCGCACGACTACCAAATGAGGGAATTGGTAGCTGCTAAGTACAGTGCCGGACACCCAAAGTGGACAATGTTGATTGCCGGCGAACGGGAATTTTGAGGATAAATCTGACTTCAGAATCGGATTCGCCGACCCCGGAAAAGCTCAAAAAACCACCTCCGAAGTTTTTCCCACGACATTGCTGTGGCCAAATTTTTGGGGTCAAAAATCGAAACTCTGTGTACCTATTTTGAGCTCCGAGGGCAAAAATTTTGATCTCTGAGTGGTGTCGAACGGCCGGGACTGCAATCTAGGCAGAAATCCGTGCAAACTTTCAACACCAACTCACGGCAGCGGAACGGCACGGTGGACGGCAAGCGTGTTCGGTGACGGAATTGATCAACATGATGTAAAATGTCCAAATACGGTAAGGAATTTGTGTCAAAATGGCTCGTGAAATTATTTTTTGTTTTATCAGGAACAGAACCAGCTCGATTAACGGAGTCGATTGCGCTATGTTTCGTAATTTTCCCATCAAATTTAGGTGTCCGGCCGAATTTTTGGGGTGAATTGATTTTGAGTTTTGGGGAAATCGGCTCGTGCAAAACCATTCTTTGGTTCCATAACATCGTGTTTACACAAAAAAACTAGCCGCCTGGGCATGTGTAACACCTTCCATAAATGGAAGATCAAAGTTGTCGACTTTGCGTGTCCGGCACTGTACCAGCTACGGTAGCTCGCACCCGAACAGGCTCTTAATGCTGCGGGCCTTTGGCAGCTGCCGAAGATGCCGAACGTAGCCGAGAAGGGTGACGTAATCTAAGGTAAGGCTTAATTAAGGGTTAAGATGGATCCAGCTTCATGTTAACCCTTAGCATTAACTTGAAATTAAGGGTTAATTCATTCTAAGTAAGGTTCAACACGGGTCCACCCGCGGGTACCCTGAGGTCAACCCGTACCCGGACCCGACCATACCGTACCCGCACTGGACCCGACCCGCAAACCCGTACGGGTTACCCGCGGGTCACCGCCTACCCGCGGTTCCTTGCGGGTCTTGTGCCAAAAACCCCAGGAATCAATCGGCTTGCTATCCATACGGCAGATCTTCGATGCAAATCACCTCCCATCAAGGTCGACGGGTGTCGGGAAGCTTCGGAAGCGTCAAAAATCACGACCTGCTGACAAAATAGATCATCGGTACGCCGTCGGCAGTGGCTCGGCCGACATTGCCGAGTACCCGTGAGGACCCGCGGGTTCTGCCATACGGGTCCCGGTATTGCGCGGGTCGCAGAAAAGCCAACCCGTACCCGGACCCGCAGTGCCCGCGGGTACGAAACCGCGGGTATACCCGGTACCCGTGTTGATCCTTAATTCTAAGGCTTAACCCTTAGGTCAGCTCGGTTACCTGCATTGCCTTGGCGGGAGCAATTTCAGTCCAAGAACATCAAGTTCAGCCCAGCTGGAGCAACCCATAAGAAGCAAAACCGCTTTGGAACGCCCCGAAAAATGCATCTAAAAAAGCCCGGAAATTTTTGTATTTTTCATCCTAAGGCCCCTCCCTTAATATGGAGCCCTTAATAACCTTATTAAGGCCTTTAAGGCCTTAGCCTTCTGAGGTGCCCTTAATAGAGAGTTTGCGGAAGCCACCGGTGGCTATTTGTGGCTCTCCGTGTGCAATAGATTTTTGAGCCTCCCGCTCAAGGTAGCCACCCTAGCATCCCCTGAATAGGTGGTACAAATGGTGGCTAATCCATCCATAAGCGGCCATCTGGTCTCAAGAAAAACTAGCCTCCGATAGCCACCGGTGGCTACCGCAAAGTCTCTAATAAGGCCTTAAGAAGGAACACTGTGTCAGAACCTGTATATATTCGCGTCGGTCCGAGAGTCCCGGTAGTAGTTAGTCTCTCGTAGACAGACGCTCTAGTATCTTGTGTCTCGTACCTCGACAGATATAGAGTCTGTTACTTCAGTGTTCCTTCTTAAGGCCTTATTAAGGGCGCCTCCAAAGGCTAAGGCCTTAAAGGCCTTAATAATGTTATTAAGGGCTCCATATTAAGGGGCCTTAGGATGAAAAATACAATTTTTTCCGGGCGTTTTTAGATGCATTTTTTGGGAGTTCCAAAGCAATTTTGCTTCTTATGGCTTGCTCCAGCTGAGTTTTGGCTGAACTTAATGTTTGCGGTGAAATTGCTCCCACCAAGGCAATGCAGGTAGCTGAGCTGAGGGCTTGGCCCATGTTTCGCCACGCTTCAGCAGAATCAGCGGAGCCTGCCGGACACTGCCATGGCCTTTGGCAGCTACCGAACCTGCCGAGCGTAGCCGAGAAGGGTGACGTAATCCAAGGTAAGGCTTAATTAAGGGTTAAGATGGATCCAGCTTCATGTTAACCCTTAGCATTAACTTGAAATTAAGGGTTAATTCATTCTAAGGCTTAACCCTTAGGAGGAACACTGTGTTACTTACCGCGGGGGTCCGACCGGAGTACGTTCTTATTACATAATCTGTCAGAAGTTTCATCACGTGCTGCATACGTGTTGCCTGGCTCAGGCCTGTTTCCTGCTGCAGTTGTGCTGCAGAGCGACGTATCTCCTCTCGGGTACTCTTTCCGAGTCGTTATTGGGGGAGCTTGCTCCCCCTTTTATCACAGCCGTCACCGAAAAGCAATAAGCTGTGCTCGAGAGCGTTTTGATGTAATCAATAAATGCGTGATATATTGTGACTCCGAGTGATGCGAGGGATTTCCGCTTGATCCAGAGACAGTCCGCTTGATCCCAGGTGATGGGTGGTGATGGGAACACAATTTTGGCAGATGCGCCGGTGCTGCCATGTCTTCGACGACTATCTGCGAAGAATTTGGGCTTCCTAAAAGTTCCTTTCCTCACGACTGTTTCACAGACGTGAGAATAGAGAGTTTGCGGTGAGCCGCCAGAAGCCACCTGGCGGCTCTAACGGCATGCGGATTGGAGCGGCTACGTCATGTGGCGGCTCGTTCAGCGGCTCGTCGCGCGCGATCCTTAGCGGTTGGGTAGTGGTTGTGTACCTTGCATACTTGACTATACCTTCAGCCAATGAGAGTTCGTTGTCCAAAGGTGCATAATTGTTTTGAATTGAAGCAATTTCCAGCGTCAACCGAAGTCTTCGGCTCGAATGCGCGTTAGCGTCAAATTTCCGGGTCCATTTTCTTCGTGTGTGTATGGCTCAAGATATAGATGACTAAGTACTAAGAATAGACTCGCAAAACCAAATTTTAACCAGTCTTACCAGCCGCCAAACGAGCCGCCAGACAGCATAGCCGCTCCAATCCGCATGCCATTAGAGCCGCCAGGTGGCTTCTGGCGGCTCACCGCAAACTCTCTAATACAACTTCTTGGTACTCCCTGGATCCTCCGAGGATTTTTTTTGTGTGTCTGTAGCTGTTCATTTCACGCGTCAAGACTCTGGCTGGAATTGCATTTAGAACGAGTTTTCACTGGGGACGATCGAAAAGAGCTAATGTAACAGATTCAATGCGGATGCTTGAAACTGATACACAACGGAGAGCTCAACTTACATTTACTCTAGACAGCCAAGGAATGGACCTTAGTGAATATGTATTTTTCTGAAACCGAATCTACTTGGACATAGTTTATAATTTCTTGTTCAACTTATTTTACTCCAATGTACATTGTAATATTGATACGGATTCGCGCAAGCTCCCCCTTCTGTAGGCCGGAACTCCGGCATACAAATCATATTATGCACTGTCAAGCCTGTCTCGGTAACCCAGACGTTATAGCGTGACCTGTGAATTGCTTGAGGGCGGGATTCTTATCTTATCTGACTCGGATTGATCCGGCGGAGTTTCAATAAATGATAAGAGATTTTGAGGTAACGATCACGCTATAACGTCTGGGGCATTTGGTATAGCAACACCCCCCATCCTGTCACAGACCCTTTCCTCCTTCCATTTCCTTGCTTGGTACCCTGAATAGTGCTTGTACATGCAATTTGAGGTCTTCTCAGTTGCCTTGTCTTTTTTCCTCGTCAATTTTGGAGCTGTTGGGACCATTCTGCGGCGTTCAAAATGGCAACTATTTTGGCTGTCCTGCTGCTGATATCCCCCAATTTGAGTCAAAATAAAAGTAGGAAAAAGCAACAATCTATTGTGATAGTCCCTAGTATCCAATTCCACAAGCATTAAGGCTTCTTGGGTGTACTGCAGCCAGTTGAACGGTCATTTTGAAGGAGCGTGACATTGAGAGTGTGACGGGATGGGGGGTGTTACGGTACCAAATGCCCCAGACGTTATAGTGTGATCGTTGTCCCATCTTTTCTTATCATTTATTCCGGATCAATCCGAGGTCTGATAAGATAAGAACACGCCCTCAAGCAATCCACAGGTCACACTATAACGTCTGGGTTACCGAGACAGTGTCAAGCCGAATCCACATCCAGGAGCTGATCAAAAGATGCTGTTTACAGTACCTAGATCTAAAAAAAAAGTTATATATGAGGTAAGTACTCCAGTAAATCACAAAGTTTGGCAAAAGTGCTCTCTTAGGTTGCTCTTAGGCTCGAATTCAACTCGAATGATATGACTATGGCCCGACCTTTGCCGTGCATGGCCGTACAAGGCCGTACGTCAACCATCCACGTCCTCCACAGTCCCCCCACAGTCCCCCCACCTCAACGTGGCAGATGCACGTGGCCCAATTGTTGACAGATTATGTAATAAGGGTGCACTCCGGTCGGACCCCCGCGGTAACTACTAGACTAGGTAGTAGTATTATGGCTGGAGTTACTGGACAAAAGTAGCGTGAGCCTGCATGATCATGCATGACAGTGCGTGGTCATGCATGTGTGCCCATGGTCATGCATGAACTCGAATGTTCATGCGTGATGGATGCATGATGGCCGATTTCGCCTGATCTCGAGCATGCAATGACCATGGATGAGACACTGAGATTTCGTTACCTTAATACTCTACTAGCTTGCCATGCATGTCTGCTTAATCCATGGTCATTCATGGTCATTCTGTCAATTTTCAACTTCGGTATTTATTTGATCCGAAGCACTTTTCCATCAATTTTGATGTACAGATTTGGCAGAAAAGCAGCGCAGCGAACTATTTACTTCCTAGTGAACACGATTCGTTAAATATTATAGAGCTCAGTACATAGCCTTATTTTGATTCATCCCTTCTGCATTCCATAAGTAAGTTGGCTCCGATTGATTGTGGACGGATGCTACATAGGTCTAAGTGCCTGCTACATTTGCATCGACTCTATGAGCATTGCTGACGAGCATTTAAATTTTAGCCAACTTGCGTCACTATACAGTCAGATTTTCCACAATTTGAGAGTGCCGAGAGTTCACACCACTATTAGTTCTCTGCAATTGAACTATAAGTAACTCGACAGATCAGCGGACCGCCGGAAGCCGAGGTTCTCCCCGAGAAGCCGAATGGAGTGGAATTCTTCGGCATCAGGGATCATGGCCATTCCGTGGTCATGCATGGAGAAATTTGCTTGAAAAACTTCATTAAATTCATGCCCATTGGCCACTCATGCACGTTCATCGATGCCGGACAGGGCACCATGAATGACCATGGACGTTCATGGATGATCATGCATGGGCATTGATGTCACGCGTGACCATCCCACTTTTGTCCAATAAAGCCCGTCATATAGTATCATACTTCTCACATCCTGTCGCGCGTAGATCGATATCGAATTATCTTGTCTTTTACCCCCACGTCCCTCGTCGTCTGCGTCCCCGCACACATCCTCCAGCTCGTCGTCCTCTGTGAGCTCTCCCGGCTTTTAGCCGCCTCGGTATATATTCTGATACACTGCTCTGAGCAGGTCCGCTGTGCTCTCATAACGTCTGGGTTACCGAGACAGGCAAAATTGATATTTAAATCTCAATGTCAGCAACCAGTCTTCTGGACCAAACAACAGCATACACACTGACAGCCGAGGATGCCGAGAGGCCCGAGCGGCGGTCAAACCCATCTGACGGTGACAATGGTGGCCAGAGTTGGATCTGAAGTACTGAATTGCTAAAATAAGGCTGTAGAGCAACGTACCTAGCATATACTGCTGCATACTTACAACCCTCAGAACCGAGTTACAAAAAATCATATGAAAGTTTTTTCTCGAGGCCCTTGGGACCCCCCTCCCCCCCTTCTATATAAGGAAATTTCTCATCTCGGAAGGCCCTTGGCCCAAACCCCCAATTTTGTCCGAACCGGTTTCGAGGCGAATTGGGTGGTTTTTGTCCGAACCGGATGTAGCACTGCCGTGCCGTCAAAAATCGTCTTTTCGCCTTATTTCGCCAAAGCAAGTCGTTTTTGGGCGCATAATTTTGGGCTCATTAATCATGTCCGTGGAGGGTTATGTCCGGAAAAGGCATACTTTTGTGATCCGTCCAATGCCGGGCCACATGAATGATGGTGTCATTGTTATGCCAATCAAATTCCTATCTCTTACCTCGTCGCATCGTCGCGTCGCGCTCTACGCACTTTCGTTGCTCGTAAGCATGCACGGAGGTGCTAGAAAGAATGCCAGAAGAAGACGGCCTCCCAGAAACCCGGCCCACTTTCAGCTGATGCCCTTCCCACAACCCGCAATCCGCGCCACCCCAACGGCCTACTTTCGACCTTACAGCAACAGCGCACCTGCGCCGTTTCGTGCTCGGAATTCGGAGGAGCAAGACCTTGTTGTATTCAACTTTCCGGACACACGGCTGGTTTGGAATTTCAATTGGCGGAGAATTGACATCGTTTGAGGACGGCGCAAGTCCGAATATTTGGTGCGTGTTTTTTCTTGACGCTCAGACGTGTCCTCTGACCCCAACTCTAGATGCTCTCAGCACATTTGCCACACCTGTTCATTAGGCCAAATATTGAGATCACCGGAGCTCACGTATAGTTCAAATCACTTCAGATCTATCTATGAATATAAAATCGGGTTGAATGGCGAGCTTGTAAGGCATGATTTGGACTGGAAAAAGTCAAGCACGGTTGGATCGGAAATCAAGCTCTGTTGAGATGAAGTCGAACTTCGAGTTTAGGTTCATAAAAGTCTGGTTGTCAAATAAAAATAAAAATATGGGAACATGCGCAGAGTTTATTATGGTTCTATTGGGGTTTGTATGTTGTAGTACACGGCCCTTGCGTGGATTGGGCATCTGAAACGCACGAGGAAGGGGATTCGTGCGGAATAATAAGTAGATTCACAGAACATGATGGTTGGGAGAGAAAACTCAACAATGTTCTTGTATTTATTAGCGGGTTTGTGCAAAGCGACCCGGGTCGCTTTGGGACGGCTCAGATCTCGACAACGAGCAGTCCCAGGTGTGAAGTCCCAGCGACCTAAGAGTGCCCCAGGGCAATACTCCTATAGGTCGCTTAGAGCTCACACCTGGTATCTGTTGTTGTGGAGATCTGAGCGATCGAAAAGCGACCTGGGTCGCTCGCACAAACTCTCTATTGGCTATCCCACTCTAATTAATTACATAGGCAGTTTCACTAAAGCTTCAGAGAGACACAATACCTGCTGCTCCCGGAGTTTAGCCAGAGTCCAATTGAACTCCGAGTCTCAGGTTTGCGTATATTTCTAAAGTGTTTAGGCCAAGAACTCGAAGAAATTGTGCCTAGGCAATTGCTATACTCGGTATGACCAAAAGTAACCGGAATCACAAATTGCCTATATATGGCAAGCTAGCACACAGAACCGCTGGGAGGATTGGTACTGTAATCATGGTAGAAGTATATGCTGTTGCATATAAAGTAGTTTGGGTCCACTGTGCTCTTTGTTGTGCGTCTATTTGAATTGCAATTATTTATGTTATGATGGTTGAACATTATGCCCAGTTTTTAACGTCTCACAAAAGGTGGAGACTAGAATGCTAAATTCTGGCATTTCATCTACATTGTCATAAGACCTAAATCCCATTTTTCGAGTACTCATTGACCCCATATCTGTCCAATTGCTATTTTAAAAACGCAGATATTGCCAAATTGGGAAATTTCTGAATTTCGAATATTTCTCTGGCTGTCCGATGTTCCAATCGGTGTTTATGTCATGCAAGTCAGAGAAAACATGCTATAGGTAAGATCTGGACCCATCAAAGCTGGTTGACCATTGAAATTCCTATATAACTTCTACAATTCCGGTTACTTTTGGTCATGCCGAGTACTGTCTCCAACGTGAAACAAGTCTCAGAGTATGGTTGTGAGCGCATCTGAAGGCATTTCAATGTGAATTCAGCGTCGAAGAATGGTTCATCGGTTTTTTCGGACTGAGTGTGAGAACGGCCGAGGAAACTTCCGAGGAGATCTTGAATTTGATTGGCTGAGATTACTGTACTATTTCGACCGTAGATTCAAGTAACGCGTCACATCGACCTTTGAATTGAAGCTATTTAATTTTTTAACACGTCACAAGGCAGTTTTGGCCCATTTTCCCATCAAAATTGATCAGCAAAATGCGAAAAATCGCCCAAAAAGGGAATTTCATCAAAGTTGAATCTAAACAATAACATGTCACACCCGGTGAATCTATGGTCGAAATAGTACAGTATGTCCCAAGGAGGCAGCTGCTCCGAAAGGACATACGTCTTACCATATTTTGAATACCTCTGATCTGCCTAATCGGGGCATAAGAAATCAAGATTGCGATTGCTTTGGAGGGCGCTACAGTGCTTCTGAAGCGCTGATTTCTTGTATACAGAGTCTCAGGTACATAGTGAGTCTCTCCCTTTTCTCTCCCTTTCTCTTCTCTTTTCGCAACTTGAAAACTTGAATTCCGCCGGCTCTCCACAGACATTCATAAGCCTAATTTTGAAGAAATCAAAGAGACTCCGAGTTCTCGGCAGGCCGGCCAACTCGACGGCTGACCCAGCCGCTGATATTTGTCCGAACGGGATCTAGGTATACTGACCCTCGCCCACCAAAATTTGTCCGAACGGCATCTGGCCTTCGCGACCTCTCCCCTCCAAAAATTGTCCGAACCGACGGGATCTGGCATTTGGGTGGATAGACCAGGGTCCTAATAAAGCGCTCGAAATGACCAATTTTTTTCCAGGTGGGACACGTATTGATCATCTGCCTGGCGGCAAAATCTGATGTCACCCCCAAAAAAGGAAATCTTTATCAAACCGCCTCTAATCTGCCCTTGCCATCGCCGTTTGGGGGCGACAAGGGCACAGATCCATTGGCACGGCAAATACACTGCATGTGGAGGCAAGTTTGAGAAAGATACTCGGTGTGACCAAAAGTAACCGGAATTTGGCTTTTTAGAGAGGAATTTCAAAACTCAAACAACTTTAAGTGAAACACGGCTCCTCTAGATCATTTCTTATACGACTTACATGATATGGGCATGGCATGATGCCGGAGTTTCGGGCCAGTAAGTACCTCAAAAAAATGCTTAGTATCCCAATAGTCTACAAATCCGATATCTAAGTTTGCCAGGTGTTTCCCGTTGTTCAGTGAGGGAGGCAACTCGGCACACTAATTTTCCGGCTCATAGCATACATAAAAACAATGTGTAATAATAGGACAAAGAGACCATGCAACCTTTTCCCCGATTTGTATGCAACGGTATATGTTTATACACTGCCGATAGGGTCAATTTTCTCAGCAGTCACCCACAAAATCTGGTTGAAAACACGCAATTTCCGATTCCGGTTACTTTTGGTCACACCGAGTAGGTACATTCATTGAGGAGAACTGGGCCAAAGATGGTTGGAAAGTCTTGCCCAAAAAGTGTCAATTTTCGAGGTATCCTAAGTTGGAAAAGGAATGCATGTGTTTGAATTCTATGTCTTGAATTCACTGTGAAAGGTCCGACCACACAAAACAGGGAACAGAAAAGAAAACCCAGGTGGCGGTGAAAGCTGTTCTTCTTTGACAGCACGGCGAATTTCGGCGAAATTCTCAAGAGCGGTTCTCTGCGCGTCGATATCGCGCTCAGGGAAATCTTCCGAGAGGTTAGCTGTACCCCAGTTGCGAGGGTCAGCACCTTTTCCTTTCTGGCGGGAGGTTCCAACACCAGAAGGTATGGCCGGGCTGACAATAGTTTCAGGCACATTCACTGCCGATCTATCATCAATATCTATCAAGTTCATGTTCTCATCAACGGGCGTGATCTCACGCGGGATAGTTACCCGGCGCCCCGACGCAACAGCCAAAGCTTCCTGGGCCAAAGCGTGGCGGCGAGCAACACTCACAAGCTCGTCAACACTCATATGTACTCTGAATCGCACGCGATACGGTGGATGTGGAACGAGAGATAACATCATTTACTGCGGTACAAGAACCCATAGTATTCTGATGACGGGGCGTTGCCATGTGAGACATAGCAACACCCTCGTCGAGCATCCCCCAATCTACAGTGCCGGACAACCAAAGTCGACAATGATGATTGCCGAAGAACGCGAATTTTTGGCATAAATCTGACTTCAGAATCAACTCAGCACCCTCGAAAACGTCCAAAAAACCGCCTCCGAAGTTTTTCCCACGACATTTTCGCTGCGGCCAAATTTTTGAGCCAAAAAATCAAAATTTTGTGTACCTCTCCGAGCCTCGGGGAGAAAGAATTAGCTAACTAGTACATACAATTAAGTAAGGTTAGAGAGCCAAGAGGCGAGCGATCTCTGGATCAGCCAATCGAAAAGGCTAAATCACGTGGGGCAACCGTACTTGGTCGCTCTCTACCTTAATAATGGAAGCTGGAGGAAGAATAACTCCGAATAAGTCCAACACTATATAGATAGGATGGGGCCCGCACACGTACTGCTAGTATTGCGAGAGCCGACGGTGGCGAGGTCCTAGTAGCTCTAGTAGCTCTAGATAAAAAGAACAAGGACACTAAGTACAAGTGACAGTAAGCAACACAGGAACACGTACCGTTTCTAAAGGTCTGGCTAGTCCTGGATACTTATATCAAACTGAGTAAGGAGCAGCGGGATATATAAAAGACACACCATAGATATCAAACTCGGCGACTGCACGATTCGAGGCAGGCGCAGAACTTACCGTGTTGCCAGGAAATTCAGTCAAGGCGAGTTGAGATATCGAGGCGAGGCGAGCAGGCAGCACGAGTACAAGGGATAAAAGTACCATGACCGCGGTTAAGAGGGAAGGAGGGACACCAGAGGCGAGTGGCGGGGAAGAGTCTCTAGTAATAAACGGACCTGCCTGGATAGTGAGACAAAAAACGTCGGGATATAGGGTCTGACTAGGGAGACTAGCAAGTATTGTAGGCCTATCTATACTCGACTCCAACCTCTCATTGAAGAAAGGTACAGTAACTCCACCAGAGAAATGCTCGCAATGGGTCATATACTTATATATTGATAGACTCCAGCGGATGCTCCAGCAGCGAGACCACGCCTACTAGTGATCATGGATTTCTAACAACTGGGAAAGGGCCGGGTGAGCCTCTCAAAAAATCCCACAACGGCGCAATGCATTATTGGCATTATCGAAAACGCTTGAGTGCAGAGGCCCTGCCAAAGATTGAAAAGCCGGTGATCCCATATTTTTTCCGAGTCAGTGTATGGTACGAGGTGATGAGGCTTGTGACGAAGTAAGGGAAGAAGCAGGATTTGTCGAGGGCGATGATTGGAGTGTGGTCGACGTCGTAGCACGCGATGATGTTGATATAGGAGGGAATAAATCATCAATATCGTTCGTCGAGGAACCCCGACTGGTTTGAGCATTGATGATGATGATGAAATCCTTTAACGTGCTCGAGCCGCTGTAAGCGGCTATGGTACACGATACTTTGCTACTTTACTACTTTCCAACTATTTCTGAACGTATGTCCATCGTAGACCGTAATACAGTGGCTGCAGAAAACAATGCAACAAGGCGTTTCGAGTCATTAGAGACTTTGCGGAAGCCACCGGTGGCTATTTGTGGCTCTTCGTGTGCAATAGTTTTTTGAGCCTCCCGCGAGTTATCCACCCTAGCATCCCGTGAATAGGTAGTACAAATAGTGGCTAATCCACCCAGAGGCTGTCATCCGGTCCTGAGAAAAATTAGCCACCAATAGCCACCGGTGGCTACCGCAAAGTCTCTATTGACGTGGTCTCTAGGCTCAAACAAAGTGCAGGACATGAAATCTGAGTGAAATGAAAATTTTTGAGCGGACCCAATTACCATATATGGTAATCGAGCCACAGTGAATTTTTCATGTGTTTTTTTTACACCGCACGTTTCAGCGGTGAACCCTACAGGAAAATAAGCATCATAGGATGAAAGTACTCCTAAAGACGATCTCATTCATATCTGACTTTACCTAGTTTGCTGCCGATTTGAGCCCGTAATAGTTGCTGTAAGATGGCCATTTTGGCCTAAAAATGCCAGATTTATTCAAAAAATGACCAAAATGACCATCTTCAAGCAGCCATTGCGGGTCCAAAATTGCAGGAATCTAGGTGAAGTAACATATGACTGAGGTCGTATTTGCGAGGACTTTCGACCTATGAAGACCGTTTTTTCGGTGGGGTGTAGCACTGAAAAGTGCCCTGTTAATAAATCCCTTAAAAAATTCATTACACTCGAATTACTATATATGGTCATGGGGTAAGTTGCCTAAAAAAGTCATTTCACCCGTATTCCATGTCCAGAACTTTGTTTGCGTCAAAAGACACACTGAATGCCCCAGAACCGCTTGGTGCAGTTTTAATGACGGCCACTGTACATGCAGAGCAGGTGAAGCGGGCGACAAACTCCGGGAAATTACCCATTGAATAGGGCACAGTGGATGAAGTAGACGAGATGAATCTGTTGATGGGTTCAGAGCAGTGTTTCGGTTTCGTATGGCGAGAAATAAGGGAAAGAATTTTCAAAGATCCGGAGGGACCTTGAAGAGAGGACCAGCGGCTGCATGTTCTGCAGAAATACGGAGCAAAATGACTTGGCGGATAGGGCATGACAAGTCAGTCGCCCGGTGAGGGCCGCCACAGCCGCGCAGACCACATTTGACTGGTAGAAGAGTACATTTGGCGAGGGGTTGGCATGGAGTAGAGTGCGGGCATTGGCAGTTGGAAGTTGGATGATCGGGAGCGCGGATGCCGCAGATAGCGGGACGCTTGCATTGAGACGCAATATGGTTGAGCATTGACAGGAATGAGCAAAGCAGGGAGACGTGCAGGTAGGGGCTGAGCAGCCTGTGTCGTATAGAGCAGGGGCAAATGCTTCTGTATCAATTGCGCTCTCGTCAAGTGGGGATATACCGCATTTGGGAAAAGCCGAGAGAATGTTGGCTGGCGTAAGAGATGATGCACGCGCGGCAGAATAGTTGGAAAGGAGATTGTATTTATCGATCACAATATTCTGTCTATGTTGCTATATACCTCGTTGAGTTCTCATCATCTCCAGTTATCAATCCGAACACACCTCCGACACGCGCTTCTTCCATTTGCGAGAAAGCGGCCCAAAAACTCCGACATCACAAGGTTGCAGAGCGTGAGTTGTGTGGGAGGGAATACAAAGAATGATGATACGGTGACGTTCAGCAAAATCGATGAAGCGGAAGGTGCCGTGGCTGTTGTGGCCATCGAGGATCAAGAGGCGATAGTCGGCAGGATCGTCGAGCTTCTCGGCGGTTTCGGTGGCGAAATCCTTCTCCAACCAAAGCGCGCCAAGCTCTTGATCAGTCCAACCGTTTGGAGAGATTGAGATACTGTTATTGTAGGTTAAAAAGAAGTTGAATTCAAGGAAAATCGAGGTAACACACCTCGCATCATCGGAATTCTCAGCGGCCCATCCCAGATCACGACGCAAGCCCTCGAATACAACCGACGGATGGAGAGCCGTCCCGTCCGCACAAATACACTCGATGATGGTAACGAGGTCGCGGTTGCCGGTGTGGATCCGGGAAACAGTTTTCTGGTCGCGATCGACCAGTGCCTTGACCTTTTCGCCGACGCCGAGTTGGATGCCTGTTTCGCCAGGTCAGCAGGGGACGTAAGTAGAAAAACAAGAATGAAGGCATACCTTTTTCGTCCATGTTATATGTATTTTTTGTCTTGACATCGTATTTCTCAATCGTGTCAGCAAGCAGGGTGAAGTGATCATGAACAGCGGTGGGGTTGAGCCCCTTGGCGCGGCACTCTTCGAGCGCTGAGGCCCATTTGACCTTGAAGTCAGGGTGCCGCTCCTTGAAGCGCTGAGGCCAAGTGTCACCAACGGGAGTACCAGCAATCTCCGACGCGTATGCGCCGATGGTACCAAGGGTGAGAGGAAAGCCTCGTTTGCCAACAACCTTGAAAACAAAGATTGATCAAAATTCAGGACGAAACTAGAGAAACTAGCGTGAACGCACCTTGACCCACTCTACAAGAACCGACTCCTGGACTTCACTAAGAAGACGACGATGCGCATGGGCAACTACGCGAGTGCGCAGCCCCTTGCGCCGACCTTGAAGAGTGCTGCGAGGGATTCGATAATAGATTGCGGCTTTACGTTCGGAAATGCCGGTGGTGTCGATCGCGGCGATAGCGAGCTGAACTCGCTCCTCTTGAGAGAGAAGCTCGAGGTTGTCGTCTCTAACGTCGGGAACAGGGTTCGGCATTGCACAAAGAAAGAATGTAGAATGAGAGCGAATAGTGGAGCATGGGTTATATCTTGTGAGGTACGAGCAAATCGATATAGCGTCTGTCTTGGAGAGACTAGTGAAAGGGGCCAATTGTCGTCGGGCACTCGCAGTTACCAAAAGTAACCGAATTCGGGGTTTGTTCACAGAAATCGCGATGGTCAAGGAACTTTGAGCAATCAAGGGTTCATTTACAGCGTGTTTGCCACAACTTTCATGATATAAAATCGGGGTAAGCTACTGTAGTATTCAGGATAGCGGCAATAATTTTTTTCTTGATTTTTCGTCAGTCACCACGATGCCAAAGCTGCCCTGTAGGTAGTAACCACTTATATGCTACTGCACACAGAGCTGCGTTGACGTGCTGTGATTTTTGGGCATTGATATTTGATCCTCTTTTTATACTTATAACTCATGGTGAGAATGTGGTACGTTGTTTTTCAGGTCTTATTGAAGCATGAAAACTTTCTGTGAAGCCCTGAGCTGTTATATACGGCCACATAAGATAGGAAAGCTATTTTTCAAATGCTCACTGACCAGAAATACTGCTGACTTATTGCCGAAAAACGCAAAAATCACTGAATTGGCTGAATTTTGAAAATCGATCTCTATGTTTGCTGGAATAAATTTGATGCCCGACTCATATCATGTAAGTTGTAGCAAACACCATATAAAGAAGATCTATGTTGCTCAAAGTGGTCTAAGTCACAAAATCTGCGTGCTAAAAAAGCAAGATTCCGGTTACTTTTGGGAATGACGAGTAGGCTACGGAGTGCTATGATACACAAAGCGCTGGAACCGAACATGGTCGCACATTTCCCTGAGTTAAGGGGAAACAAGAAAGCACGTGTGATTGGATCAACACGACCATACGGGCAGCACTGCTACAAATTCTATCAAGTGCGGAACACTGTGTATGCCTGTGTATGCCTGTGTATGCATGTAAGCCTCAGGATGAAGCAGTACTCAATCCAAACTACTCAACATGCATCAGTGACACAAGAAATTCAGATCATGAAAGTCATTTACTTGGTGTTGAAGAGCACGAAGCTGGGCAAGCGCCTGGTCGCGCTCCAGGGTGACAAGCGTGTGCTATCAGAGGTGAGTAACTTTGTAGACAAGACAGACAAAAATGATGGACCTGCTGACGCGCCTCATCGCGCTCTCGACTGACGACCTGAAGCGTCTCAGCTGCAAGCCGATGCTAAATATAAGTATTGTAATAGCAATTGGTAATGAGCAGATGAAACAAACCTGCTCACGAAGATCTTGGATGAGGGTAAGCTCCTTCTCGGCTGCTGAGACCAATTGGGGAAGACGTTTTTCGGCAGGAATATGGTTCGTGGCCCCCAGTTTGTTCAGAACAGCGGCTCACCTGGCGGTTTTCACGACCCCCATGGCGTAGCCTTGTTTCCCGTGGATCCTGACTGGCGAGCTATCGCTGTCGGGGAACTTTTCAGTGATCAGGAGGAAAGTGGCGATGGCATAATTGAAGCAGGCGCCGGTTAAAGCATCGTAATTGGGTGCAAACGAGTGAACCCCAGCGAGAGCTGCTGCGACGTCCAAGATACTGGGAGCGTTTTCAACATCATCGTAGGTCAGATGAGTCGAGGACCCTTGTTCAAAAGATCACGTCCTTCGGGATCACGTGCATGTAAAATGCGATCAAGCGCTTCGCCGAGTTGGCTCGGGGAGGAGGCGATGTCGACACTGGACCCTCCATCGACGCTGCTGCAGCGATCCGTTTTGATAGTGGCGAGAGAAACGGGGTCGTCGACAGTACAATCGACCAGGGTAAACCGGATCCATTCGTGTCGCATTCCGTTGGCGTCCTTATAAAGCTCGAGGGTCGACACCCGATAGTGGTCAGCATCCGGTAAACGGCCGAGTCGTTCGATCCAACCAGCCACCGTGGTCAAACGCAAAGTCGACGGAGGAAGGAGAGCATATTTGGAAGAGTCAGTGGAGGGCTCCATTGACATGGGTCGAGAACGAGTGAGACGGAAGAGATAAAACTTCCACAGCGAAGAGAGTGAGGGGAACACCATTTTAGTTACTGTAAGTTACTATAAACGCATACGTGTCATTTGTGGTGTCCTCGTGACGTGTTCTGAGGCGACTTTGCCAACTCATTGCTCAAGGCGATTGCGCGATAAGTAACGCACGTTGCAAGCACGTTGCCAAATCCGGCATACTGTGTCTCCCTGGAGTAGTGAACGTTGCTTCACTATACGGAGACACAGTACTGGCAAATTTGGACAGGATACCTAACCTTTGGGGAGCAAAGCATCAACAAGCTTCGGGGTGTCGATGAAGGTTGTTGATTACTAAAAGCTCGTTTTCTGATTCTGTCCGGCAAATTTGGATGCACCCGATCTTGGGGACCAAAGCACCAACAGGCTATGGGGTGCCGATGAAGGTTGTTAGAAAGCTCTGAGAGCTTTCTAATTCTGGAGTAGAGGGTACATTACTCTAACTCGGAGGTACATAAGCCGTAATGACAGCTATTTTGGAAACGATAGACAGTCTCGATTTTCGAGCTGAGTTCGGCAGTTCCCGGCATACCCGTCATATAATTATTTTTAGCTACAGCTCATGACGACGAGCGTTGCCCGCCAATACTCTCCTCACTCTCACCATGATACGACGAGGAAACCGCCGCCACATACCTAAGGAGCAGAAACAGCTCATCACCACAATGTCAGCCCATATGTCTGTCCCAGACATTGCTGCAGCTACCAACATCAGCGAGCGAACCATTTACCGCATCATCCGAACGTGGCGGACCACTGGGGACCACGTCCAAATTCCTCTGCAGCTCGGACGACCCCGCATTCTCACATCTTTTGATGTCGCGGTCTGTGATCTTCTCAATACTCTTCGTATTTGACCCTTTGAGAAGTATCTTGAGGGTCTTGTTGCGAGAACCCCCGACATCTATCTTTTCGAGCTACAGGAATGTTTGTACGAAGCCACGGGACTCGACGTCGCCAAAACCACCATACGTGACGCCCTTTTGCGAATGGGTTATGTTCGGGTTCATGTAAGTAAAATTGCTGGGAGTTTTGTGCCGCTGACATGAGTACTGTAGCACTTTGTATGGGTGAAACAGACCCTCGAGCGTGACTGGAAACGCTACGCATGGAAACCAGAAACGGCCTCAGCGTTATGCGTGACATCATAGAATTTTGGAAACCGTTTGGGCAATTTTTAGCTCTCGTTTATGCTTTCTTTGTATCCATAGCCCTTTGTGATTCCGTAATACACCTTTTTTCTTTTTCATGAACACTTCGCCGTGGCGCACGCTCAGACACCTAAACCAGCGACGGGTCCACCACAAGCCCTCTTCGAGCGACTAGTTAAACTACCTCGGCCAGCTTCTGGTACACCTTCCCAGCACCTTGCTCGTGGTCTCCGATGCACCGTACCGGTTCTATCTTGACGAAGATTGTAAAGAGTGATTGAGTGCAGTGAGGAGGAGGAGGGTTATAGCCAAGTTGTAGCAGTAGATTCAGCTAGATTTTACAGCCACAAACATGATAATTTGACATCTTTGTATGTCACGCAGTCCTCAGGGAAACCACCCGACCGTTATGCGTTACCGTTGAAACGAAACAGGGCGGGCGTTACGCGTTACGTTTCACCCATACAAAGTGCTACAGTATATCCCTAGATATCTCGAACTGCACTCGAAGCCGAGGAAAACAAACGGCTTGGTTTCCAATGTGAAGTTGGACAACACCCACCTCGAAGACTGGTCTTCCTAGACGAAGCAGCTTGCAATCGACACACAACGCGGCGGCAGATGGCATGGGCCCCTATTGGAATGCGAGCGCGGCGGCATGATTTTTTTGTCCGAGGCATCCGGTATGTGTTTATGCTCTTGCCAGTACTTCGTACCTGCTGATATGTATAGTTATTCTGTGCTTCCGGCAATTTGCCTCGATGGCATACTTCACTTTGATGTGTTGACTCGATCCTGGACCGCCGTAGAGTTCCGCAACTATCTCGATGTTCTCCTTGACCGCATGAATCCCTTTCCACAGGACAACTCTGTTCTCGTCATGGACAACGCAAGTGTTCATCATTTTGATGGGATTCGTGAGATGGTCGAGGGACGGTGCGTAGGATATATCCTCTTGATTGCCAACCAACTGAATTTGATCTACAGCGGGCGTCGACTCATTTATTTGTCACCATACTCTCCCGACTTCAATCCATGCGAAGAAGGGTTTTCATGCATGAAATATTGGATCCGCCGCAACCGGGACGATGTTCTCAGCTCAATGGAAGGGCGTGATGGTTGCGACCCCATCGCAACTCTGTGGGAAGCTGCTCATGAGACGATGACCCCAGAGAACATCGAAGGGTGGTTCAGGGATTGCGGATATGTTGTATAGGTTGTTGTACCGGTAGTTGTGTCAATACACGAGTAGGACGGCAAGACATTATATGAACAAGTAGTACGACTATACAAATATACAGAAAACTAGTAGAGATACAGTATCTACAGGTTATAGAGGCGGCGATAACATACACAGCGTGAAATGAATTAGTTCTCCTTGTCGCTTTCGTTCTCCACAACCCTAGCCCGCTTCTTCCCCTTGCGTTTCTTCGCGGCGGCGACCATCTTACTTGCCTTGCGCACGAAGTTACCCACGGCACCGGCTGCCATCCCAACGTCGGTTTTGTAGAACTTGGTATCGAAGTCGGCAATGCTGTTGGCATAGACAATGCCTTGTTCCCCCAGGCTCTCAGCATATTGGAAGTATTTGAGAGCGGGGTACTTTTCATCGAGAGCGCGCAGCACGTCGGAGACAAGGAGGACGTCCTCGTCTTCATCAGATTCATCTGATGACTCGTCCTCACGTCGACGTTTGACGCTATTGGCATCGCGAAGGACAGTATCGGCGGACTCGGAGTTGCCAAGATGGACGTGGATGGGGGGCATGGTAGTTTGTCCGCGGTTACGACTACGCTCCTCGCGAGCACGGCCACGCTCTGCAAGCTCGTCAAGCTTGAGGATTTTGGGAGGATGTTCTAGATCCGCGGTGCCATCATGCTGAAGACGAAAGTCAGCAATGCAAAAGAGAAGCAGAAATTGCATGTCACGCACCATGTAGCGAGCCCACAGATTAATAACATCTATTCCAATCTCGACGTGCTTGCCTGGGTACTTAGATTTCGGGCCCATCACGTAGCACCACCGATTTTTGCCAGGATGTTCCGCGCACTTGAGATGGTTTTGAATCTGCTGTAGCTCGGTGGCGGTAACAGCGGTCTCGGGGGGTTTTTCGGCCTGTTTTGTCGTCTTTCCATCAGGCTGCACCTCCTGAAAAGAGTCAAAAGACAGTGTGCTCAACACCGAAGAACCCATAGATAACGGATGACTTACCAGGTTAACCACTTCCATTATCACCTCTTTCTGACGACGTGTGCTCCTCTGGAGCTTGAGAAGCTGCTGGAAGGCGTCGCGAACATCGTCCTCGGATGACAGACGGTGATATGGATCCTTGCGACGCTCCTGAGACTCTTTCCATCCCAACGTCGCAGATGTGGGGTCGACATTCATCTGAGCTGTGATGCGGGATAGAAAGTCGCCGGCAGGAATGTCAGAGGGGAGGACGAGGGTTGTGGTAACCGTGGCGCGCTTCTTTCCGTTTCCTGGCTCGCCATAGATAGGGACTTTGACTGTGATGAAGGTACCGCGGTCTGGAAGTTTATTAGTAGCCTGCAGAATGCGCAAATGGCTGTAACGCACCTGCAGTTTGACTGGGAGCTGTAGTGGATGGCAACTGAGATTGGCGAGCTTCGACAATGTGAGGAGGGAACGGAGGAAGCTGGTATTAATGATAAGACGGATCTTCATCGCTAGGATCATCGTCGTCGCCCCCAGGCTGCTCGTAGTCGCGGGTGTGGTCAAACATGCCATTGTCGAGAGAGGCCTGTAATTGGGCCACTGCGAGCTGTCGTCCAGTGAGAGCGGGGGGAGGGCCGACGCCAAGAAGATATGGTGCAATAGTGTTTTGCATGGTGTCAAAACCGGTCGAAAAGTAGAATAGTTGGGCGCCTTGGACTCGTTGAGCGAGGATATATAGCGCAGCATATGCTCCACACGATCGTCAGCCTGCTCGTCATGACTGTAAGTCTCCAGTGACGGTGTAACTGTACTAGGTGGTCGTTGTTGAGGAGGTATTAGCAGAAAAGGTTATTCTAAATTTGGCACGACATAGTTACGACCTCTCGGCCCGAACTCAGCTAAAAAATCGAGACTGTCTATCGTTTCCAAAATAGCTGTATCATTCAGCTCGAAGTTGCCAGCGGTACAACAAAGTTGTTGCTAAAAGTGTAAGTTGTACCCTAATTTACCACACATGTGGCAAATAATAAATATACAGTATATCGCCCATACTAGTGCGCTGCTTACGTCTACACAATTGAATTTCAAACACGCGGGCTACCTCACATGCACATGCTCATTTTTTTGGAGCGTCCCTGGAAACTGCTCAACCCCGACGACATCGACTCGATAATCTCCGCGAAGTGGCCGGACCCTGATCGGGAGCCCCTGCTGTTTGAGACCGTACAGCGCTGCATGGTTCACGGACCGTGCGGGGCTCTCAATCCGCGTGCACCATGTATGGAGAAAGGGAGGTGCACAAAGTACTTCCCCAAACCTTTCCAACCCCACACGTCGATGGATACTGACGGTTATCCTCTGTATCACCGTCCGGATGATGGGCGTACGTACCCTGTTGGCCGCCATATGTCAAGACTATACCTAAGACACTACTGTGAGTACAAGCTCTCACTGCTCCCAAGATGTGGAAAGACGGTTAATATTCACCTAAGACAGACACTACTGTGAGTACAAGCTACGTATGTATGAGTATCTCGCGTAGTGTAGTAATGAAGAATCGCTTACCCCTCACTGCTCCCAAGATGTGGAAAGACGGTGAGAGGCAAGGTCACACGGTCACGACCTGTTATAGGTCGCGCCGTGTCACGCTCTAATCTACAAGTCCGTGACGCCAGAACCAACACACCCCCTCGTCTCGGACGCCTACAACACACACCCCCTCACGCACAACACACCCCCTCATTCTAGACCAAGCGAAGCACGGTGGCGAAGGAAATCGGCGGCGGGTAGGGACTTGGTTAGGCAGTCGGCGACGTTGTCGTGAGAAGGGACACGCGGGAGGATGATCTTTTGTTTGCAGATACCGTCGCGGATGTGGTGGTACCGAACGTCGATGTGTTTATTCCTCTCGTGGTCGACTTGGTCGTTTGCCATAATCCGAGCCGCGTCGTTGTCGCATAGGATGGGGATGGGACCGTCAAGTGGGATTTCGAGTCCGCGCGCCAACGAGCGTAACCAATACGCCTCGCGAGCAGCCTCCGACGCTGCGATGTACTCGGCCTCCGTCGACGACGCCGCTACGACACGCTGTTTGCGAGAAGCCCAAGTCACTGCGCCAGAACCAAAAGAGAAGGTATACCCCATGATCGACTTCCTCTTTTCTGTGTCGTTCGCCCAGTCCGAGTCGCTAAAGCCCCGTGGAACACACTGACGCCCTCCCAATACTAACCCCATCTCTCTCGTGCCCTTGAGGTAGCGGACAACGCGAATGGCGGCCTGCCAGTGTGGCAACATGTAGCAGTCGAGGTAGGACGCGAGAGTGTTAACGGCGAAGGCAATATCAGGGCGAGTACCGATGGCGATATACATGAGGCTGCCGACGAGAGGGCGGTATGGGACTAGTGCCAGCCGGTCAGCGTCGGCAGCGCGCTCGTCAGCGGTAGGTCGCGATAGTTTTAGTTTGGCCTCCATGGGGTCGCGACGGGATACGCGTCGGTTTGACGGAATTGTTGGATAACGCGGTCGATGAGTGCAGTCTGGCTGAGTCGGGCTGTGAGACGCTCCGGGTCGCGGACGATTCGGATCCCAAGGCAGTAGTTGATGGCGCCGAGGTCGGATATCGTCCATCGAGACCGGAGTTGACGTTTGAACCAGTCGTTCAGCTTCGGGGATGAGGATGCGCACGCCATGTCGTCGACGTGGACAAGTATGACGATGATTTCGCCCTCCGCCGTCCGATAGAAATATATGCACCACTCACACGTTAACCGCCGGAAACCCCATCCCAACATCGCGTCATTCAACTCCTTATTCCAACACCGCCCCGCCTGCTTCAACCCGTAGATCGCCCGCACCAACATCCACAACCACTTTTCCTTCCCCTCTTCCTCGAAGTGTCGCGGCTGGTAGGCGTATTGATACTCGCTCTCCGGCAGCGGCGCGTTGAGGAAGGCAGTCTTCACGTCGACCTGTTAAACATCCCAGCCCGGCTGGCAGCAAGGTAGATCAGTGCGCGAAAAGACTCGAGCCGGGCAGTCGGTGAGGTTGTATTGATGAAGTCTCTACCGTATACCTGACGGAATCCCTTCGCGCAGTATCGAACCTTGTGTCGAGTAACGTTGCCGTCGGCGTCGTGTTTTCGAACGTAGACGGGGCGGAGGTCAAGGATGGTCTTGTTGGGGGGAACGGTGGACGGGTCGACAAGTCGGTACACCCCCTGCTCCCGAAGCGAGGTGAGTTCTTCATGGGTCCCTTCTATCCATTTCGCGGCGTCCGGCGCGGCCATCGCCTCGTCGTAATTGCGCGGGTCGTTGGGGAACTCTACGTCGATCGGGTTATCAGCAAGGAAGGCGTTGAGGCTAGCCAGCATCGCGGTCTCCACGCCATCGTCGTCCTCGGGCGTATCCGCAATTACCTTGTCGTTGTCGCGTAGGATGCTAAGTTCGTCTTCCTCGGCGTCAACAGATTCGGCTTGTAGGGCTTGCGGGGGTCGCGCGGGACGGCGTTCGCGGGTGGACCGACGTAGTGGGATGGGATCAGCCTCGGGGGGTACAGGCGTAGATTCGGCGGGCGGAGTGGAGGAGGTGCTAAGGGTGGGATCGTCGGAGGACTGGTCGCACGGAACGTTGGCTGAAGGCTCGGTAGGAGGGCGAGAACGAAGCTCGCAGAGGCGATCCTTGACCCATTTAACCGTAGCGATCTGTCCACTCTCGATGAATTTAACGTTTATGGAATTAAAAACTCGCCCGCTCTGTCTGTGCCAACAACGATACGCTTTGGCGTGGGGGGCGTAGCCAATAAGAACGCATTCGAAGGATCGAGGGTTGAGCTTCGGGTTGTGCGTCTCGTGCAGAACGAAGGCGCGACATCCAATCTCGCAAAGGTGGGAGACGTTGGGCTTGGTTCCCTCGAAAAGTTCATGGGGAGTGCGGCGACCCGCGGCTTTGCTGGGTGTGCGTGCGTGCAAGTAGGCGGCTGTAACAACAAACTCGTCCCACAAATGGTTAGGTGCACCACAAGAGATGCGCATCGCCCTACCCTTCTCGTGCATCACCCGGTGGAACCGCTCGACCTTGCCGTTTTGCGCCGACGTATAGGGCGCCGTGAAACGCAACTCAATACCCTTGCTCAGACACCACGCTTCCATCTCAAGAGACTTCAACTCGCCGTTGTCGATGTTGATCGTGCCCACGCGGTCGCCAGTCCGTGTTTCCATGATAGTCACCCAGGGTTTGAGATGGAGGAACGCGTCGGATTTATTAGGAATAGAGATACACCACCCCCGTGTGGAATGATCGTCAACAACGTCCATGATATACTCGTTTCCGCTTCTCGACCTCGTCCCAAAAGACCCGCTCAGATCAACAAATATCTTCTGCAGCCGTCGCGTCGCCTTTGTGTCGGCAGACTCGCGAATGGACGGGATAGAGGCGTGTTCCTGTTTCCCAAGGATGCAGTCAACACAAGCGGGCGGGGGAACCGAGACATCGACGTCCATACCGTCGACTAAATCGTGCTGGTAGCTGTCGGCGCACACTTGGTGGTTGGCATGGCCGAAGCGTAGGTGCCAGCTGTGCAACGAGCGGGGAGCGGATGTGGCGGACGCGGCGGTAGGAGAGGCAGTCGAGTTGATAGAGCTCACGACCAGGGATGGGTTTTCCGAGACATACAAGGTTCTGGGTGGAGTCGAGGACACGGAGACCGTCGGGCGAGAAGTTGAAGGAGAATGCGCAGGATTTTGCGAGACGGACGACGGAGCAGAGGCGAAGATGGGCATTAGGGACGTACAGGACGTTCTCGAGAGTAAATTTATCGGTGATTATGCTGCCGATACCGACGGCCTCGATGGAGGCGCCCACCCCCTTGATAGGACGGGAAGGAAGGAGGAGAAGTCGGTGCGGAAGGTAGATATATGGACATTAGCGCCAGAGTCGGCAAATATAGCGAATTCGTTGCCATCGGAGGCGAGGGCGTAAGACGCGTCGAAAGTAACAGAATCTGAAAATGCGCGGAAGGCGCAATAACCTCAGTCTCCCGCAATGTGGGATGAAAGACTGTATATTAAATACCTGAAAATGCGCGGAAGGCGCAATAACTACACAATGAGTAAGTAAATACAAGTAGGTAGATAGATAGAGAACTCACCCTCAGTCTCCCGCAATGTGGGATGAAAGACTGAGGGTGGTGGACAGACGAGCGCGGTTTATATGTAAGAACAAGGCTGTATGATAAGTATCAGATATCTATCAAGGTCCGGAGCGGCGGGGCGGCTACCCGGAATAATTCATATTCTGACACCCCCACTCGACCCAGGCCGTAGTCCCATAGATAGACAGAATTTGGAGTGCTTGTCATGAGATAAAGGTTTTGTGAAAATATCGGCCACCATTTCATCTGTAGGATACCACAAGACAATACATTCTCCGGTGCGAACCAAGTCATCACGGACAAAATGATATTTTCTTTGTATATGCTGAGTCCTAGCGCGGTATTGTGGATCCTGGGACAGAATAATGGCAGCTCGATTATCACATCTCAACTCAGTGGGATTTCTCTGATGTTGACCTAGTTCGTCAAAAAAGGATCTTAACCATGGTAGATGTTGTCCTGCATTTGCAAGTCCAATGTATTCACTCTCAGTAGAAGATAGAGCGACCATGGATTGCCGACGGCTAGACCATCCAATTGCTCCAGAGTTGACAATGAACACATAACCAGAAGTAGAACGAGATGTATCTCTGTCTCCATTCCAATTGGCATCACTGTATCCCAGAAATTGCATGTCCATGCTGATGTCAGCCCCGTTGTATACAAGTTCCCAATGACGGGTGCCTTTGAGGTATCGAAGAAGTCGTTTTGCTGCTGCCCAATGAATTCTCTTTGGCTTTGCACTAAATCGACCAAGAACTCCTACACTGTATGCAAGATCTGGTCGAGTACCTAGCATGGCATACATAGCAGACCCGATTACACTTTGATATGGAACAATAGATCCACCTTCGACAATAGCCATATGGGTAATGATACTGTCGTCATCAGGGTCATTCTCTGTGAGCGGGGTTCCAGTAGACATAGGCGTGAATACAGGTTTGCAGTCTGTCATGCCATAGCGAGAAAGGACTTTGTCAATATACTGACGCTGGTTCAGTGCAATGGTGCGCTTCTTACGGTTTCGAACGATCTCGATCCCAAGGAGGTATTTGGCTGGACCTAGGTCTCGCATCTTAAAAGTAGATGAAAGCATTCTTTTGACTTTGGAAGAGAATTCTTTAGAAGTTGCAGCAACAAGAAGATCATCAACATAGACCACAACAAAACAAGTCTGTTTTCCTTCTTTATAAACATAAAGGCAGGTCTCTGAATTCAAGCGATGAAATCCGAGTTTTAGAATCTCTGTGTCAAAAGTCCTGTTCCAAGTTCTCCCAGCTTGTTTAAGACCATACAATGAACGCTTGAGTCGCCAGCAGTGACCTTCTGGAATTTCAACACCATCTGGAGGCATCATGTAGATTTCTTCCTCCAGTTTACCATTGAGGTAGGCTTGTGAAACATCCAGCTGATCTAGTTCTAAGTCATATTTGGCAGCAAGAGCACAAATGATGCGAACAGACTCAAGATTGGCAGTGGGCGCAAAAACTTCTTTGTAGTCAACACCTTCTTTCTGAGTATCTCCTCTGGCAACGATTCGGACTTTGTAACGAGCAATTTTGCCTGTTTCATCCACTTTGACTTTGGGAACCACTTTGGATTTAATAGGCTTGACACCGTCTGGTATGGGAACAACATCATAGACATCATTTGCTCGGAAACCAGCAAGTTCCTCTTCAAGTCCAGCTTTCCAATGTTCAGCATTAGGACCCTGCAATGCTTCTTGCCAACTAGAAGGGTCAAGAGGGTTCTGAGCTAAAAAGGCTTCTTCAATAGCATCATCTAGAGAAGCAAGCAAGACTGCCTCTGGAGCATCAGGGACTTCAATGTCTGGTTCGACAGAAGCTTCATTTTCTTTCGCCTGTTTACGTGCTGCATTCTCTGCATCACGCTGAGCTTTTGACTGATGCTGTGGTCCTTCAGCTATTCTGTCGTACTCAGCAGTGGGATGTTGTGCCCTTGCATGTGGACGTGTTGACCGCCTAGTAGGTTCCTGTCGTACGCCTGCGACCTTGCGCAATGGTGGAGCTCCCCTATTTGATGGATGGACAATAGACGGCGGATCAGCCTGACTTAGATTATCCCCCACTGAACCTGGTATCGGGTGAGGCAAAGTGTCCAGTTCACCATCATCGTCATCATCACCATAATATGGGGTAGACCTCTTCCGCAGTGTCTGAGCAAAATCCTCATATTCTTTCCTAGATGTAGCAGGTGCCTCAAGCTTTGGTTCTATAGGTGAATCAAGTTCCTGGTCATCAAACCGAACATGCCTAGATGTGATGGTTTCGCCATAAGAACCATCTTTGTTGATTACTAGCAAGTCATACGCTTTACTGTTTTCATGGTAGCCAACAAAGATGCAACGCTTTGCTTTATCGCCAAATTTCTGCTTGTGACGCTTTTCTTTAGGAATCAGAGGATAAGCTCTACAGCCAAAGGGATGCAGGTGTCGTATGTTTATTGGACGGTCAAAAAGTTTCTCATGAGGGATCTCAAATTCCTGTGCTGAAGTAGGTGTTCTATTCACAGTATAACCAGCTGCTCGCATTGCTAAGACCCAAAATTTACGAGGAAGGCGTGAGGCAATCAACATAGTTGTAGCTCTGGAAACAAGTGTTTGATTCATTCGCTCTGCTACTCCGTTTTGCTCTGGGGTGTAAGGTGCTGTTGTTTCATGGATGATGCCTAGACGTTTGAATTCTGTTTCCATTTGATGAGACGTGAATTCACCACCCCCATCTGTGCGAAAGAATCGAGTCCAGCCCTCACAGAATTCCCAATTAGCAATTTGAGCACGAAAATGAGCCTCAGTAGATTTTCGCCATTCTTTGAGTTTTGAATAGACTTGGGATTTCTTTTGGGCAAATAGAATCCACACCTCAGAGGAATGATGATCTATAAGGACCACCCAGTAGCGTATTCCACCTGGGCCTTCAGGTGTTACTGGACCACCAACATCAGATGATACAATATCTAAAGGACCACGAGCTTTGGTTTGACTTTTGGAAAATGGTAATTTCTTCATTTTCCCAAGAACACAGGGTTCACAGAATTTGGGGATTCCTGTCAAGGATGTAATTTCACCAAGTCGGCCTTTAGCAACAGATTTCTGTAATAGTTGGAAATTTGTATGACCAGATATTCGATGAAGATGATTGATATCCATAGCAAATAGTGCATGTGGATCTTCACTCAAAGGAGTATAGACAATGTGGTACAGTCCCTTCCGATGCTTGGCTTCAATCATTCTTTGCCCTTTTGGGTTTCGAACAATGCAGACATCTGCTTCGAACATGCAATTGTATCCCTTTTTAGCCATTTGTTGCACTGAGACAAGTGTGATACCAAAGGATGGGACATGTAATGCACGTAGAGAGACATCTGACATCCCTCGCTTTGTTTTGCAAGATAGACGGATGGTTCCAGTTCCAACTGCATCACAATATGTGTCATTACCAAGCCGCACCCTTTTTGGTGGAGTGAGTACTTTATAAGAACCTGTCTCAAACCATGCCTCATTTGGTGTCATGGTGGTAGAAGCTCCAGAGTCAATTACCACAGCTTTGGATGAAGGGTTTGCATCACTCAAAAGATAAGCAGACATAGCAGCATAAGATTTCTGGGAAACAACAGGTACAGCTAAATGTCCATGTTCAGAGTCATCGGAATCAGATTCAGAATCTGTAGTAGCAGAGGCATTTGCCTTGTCACGGCGCTTTCTAGGTCTCGCTTTCTCAGACTTCTGCTTGTCGTTCTTCTTGGAGTCCTTTGATCCCTGCGCTAGATTCTTCAACTGATAGCAGTTATCGGAAGTATGGGATTTGTTTTGTCCATGTATAAGGCAATGTTTATCGCCCTTGGCAGATGGCTTTCCTTTGCCAGGGTTTGTGGATTTAGCAGCTAGAGCAGTGTCGTCGCTGTTCTCACTCTTTGGCAGTTTACCAAGAGTGATCAGGCGAGCACGAGCTTTATCCCAAGTTATGCCTGTACCAAGAGAGGACACAATGTTCCCTTTAATGCCTGTCCAGTAGCTATCATCTGGTAGAGTGCTGAGCAGAATGAGAGGCTGAAGCTCTGGGGGAAATGGAAATTCCAGGCGTGCAAGCCTATCAAAACAGGTCTTGATAGCAGCTACATGAGAAAGAATCTTGTTGCGATCCATGAGCTCTGGTTCGCCTTCAATAACGAGCTTGGTGCTAAAAAGTTCTGCTAGAACACCCATTGCGGAATCGGCACGATTTTCTGCTTCAAAGCGCTGGCGCAGTTTGGCCCAGAGAATTCCAGCATTAGATTCGTTGACATACTCTGTGCGCAGTTCTGCTGAAAGAAGCTTCTGAATGACACCTAAAGCACGGCTATTACGTTCGCCAGGGGTATCCTTGAAAGCTACGCCAGCAACAGGAGCTGTGGCAGGCAGAGGAGTAACAGCAGCAGCAGCAACAGTGGCATCAGCTGCATTTGCAGCGAGGATAACAGATTCAAGCAGAGTGTAGACTCCCTGTAGGCGCAGTTCCACTGTAGCATTAACATGAAAAATCGGCCAGTCTTCTGCTCCGGAAAGCTCAGAAGAAGCCGAGTTTGCCGCAGTTGACATTGTGTGAGAAGTCCGAGGTGAGATAACCAGAGTCCGAGGGAATTTCGGCAACAGGTCGTGTGATTGATTGATTGATACAAGTCTGTGCTTGTGATGCTTCGAGCTCTGATGAGCGAGCAGGTGAGTCTTCCAATAGGTACGTCTTCAGAGAGCTAGCGCTCGGGGCCCATAACCTAACAGAATCTGAAAATGCGCGGAAGGCGCAATAACCTCAGTCTCCCGCAATGTGGGATGAAAGACTGTATATTAAATACCTGAAAATGCGCGGAAGGCGCAATAACTACACAATGAGTAAGTAAATACAAGTAGGTAGATAGATAGAGAACTCACCCTCAGTCTCCCGCAATGTGGGATGAAAGACTGAGGGTGGTGGACAGACGAGCGCGGTTTATATGTAAGAACAAGGCTGTATGATAAGTATCAGATATCTATCAAGGTCCGGAGCGGCGGGGCGGCTACCCGGAATAATTCATATTCTGACAGAAAGAGACGCTGACGTGAAGGTCGTCGGAGGCGGCGTAGGTGCCCCAGTCGGCGTCGGTCATGGCGGTGATGTCGTCGGTGACGAGATTCATGAAGGTGGCGGCGGCAGCGACGGGCGCCGAAGGGACGGGTGCTGCAGCCTGCGCCAACGCGGATGGAGGGACGGGAACTTCGTGTCCGAAGAACATGGTATAAGCCTTACCGTTCGGCTTAAACTTGATTTGTTTCTGCATATTCTTCTGCTTCTCCGCCTCGTTCCCGGGTTTCGTCTTGCGACGATCCGCCGCTTGCGCCGTCTTCGCTTTGTCAACCGACTTCCCCGCCATCCCACCCCCTGGCGCGATGCAGAAGGGCCAAATATGAGAAGACGGGTTCCTGCAGGTCTTGTTCACGCAGATCTCTCTCACCCGCGCCGAGCTCGCTGGTGCCGCGACGTAAGAAACGGGAGCCGCGGCGTAAACGACAGGAGCGGGAGCGGGAGCGGGAGTCGCAGTGTAGGCGGTGAGGTTCGACGAGCTGGATGAAGGCATTGACTCCTTGAAGTCGAGACGGCCTTCGATGATGTTGGAAGTGAGCCCGTCATTAGTGACGAAACCCACGGCAAGAGTGGGATAGCACTTCTACAGAGCCTTCAGCATACAACAGACCACGAAATGGTCCATGTCGGGCATGCCCGAAGCATAAATGGACTTAGCGAGCTCCCGAATGCGTCTCGTAGTAGCGGAGAAGGACGCTTGGTCTTCGTAGTCGATGCTGAAAATTTCCTGCATGGCGCGTATCTGTCGACCAGGACCGCTGTTCGTGTGCCGAAGACGCAGCGCACGCCACGCATCAGCCGCAGTGGGGTAGTGCATGAAGTGCCCATGTTCCGCCACATCCGACACCTCGCGAAGGAAACAACGGATGACATGGTCGTTGTCGTTCCACGCGGCGTGAAGACGAGGATGGGTGTCGGGGGCGGGACATGGGTAGAGCCCAGTGAGATACTTGTCGGACGCGGCCTGCATACCCAAATCCTCCGCTCGAAATCCGCCCAGTTCCCGCGGCACAAGGAAAGTTTATCCTCCTCAGCCCACCCAGACGACGACAAGCTGATGACCTTGCAGCTGTGATCGTTCTCGGGGACGTAGGAGAAGTGCTGGGGTATCGCAGGAGGAGGAGGAGGAGCGGCAGGAGGAGCGGTTAAGTACGCCGGTGGGGAAGATACAGAGCCCGGCACCTGAGGAGGATGCTGGGGGTCGACAGAAGGCCACGAGGCGAGCGAGGTAGGGCGCCAAGACGGATAAGACGACATCTGCACAGGCGGCGGTGCTGGCTGAGGCGGCGGCGGCGGCAAGCTCACAACGTACTGTTGCTGCGGCTGCGGCGGCGGGCGAGCCTGAGGCACGTAAGGGCGCGGCGCTGGAGATGGATGACGAGCAGGTGGTGCGTTGTAGGGGACAGTGGGTTGTACAGGCGTATCAGGAAGGTGAGGCGTCGGCGAGTCAAAAGCACCGTCGAAAGCCGTAGGATTCACAAAGAGACCACTGTTCGCCATAGAGAGAATTCGAGATGGGTTCAAGAAAGGGTTGTTCGAGCTCATGGAGCCCATAGATGGAAGGTTTCCCAAGTCGATGAGATTTCGGTTGTCGCTCGTCATGGTTGAGGGTACGTAGGGACTCGCCCAGCGCAGAATCGAAAAAGAACGTCGGAAACGTAAAGAAAGAAGTCGTGGAAGCGCGTAGTTCAGAGATATAGACCTTTATAAGCCCATAACCTGTCAAGACTATACCTAAGACACTACTGTGAGTACAAGCCGTCACTGCTCCCAAGATGTGGAAAGACGGTGAGAGGCAAGGTCACACGGTCACGACCTGTTATAGGTCGCGCCGTGTCACGCTCTAATCTACAAGTCCGTGACGCCAGAACCAACACCATATGGTGGACAACTCTTGGATCGTCTCCTACAACCCCTACCTCTCCGCTAAATACGACTGCCACATCATGTGTATCCCGTAGCGAAGCACGGGCTCACTGCTAGTCTATATTACAATTGAGGACCCATTACGAGCTGGGCGTCGTGGAGGTGGCGATATGTACCAACGGGTGAGAAAAGATACATAGAACAAGTGAATTTTCAAAAGCCACGGGGTGGAGCCGGTACAAAGATTCTGAGATATGCAACGGCCGACGTTCGAAGAGCTTGAATATTTTATGAACACGAACACACCGGGAAAGAGCAATTTCAACGCAGCTGTCGTCGAGTAACATCGAGGGGAAACCAACTTTGTACAAGCCAAAGGACGGTTACTAAAGTAACTTACTTTTCCTGCCAAAATGTATGTTGCGTTACTTTCGGCTGAGAAAGCGAGCTTTTCACGTAAAAGTAACTTTTGCTGATCTTACTTTGGCTGGCGGCGTCGACTAATCTTACTTTTATTTACTTTCTAGATACTTTCCTCTTCAAATCCACAGGAAATCATCAGGACACACTCCTGGAGGCTATGGGGTCAATCTGTAGTTTTAATCAAATCCGTAGAAAATGTGATTTCGGTGCAAAAGTGAAGAGAAAGATTGGTAGTCTCAGCGCCAGCCTGCCTGTCACGACAGGGTTCCCGAATTGGGATGTCGTGGCAGGCTGGCGCTGAGACAAAGATTGGAAGATTGAGACCTAGCTTTCTTTTTAGTCAAAGTAAAAAGCCGAGGAGCCTGAGTGTGAAAACTTTTTTGCACTTGGGTGTGAAAAAAGTTTGTGTCGGGCCGCAGAGGGTGGCTGTGAGATTGATGATGAATTGATCCCAAACTCGGCATTGGGACTTCAACAAAGCCTTGCTCCACGCCCCAGCTCTTTGATGACGACAAGGCCATTCAGTGATCTGTCTAACCCGGTGAGTTGCTTCCCTTCTCTACCTCTTTTTCATTGTCCGTAGTGTGTTTCCGAGCCACGCAAGCTGTTAGAGTACGGCTGATCCAAGGCTGATCGTGATGGTGGCGAGATTTTGAAGGTCAGAATATTATTAAAAGTACTAGTATGTAGTACTGCAACTGTATTGTCCAGTACTTGAAATATATCCTGTTTTATACCTCTTCCATGGAGCTTCATAAGGAGTAAGGTGTCGGGATAGCTGGCTAGCTTGGTGGTACTTCCGGACGAATCATTGCGAAGATCATGACAAAATGTCATGAAAAAACGTTAAATGTCATGAAAAAACGTTAGGAACGGGCCCACAGTCGTTAGGAATTTCAGGACCCCGGATCGTAACGTTTCGTCATGAAATCCGACAAAAGATCATGAAATTCAACACAAATGACGACGAAATACCTAACACAAGGTCCTGAACAACATCATGAATTTCAAAACCTTCCCTCTGCACAGTGGTGCACTAGATAATGTTTGCCACACTTACTTCCAATAGTATTACCCTAGGGTCGTGACCAGCCTGCCTGCGACTTGCAACGAGTTTTACTTTGGGGGAGGTTACGTCAACGACACTGTCCCATGTAAAAAATCGTTGTGCACGTAGTCAGACTGGTTACGAGTCCAGTATTACCCGTCAGCGGGACGGTCCCGCTCAGATCAAAGGGTGCTAAAGGCCTCAGCAACGGAAGAGTATTGTTGTCTACGAGCTAAGTAACATCCTTCTTAATAGAGAGGTTGCGCAAAAGCCATACGAGCCATCTGGTGGCTTTTGGCGTGTGCGCAGCCGATGGCTCCAATGGCTGCTGATCTTGGGCATTCTGTTTACAACTACATCAAAACCATCTGTGCTTATCTAGATAAAGCCCGGTGATGAACTGCGGACCTTCATGACGGGCAATACCCAGACAGTGAGGGAGAGACCACTCAAGCAGAGAAACTGTTGTTGATGCCATAAATTAACCGTGGATTCTGGTGATTTGAGGAAGCCCATGACAGCTACTACACACTGTGCGGATATGTTGCATACAATATAGGTATGATGCTTAAACGTCCATGTATTAGGAGCCATATGCTGCGCACACGCTGTCGGAAAAATCAAAAAAGGGTTGTTGGGCCTGGGCAGGCCTTGTAAGGTCTAA
The DNA here is from genome assembly GCA_037176885.1 of Favolaschia claudopus. NCBI lineage: Eukaryota > Fungi > Basidiomycota > Agaricomycetes > Agaricales > Mycenaceae > Favolaschia > Favolaschia claudopus. Next base: position 74,031 of record JAWWNJ010000207.1, read on the forward strand.
TAAGGCCGTCGGGGAAAAGGAGGGTTACAAGGTTTAAATACGTACCAAATACTACATATAGGGCCTTATAACACATAATGGACCTTATAGGGCCTAATGAGGCTTGTAAGGCCTTACAAGGCATGTTCGGCGGGGTTAAGCAAAAGTATTACCACTTCACCTTCTTTGTAAGGTGTCTGCTTGCACCTTGTCTTGACTTTCTAATACCACACTATCTATTTCTATTGTACTACGATGCTGACTCTAACAATTAATTCCTGGTTGCTTGCGAGAATCGAACGCTCGACCTCTGCAGTGCGAATAAAACAATGGCAATGTATAATACTGCTATGCTAAGATAGCTTTACACAGAGAGAAATTTTGTTCCATATATGGCGTAGCTCTCGGATACCTGTACAATTTCCCCATACCACAACAACTCAAGATATTGCTCGTACATTGACTGGTGATTCACTACACATGAGTATATGATCCCCTACATACTTTGAAATTCAAATCAGCCATCTTGGCATACAACCACAGCACAAATTATCAAAAACAATACAACTCTGAATTTTCGGCCGAAAAAGATGCAACAAAACCACACATACCATGTCTCTAACAACCCCAACTCAGTTTTGTAACCTCCGGGAAGTCAGCCTGGGAAGACCTAACCAGACCTTATCACACCTTATAAGGTCACCCCTCGAACCTTATTAGGCCTTATAAGGCCGTTAGGTGCTCCAAGGCCTTACCAGGCTTTTTCAATTTTTCCGACAGCCCAAAGCCATCTGGTGGCTCGTATGGCTTTTGCGCAAACAGGTTAATTAGGACACAAAGTCTGCGGACGCCCGTTCAGTTCCAGCGTTCATTTCTACGCATCGCTTGCGTACTGGACAATGCCAAACGTACCGTACTTTATAAGAACCTGTCTCAAACCATGCCTTGTCCTTAAGATTGTCGTTCCCCGGGACAAGGAATTCGGATAAATCATGGAGGCTGGGAGCCAATCGGACACAAGTTCCACCACTGATTACCACCGAATTGAGGCAACTTCGAGGACAATCAAGGACAATCTGATGAATTTTGCACCGAAGACGCATTTTCAACCTATTTCGGGGAACTTTCGGAAATCAGGGACCGGCAAGTGCACCTCAGCAAGCGAAGAACTGCATTCAAACTACATAACAAGCTTTCGCATTACTCAAAAGAGGTAGAGGGGCAACCTAGACGCGTGAAGAGATAAATTGCGAATTTTTGCGATTTTAGCTGATTTTTTGAGGGCTGGATCAGCGTCCGGATAAAACATCGACCTCTTGGAAGGCCTGGTTCGGATTCGGATGAGATCTTCCCCATTTGGGGTCCGGATAAGATGTCCCAAATCCCAGATTTTTCGGGGCAGGCATCATAGGTGATTGTCAGAGGTCCTGTATACACTCACTACTTGGTCTATATCAACAACAATCAGCCCAGCAATATCTCCCGTGGTCTTCCGAGGCATTTGGCATAGATCCGACCAGTGTCGGGCATCTCGGATCAACCTTCCATACCGGCATCCTTGGTCTCCGAGCCGTCCAATGTTGGGATTTGACCTTGTATATGGTGCAGGTCATTCAGGACATAGACGGAATATGAGTGATAATCAACCATATGTATTGAACACCTATTTGACTTGGTCAATGTGAGTTTTAGGTGAGTGAATATATTCAAATATATTCATAATATATTCGTATTCAGCCCCTATGAATATGAATACGATACACTACAAATACGATACGCCGCTGGCGTATTCAAAATTTCAGAATATGTTTGAATATGAATACGATACGGAAAATTCGTATCGTATCGTATTTATAGCCAGCACTATGGAGACAAAACAGCTGTTACCCGGGTGGATGGTGATGGAAAGGTCCTGGTATGACTGTATATTCTAAATCAGCATGCACCGAGCATGGGTTATGCCTTTTGCATCCCCAAACACGCAGAAAACCGCGGGACGGGCGAGCATCGGGATTTACCGCGGGTCCGGAGGACCCCCGACAACCACCTATGATGCCTGCCCCGGAAAATCCGGAATTTGGGACATCTTATCCGGACCCCAAATTGGGCATTTGCTTTTGCTATAGTCAACGGCTTTGTTGCTGTGTCGCGCTCAATATAAATACGGTGTGCCAAGATAACGTCCGTGAAGAGACCCTTCAGAGAGGGAGCAGATGGCGGAGATCCAGCATAGCCATTCGGGTCATCGAATGCAGAGAAACACGAAAGACCCGTTTGGCCATAGGAGTTGGCAGCCGCAGTGTAGATGAGCTCACTGTCTGCATGGGAAAGATACTGAACTTGGGCGACCATTTCAGCAAATGGCGCAGCACCAAGCCTATGAGAAAAGCTGTTTCTCATGAGGCGAACCATGAGCTTTGAAATGGCACCGCGAGGTGAGATGTAGGCTGAAGAGTGAATTGATTTAGTCGACCAAGATAATACAACAGTCACAGAAATTCGTACCGGGAAATGCAACTTGAACTTGACGTGGGAGCTGTGCTAAAACATGCGGGTCTGTACCCTGCCAACTTGTACCGCAACCTGGCTCATTCAAGCGCAGACCATCACAAATGAACCGGTTTGTGAACAGAAAGAAGTCTTTCGGAATATGACGAACACGCCGCGCTATCGGATCGTCATTGAACCGTATAAAAATTTAATGAAATGAACGGAGTACAGTTCTCAACCGCAACTCACCGTTTCGGGAAAGTGCCGCACCGCAAGTACAAATAAATCGCTTCGGGCATCCCGGAAGCAAGTAAGGAAGCCAGACAAATACATCGCGCAGGTAGAGGTCTCTTGGATTGAGACCAGTGCCCTTCATAGAATTGTGAAGAGCAAAGACAGGATGTGGTGGGCGGTCGAAAAAATCGCCCCGAACATAGCAAAGGGGCATTTGGTGAGTTTTTATCTCATTGTCAAGTCGTGCTTTTACCGCAACAAGTTGTTTGTGGATTTCGGAGTCGGTGCCAGTTTCAGCGGCATCGGATTCGGATTCCGCACCATTCCCATCGGGCTGCAGATAATCTAGAGCCTCATCTATGAGGCTGTCGTCGATTTGCCGATCGCCGGCTGCGATATCAGCATGCTCGTCATGTTCGGCAATAAATTGAAGCTCGGAATTCAGCTGTTTCCACTGCCCAGCAGCGAGTCCGGTGGCGGCTAAAGGGACAAGCACTTAAAATGCAGAAGACAGAGTATTTTGAAATCACATACGATCTGTAGACTGGTCTGGAACTGTCAATGGTGCCTGCGAGTAGAATGCTGTAGTAGATGAAAGTGCAGTGTTGCCGCTTGTAATGCCGGAGCCGACAGACGAAGATTGTGGAGGAATGATTGCAGAGCTACTGGCAATCACACAAGAATGTGAATTATAGGGCTGAAAAAATGCTGGGGGTGTCGCGCCGACTGCAAGTAATGTTACCGCGACTTGGACTCAAGTCTCCCAAGTCGACTTACTCAAGTCGACAGGAGTCGAGTCAAGTCGGCTTACTAAGTCTGACTTCACCGGACTCGAGTTCAGCGTGAGTCGACTTGAAGTCACTTGAGTAGACTCAAGTCGGGATAAATAATGAATATCTTGTAATAGTGTAAAGAACTTTGTTTGCGGTCGATTGAAAGTGTTCAGACACGTTTAAAATTGGTTACTGGTACTGAATCCGGATTGACGGGAAGAAAACTGATTGGACGATGAAATACGGTGAAACAAAGGGATTTGCTACCAATATTCTGCTTCAACGAGATCCGGGATGTCCTCAGACTCGGAATCGGAGTCCTCGAGGCCATGGTTTGTGGTATATGTTATGCAGTAGGCGTAGTACATTGCCTTCCCAGAGGGAGGCGACCAGATATGACAAGAGAGATTTGTTGAAGCTGAAGGCGGGTGGTGAGTGGTCCAAGAAGTCGTAGAAGCACGGGAAGCTGCTTCAAAAGCGGCGCGCTGAGCGAGGAGACGATGTAGACTGTCGCAGAGTTGCTGTGTTTGATGTGAGTGATGTCATTGTTTGCGATCAGTGCTGAGGGCAAACTTACGTCAATCTGGAGCTCCGCACTCTCCCTCATCAACTGAATCTGGTCGGTGGAGACTTCGACCACAGCAATCTCATCTAGGAGGCGCTTATCGACGGCCAATACGAGACTAAGGAGCCGTTGTATGTTTGGCTGTAGGTTCCGCCCCACAGATCTTCGACGGAGCCAGTATTCGAATGAGGCGCTGAGGGGCGGTAGCTTTGGTATGGTACTCATAAATCTCCGGGAGGAACACTACGACAGAAGAATAAGACTGGGTTTCAAATCTGTACTTCAACGGAACTCACCGCATTGTCCACCACAATGTATGGTACTGGCGGTGCTCGCATCGAAGTTCTCGGCAACTGGTTGTGTGCGCTCGGTTTACAATTGGAAAGCTCTTGGTAGCGTTGCAACCTGCACAGTATGTCTATATGCTACTTACAAGCCGAATGGAAGCATCTTTTCATTATCTTCGGCGCCCTTGGTCTCATCTCTCAGTGCCTGATTCTGCCTTGGTTTCGCCGCATTCATCCCTGTTCACCAACTCTAAAGCTTCCGGGATTGAAGTCTAGCCAGTCATTACCGCTTCCAAATTGCTTTATTTTTTTCACTCTGTCATTTTCCCCCGAACTTCGGCTGCTCAGATTCCAGAAGATCCTGACGAAGTCAGATTCCGCACGTCAAACACTTAATTTCGTGCTTTCCTTGGGGTAATTACTCATTTCTGGCAGCTTGCCGAGTGCCCTGAGATGCGCCTGTTCGGAAATGTGTTCATAAATTCAGCCTTTGCGCATCCAACATGTAATTTCGCAGTTTCTTTGGGTAAATTGTCTTGTTTTGTTCACCTGCTCTCGCGAACTATATAAAGACTCGACCGACATTAAACACAGCTGCCTTACTAATTATTCCGCATCTACTGACTAGGCTTCGGATAGAGAACAGAAAAATACCAGCCAATCGTTGCCTGTAGCAGTTGACTCTACTGCTTGTGAGTGGCTCCTACAATTAAATCTTCTCGCTGTTGAATTCACATACAGAAACAGTATACAATTGAGGTTTTCAATTCGGCTTCATTCAAATACCAAGCACAACTCTGTTTTGTGTCGTGTTCAGCGACTCGATGCCCCCAGCCACTCTCAGAAGCGGCAAGGACTCGAATAACACTCCAGTTGATGATCCTCCTGCAGCCTCTAGTCGGTCCAGGCGCATTGCCTCCCAGCCTGTAGGGGCAGATTCTGGTGCTGCTGGTGCCTCAAGGACGACTCGAGCTGGGAGTTCTGGACAACAAAATCAGAGCCGAACATGTACCATCGTTTAAACTCTTGTCGCTCACTCACGAACTCACCAACCAACAGTGACAACGGGTCCTCCACGGCCAACACCTCATTCTACACGGGCACCGTCGTCTGGTACGAATATTGAAACAGATTATTGCTACTTCTAAATGCTGACTTCGAGTTAATCTTCACCAGGGCCGCCTTCAATGCTTGGGATCATTCCTGAGACGGTATGTTTTTTTGGAATTGAATGTGTCAGTGTATCTTATCCCACAACAGCCAACCGTGGCAGGGACTCAATCAAGTCCAATGTCATATCATCCGCCACAAGGCCGTCCTGCTCAGACTCCGGCTCGACGGGTAGCCGATCGTTTGCTGACTGAGCTTGGAAATCGGTCCGCAATTGCGAGCCCGGGTCTTCGACAACCAGTTTTCAACGACTCGGACCCCGAATTTTCAGTTCTTGCTGTGCGCCGACCACTTGCTAGGGCCCCTGGTCGTGCTTCCGTGTCTTCTGGCCTGGTGAGCCCCGAGTTTAGTCTCAATTCTGACGACGACGACGAGTCTTCGGGTTTTGATGAACCTGGGCCTGTGAATCGGCCTGCACCGGCTGCCTCCCACCCTTCGCGCTATGCACCTATACCACGAATAACGGCTACTGCTGTTCCCCCTACTGCTGCTCCTCCTCCCACGCGGCGCCGCCGAGAGAACCCTCTCAACCATTCAACGGTGGATGCCGAAGGGTATACTTGGTTGAATGAAGATAGCCTTGTGCACATGAAGACCGACGATACGGCTGATTGCAAGTACTTTTATGGTCGAAGTACCACAGACTTGACTTGGAAGTGTCGCATTTGCCCGTGAGTACACACGGCTTTCAACAATATTGAAGAGGGAAACTGACTCGATTGTAGAAAGGTGTATGCGGGTGGCTCTAGTGTCACAACACGGCGGAAACATCTTGAAGGTATTGTCTCAGGATCACTGCTTCCGCTTTTACTCACTCTGAATATTGCAGCTCACACGCCTGAGTATCTCGGGATTATCACAAAGCACGGCTTAACCAACAAACTCCCCTCAGAACGGCTGAGACTGCGACTCGAGGAGCGTGCTGTTGCAATGCAGAGAATTCCTTTCTCCCCAGCAGGGTTCACTCAGCAGCTGATAAAGGTTATCGTTGGGAATGATCTAGTGCGTGTCATTCACTCTGATTATGGCGTCTCATTAATAGCTTTCAAGTCGATCAATCTTATAGAGAATCGGGACTTTCGAGACCTTTTACTCCAGTTGCGCGAGACCCTCAATGATGAGGACATCCCGCATCGCACGCTTCTCAGGGACACCATTATCGACACATGGCAACTCTATTATGTCGAGCTCAAATCTGCTCTTCAGGTGCGCAATGTCAGGCTTTCGGCTTTAAGTCTAATTTTAATCAACTCTCTAGGCATCGCTCGGAAAAATTAGTTTCACCGCCGACATTTGGAGCAGTCAGGGCTTGCATCCATATCTTGCTGTTACTGCCCATTGGCTTGCGGAAAAACCTCCTGATCAGCAGATTGTTCTTCGCCAGGCATTGCTGGCATTTCGACGGGTTCGTGGTGCACACAGCGGGCATCGACTGGCGCGAATTTTATTTGATATCTTGGACAATGCCGGTATATTGGAGAAGGTGAATCATGATTGTTATATTACGTCTGCGTACTGACCGCATAAAGATTGGGCACTTTACTTTGGATAATGCGTCAAACAATGCTTCAACAATGACAGCACTTGCTAAATTGCTTCTTGACGCGGGTGTCCTGATCGATGCGAAGCAAAATTATATTCGTTGCTTTGCACACGTCATTAACCTGTGTGTTCAAGCGTCCATCAAAGCCATGGAGAAAGACGACAACGATCCGTATTTCTCAGACACGGCTACATCGGAAGCTACGGAAACCGAAGAAGAAGACTCCGATGCCCCCCGGGCCCGTGGTCGAGTTCATCCTCGTCGCACTCGCACAACTCGCAAGGCGGGTCCAATTCGTCGGGCGCGGAAAACTGTCGCGTTCATTCGTAAATCCAGTGTTCCTCCTAAGGGTTAAGCCTTAGAATAAATTAACCCTTAATTTCAAGTTAATGCTAAGGGTTAACATGAAGCTGGATCCATCTTAACCCTTAATTAAGCCTTACCTTGGATTACGTCACCTTCTCGGCTACCTTTGGCAGGTTCGGCAGCTTGGTTGGCAGCTGCCAAAGGCCCGCAGCATTGTCAAAGGGATTCCCAACGGCAGTGTCCGGCAGGTTCCCTTGATTCTGCTGAAGGCCGCGTCGGAACATGGGTCAAGCCCTCAGCTCGGCTACCTGCATTGCCCTGGCGGGAGCAATTTTGGTCCACAAACATCAAGTTCAGCCAAAACTCAGCTGGAGCCAGCCATAAGAAGCAAAACCGCTTGGAACTCCCCGAAAAATGCTTCTAAAAAAGCCCGGAAAAATTTGCATTTTTCATCCTAAGGCCCCTTAATATGGAGCCCTTAATAACCTTATTAAGGCCATTAAGGCCTTAGCCTTCGGAGGTGCCCTTAATAAGGCCTTAAGAAGGAACACTGCGTAAATCTGGCCAGCGGCGCGATGAGCTTCAAGAGATTATTTATGATGGGAACCGGGATGGGCACTGGCTGTCGCCCCAGGATGGAGATCCGCCGCGCCAGCTGGCATTGGTTACTGTACTGCCTGATGTGAGAACTCGTTGGGACTCGGTTTTCTTTATGCTGCGGCGTCTTCGGTATCTACAAGATGTGAGTTGATCAATCTCATGTCATTCAAGCTCAACTAAATGTTTTTTGCAGCCGATAATCAGTTTTTTCGGCAAAAACTGGCACGCGTCCCGGATGCGCCACAAGTTGGAGGCACACCACTGGGAACGACCTGAGTTGATGGAGTTGATACTCGGCCGATCATTTGGAAGTTGGGCGTGTTAAACTCACTTCTGTTTTAGCAGCCACATAGTGTTCAAAAAGCGATGTCTGCTGAGAATATGCCGATCTTGGCAGGTGCTATCCCTGCTTTTGAGGTTTTCATGCAGAATTGGAAGGCGATGCGAAACGATGTTGATTTACAGAGCGAGAACATTAAGAAATTCATCGACCCTGGGCTAGCAATTGCTAATAAGTACTATGGGCGCAGGGATGACACTGATGCATATATAATTGCGATGTGTACGTGCCGATACCTCTTTCAATAATTGCTCACTTTTTGACAGTTATCAATCCCTGTATTCGGTTTGAGTGGATCAAGAAGAACTGGACTTCCGAGGAACGGGATGAGGCAAAACGAATTGTTATTGCGAAGGTTCGTCATTCTCAATTGCTTTCGGTGACAGGCAAATATCTTATTTATCTCCGCTCTGAAAGCTTCAATTGTATCCCGACGCTGCGGACTCCGGCTCAAGCTCACCAGCGGATTCCGGATCCGACTCCCATCCAGCATCCCGGCCTCACTCTCGATCGCGATCTCGATCAAACACACCGGCAGCTCCTACTACCACCAAGATAGCGCGTGTAGCAGGCCGATATCGTAACACCACACAATCTCTGGAGTTCTCTGCCGCTGCCGGCAGTTCTCGTGCTGCTGCGACATCCACTCGCTCTGTCGAACAAGAGTTCACGCACTATGTCAACAGCGAAATCTCCGCTCGTGCAACGACAGATATGCTTGGTTTTTGGGCGGTATGCTTCTGAAGTTATCTTTTAGCACATTAATTAATATTGTTTTAGAACCATGGACGCACTGTATGGCCGAATATTTACCAACTCTTTCTGGACTATGCACCAATTCAGGCCACATCAGTACCATCCGAGAGAGTTTTCTCATCATCGGCTCAGACAGACAGCAGACGGCGCAATCGTATTAGTCCGATACTCATGGAAGCTTTGCAAATGCTTAACTTCAAAAAATCCCGCCTCAATTTCACCTCAGGCTGGGCAGCGGAAGCAGCCCCGGATGACAACGAAGATTGGCTCCGAGAACTTGCTGCCTCTATCGACCCGACACAGAAATCAGCTGCTCGTCGAGAGATCCGAGACAGCTTTGAGCTTGCCGACAGCGGCTGGGGCGAGGGAATGCCCGAGGATATTTGATGGCTGCCGTTATACTGATCACTATGCTTTTATACGTGTTTCTCTTTGTTCTCTCCTATGCAACGTGTACCCGTATGCTCTACCATTGTTCTATAGCTACCCTCTTATACTATGTGCTCAGACTCCATAGACTTCGCAGACCACAAGGAACTCGGAGTGACTCAATCAACCGCAAGTCGAGTCGAGTCGAGTCGATTCTTCAACTCAAGCCGACTCGTCGAGTCTAGACTCGACTTGCGAGTCACGACAACATTAACTGCAAGTCGATGACCAGAAGCCCACCGAAGAGGTTCCCCGAAACTTCTCCTCGGCTTGGGTGCTTTGGCCGGCTGAATAAGTTTTGGTTGCTTATTTGGGTTCGGCGGTCGCCAGGACCCCCGACAACCACCTATGATGCCTGCCCCGGAAAATCCGGAATTTGGGACATCTTATCCGGACCCCAAATTGGGCATTTCTTATCCGAATTGGCACCAGGCCTCCCAGGAGGTCGATCGAAATTTTGCTCCTACGGCTGGGACGACCTTGCAGATGCTCCTTCGGTTCTCGGTGATGGTGAAAATGCTTCCTTTAACTCGGGTATAAGCTCCGCCAGGCATTGGCCCTGCCGAAGCGTTGCGTCTCATATATTCTCGAAACTGCCTGAAAAGGTCGATGCCATTATGAGATTTCACTGATTTACCATGATTTGGTTGACAACTGACCCGAATTTCGTCAATGGCCAGCCGCAGATCCTCATCCAAGCCGTCGGCAGCCCAGGTTATCCGAACCTCGGCCAGGCCTGTCGGCAACCACCCATGCTTTATCCGAATTTTTGACCAGGCTTGGCAGCCAAAAAGTTGATTTCTCATCCGAATTCGGGCAGGGTGCGCGCGAATTTTGGGCATGTTTTATCCGAACTGAAAATTTCGCGGGCAGGCATCATAGGTGGTTGTCGGGGGTCCTGGGTCCGGCAGGACGGCTTGATGACAGCAGTGGGGAATCATTACCCTATATAGGAGGGGAGGGGGTCAGCCCAAGCCCTTAAAGAAAAAGTCGACCCGATATCCGATTTTCGAATGCCGATTCCTCCTTGGCTTCGACTGTAGTTTCTTGTGGTGAATTTTTTACGAACATAATCTTTGGCATCTACTGACATCTCATGCACTGGTCATGTCAGCCAGGAAGATTCAGTACAGCTCGTAGACTGAGCATAACTTTGTCACTTGTGATTTTGCGTAATTCGACAAAAGCGCGCTCTTGTTCCGCACCACCACTTCAAAATCCTTCTGCATTATTCTGAGATGTTCTATTACATCACTGAACGCTGGCAACGAACAAACAGACAAGTGGCCTAGACAACGTCGGGACGCTCATGTCCGTCAACATACTGTAGCCTTGTGTATGGGTGAAACATAACGCTCCGTTTCGTTTCAACCGTCACGCGAAACGCAGGGCTGAAAGGTGCGTGACACAGAAATCCAATTTTGCTGCTGAATTTATTTTTTGCTGCTCGAATTTTCTTCTGGATTCCAAAGCAATGCTCCTGGCTGAATTTCTGGCCTGTATTTGACAGTGGGACGGTCGGGACTGACAAATTTGCCTTTGAATCCTAGCTTCAAGTTAATTTCTACCCAGATAAGAAGGTCCTGGCAGTCATTGTAAGCTCGAAATCAATATTTACCTCGAGAACTGTCGTTTCTAGCCACTATTTTGAAGCTGTTTCTTGCAGCCGTTTCAAAGTTGTTGAGGTGTCACGCGTAACTCCCAGGTCGTTTCTGGTTTCACGCCTTGCGTTTCAGGTCACGCTCGAAAGTCCGTTTCACCCATACACAAGGCTACAGTACTGCCCTTTCTTGGCAGCTCTTTTTGAATGATGAGAACAACATAATTACATAATGCCCCAACGAATTGAATTGCACCTGTATCCCAACTCGTCGAGGTAACGGCGTGCTGTCGTCAGTGACACGGGCTTGACAATCCCATGCTCTACACGCACAGCTGAATCATTCAGGTATTCCACAATTTTATCGGCAGTAATCTCGTTCCCAAGACCTTGTAAATGAAGCCATAGATCATCTTCATCTGCTAGCATACTCTCTTTCCAGTCCCCGTAGGGGTTTACATCCAGAACTTCGCGATCAAGAATGAATTGCCGTGATAAGGCAGCTAAAACCCGAGCACAATGTGGCCCTCGCCCGAGCCCGCAAGCTGCTAATTTGGCTGACTCCCCCCATTGAGCATAGGTGCTAATGCCGGGAGTAACATAGAAATTGAGCATGGTTCTTATACTTATGAGCCGGTTGCGGGTGAACGGACTGATGTTTGGATCTTTATAGCCGACTCCGCGAAGTCCGAAGAGGCCTGTGCCACGAAGTTCTCCACGCAAAAATTTCTGAAGGCATTCCAATGCAGTCCAAGATCTGGGGCTCGACGGTGTACTCCGGGGCGCATAGCCTGTTCATTAACCCGGTCTAGAAAAGACCGGGGAGCACAAGGGCGTGGATAACTGTCATCAAAACTGGTCGATGTCGCCAAGAGGTCTTCATCCTCGGGTACATCCAGAAAGTCTCGGGGATCATCGAGCGTACCATCTGCAGGCTTGTCCGGGGAATGGCGGTGACTTTTGCCGAGGAGCAGGAAAGGTGTGTGTCGATTGATGATCATCGATATCGGAATCCGAGTCCAAGCACAAGTCATCTTCATCATCAACTTCTTCCACTGTCGGCTTCGGCAGTTTGGGAAGTTTCTAGAGGAACTGACGCGCTGCCGGCGCGCCATGGATAGATTCAGGCGAGCCAGGAACAAAAAATGCATGGAGGGATGCGGTAAATGGATCTGACAAGGCTGGGTCATCACTCGACGCGTCAAACGCGTGAATTGTGTTGATTAGAGGGTTTGCGAAGAGCCATTGGAGCCATTGAATGGCTACCGATTTCCGCATTAGGAAAGTTTGATGGGATACACTTGCATGTCGAAGTCAAGAAGAGCTACTTGGAATGAAATTTGGATGCTCAGACCGTGCGTAGCTACTGCCAGTACGCCGGAATCTGGACACTTGCGTAGCCATTAGCCATTCAATGGCTGCATCGCAAACAGGCTATTAACGCGTCTTCAAGTTCATTCAGCGTGTTTTCCACCTTCTGGATGGCAGTGAGGTATGTGGCAATGTATCTGAAGGTGTTCAACACGTACCGGCGCGTCAATATTAGCCTGTTTGCGATGCATCCATTGAATGGCTAATGGCTACGCAACTGTCCGAATTCCGGCGTATTGACGAAAGCTACCCCCAGTCTGAGCATCTAGATTTCATCCCAGGCAGCTCCTCTTGACTTCGACATAAAAGTTCAAACCATCAAAGTTTCCTAATGCGGAAATCGGTAGCCATTCAATGGCTCCAATGGCTCTTCGCAAACCCTCTATTCTCCTTATGCCTTTTTCTCGGTGACAGCCATTTTGCTATGAGTTCTTCCCACACACGCTTGATCCCATTGGTTATATTGCTGAGTAGGTTAGCTGCGCGAGTCTTTTTCGCCTTCGACCACCGTCTCTGGGGTCCCAACACTCGCTTCGACCAACACCTCCCATCTGTTCGACACAACGGCCAACAGCGGCCACTTGCCTTATATGGGGGCTGGTCAGGTCTTGTTGCCATAAACCCTGGGCAATCTGAGGCTATTTCCGGCGAAATAAAGCCCTCGAAATGTTATTTTTCAGCTGTCCGATCTTATTATAATTTATCGGACACACTATCAACTGCACGTGCTCTCTACCCCCCTTCCATATCGGGTTGACAGCTTTTGGCTGGTCGCCGCCCCTAACGAATATTGCTTGCCTCAGGAATCGATCGAGGCTTCTGGAGCAGGAATGATGATAGTGGAGATGAGGGGGAAAGCGCCCGAGAGGAAAGCCATTGCGAAGATTGCGGATGAGGTGGGAATAGGCTGAGGTAAGGTTGTGCTTCTGCAACAGCGTCCGGAAGGCGTCAACGGCGATCGGGCAAGTCATCTGCCTTGGATGCCAGCGTATCGACGCTCAAATTCTTCCTTGGATCTGATGCGGCTGGCTATCGTTCGGCTGCTTCCTTCAAATGCGCAGGACGACGTTCGATTTGTTCTGAGTGCAAGGAGATCGACAGAAGCCCTTGAGCAGGTGGCCACTGAAGAGAGAAAAAGTCAAGCGTATCTGCTCGGTTGCACAGCGTCGTCGCTACGATGGTATACTACGAAGGTTGAGGGACTGAACATGCGGCGAGAGTGAGTTTCCTCAGCGCGGGAACATATCCGGTGTTTGCCAGAACGCTAATGAACGTGTTTTGGAACTCGAGAGTATCGCAGTCCAAACATATTGCTACGCGGAAGATAGGGTGTTGCTTAGCAATTGCTCACCATCTGGGTGAAATGGGCTTTCGGCAAGCGTTCGGCCGACAGCACAGTCTCGTGTTGGTCTCGTGTTGGCATCGTGTTGGCATTCTCGTGCCCCACTGCTTCAGGTCCTCGTCTTGCCTCAGCTCTATGGTCTTTCTCTCCTGTTTTGGCCTGAAAAAACTTACTCGCAGCAAGCCCCGAGACTCAACACCGGATCAAGGGCGAAAGAAAAAAGCGCAAACCGAAACAAATGTCCTAACCGCGGCTCTACGCGCTCTGGGAACCGTGTCTAGTCACATCCCGGTATTGGGGATGTTGAATAGCGTCATCGAGCCTGTTCTAGCCCTTACTGAGCAAGTCCAGGTGTGCATGTAGCTAACGATTGGCTACAGTTCTGATAAGTAAGATCTGCCAGCAAACTGCTGATAACATGGAAAATCTTGTCCAATTATCATCGCGCGTCGAATATCTCACAGAGGTGATTCAGAAGTCAGATAACCAGGAAATTATTGGTGAACGACTGAGAGGGTATGTCAATAGCTATTTTGTATGGGACGTTACTTACACAAGCAGAGAGTTACTCAGAATGCAGGAGGATCTAGGAGGAGCTCACAAAGAACAGTGGTTGGGACAATTTTTCAATAGCAGGGACAACGCTGCCATGATCAAAAAGCATAACAACAATCTTTTGGCTATGATTACGGAAAACACTGTAAGAGGAAGATCAAGTCTTGGTTGCGCCTTCAAGTTCTCGCTACTAACGAACATGATAGCTTATGGGGGTCGACCAGATTATGAAAAAGCTAAAGGACATTGAAGTGAGCGTATTTTCGGTCTCACTCTTGCCATTGGATTCTTATTGTTGAAAAGCAATCTAAACTGTCAACCTTCGGTGAGGATGCAGCATTCGACTCCCCATGCACTGCTGATCTGGTTAGGGGCCCAGATAACTGGTGGGCATGGAGGCTCAGGAGGTGCAGGCCATGAAGTCGGGGGCAAGGGTGGAGTTGGTGGAGGTCCTCGTCTCAGTTTTCGCCACGGGATTCCGGCTCGCTTGGGCAACATTTCGGGTGCGGACGTATATTGTAGCTCAAAGCTTCAATCATCTCACACGCAGACTAGGTGGGCATGGAGGATCAGGGGGATCGGGTATGGTTGGTGGCATGGGCGGCACAGGGAACGGGCCCATTATAAAGTTCAGCTAGTGGTCGTCTTTAGCGGACGGCGGGACTGGCATACATCATGATAACACTGATGAGGAGTTGGACGGAGAATACAGTAGAAAGGTGCTCGCATCATGTCTGAGGCTTGGGTGTCTCAGATTGTGCCTGAGACTTGTCTCAAGCTTGAGATGTGCCTGCCACTTTGTCTCAAGTTGATATCCCAACTTGTGTGTTTCAGAGCTCAGACTCAGATCTGACTGAGACTTGGACCGGAGACATTCTCCCAGATATATGTCTCAGGATTTTTGTCCCAGAGAATACATCCATGCTTGTTGTACCGTGGAGAGGCGCGGGACGGGCTGGAATCCGGATGAAGAGACGGGGAGGGGTAGCAGGGGCAATGGGGGGCCGCGAAGGATGGAAGTGAGCGATAGAAGGCAGAGGTGGAGTGGACAACTTACGTAGAATGGAGAGTGGGCAGTCAACATAGAGCTTCCACGCGTTCGACTTCCAGCGGCCCAGGAGCTTGATCTGCTCCTGAGTGTACCCTGCCTCTGCAGCAGCGAAGGCAGCTCCACGGCGGAAACTGTGGCCGGTGAACTCACCCTAGCTATACCAGCCCTCCGGAGGCAGTTGTCAAGTGCGGAGAGAGCAAAGAAGCGCGAGAGGGGTGCACCCGTGGAGGTGACGAACAGCGGAGCATATGGGGAACTTACAGTGGAGCGGCACTAGAGAGCCTAAACCTGGCACCTGTGTTTCTCACTCATTTTGAAGGGCGATGGGAAAAAACGCGTATCAAGGGGCACCCATCCTTACACGAGGTCGGAATACTGACTTAAGGCTTCACCCACGCTGTTACATAAGCTTCAAAAGGGGTAATTCGGATCAAAAACTGTCAGATTGAGATTTCGGTCAATTTTTGCTGTGATTCTGACTATACCTTCTCATTCGGGTCTGGCCTGACTCGGAAATAATATCGGATCACGTCACTCGTGAGAAAGATGTTGCTCGCGCGCTAGAGCGTAGGAGGCTTTTCGGATTTTTATGTACCCAAACAAATAGTAATGAGGTGTACTATATCCATGTAAAATATTGAGCAAGCAAACTGAAAATCCGGCGCTGGATGGCCAGTTTCGTGATGCTGGGTGATCTAATCATAAATCTGGTTTTGGCCGCTTTAGGAAATCAGAGTCAGAAATGCTCGTTCAAGGCAGCGTTGGTGGAAATAAACACACCAGCCACTAATAACGAGTCTCCCCACCATTTGCCTTCAACAAATCCCGCACCCGATTGGGCAAGCTGTCATATAACTTGTCGATATATGCCTGATCAATTTGTTCCCACTCTTCCTTCAAAGCGGCCCATAATTCCTCCTTGTTCTTCGGCAGTGGATCCCTAGCGCGCACCATGGTCTCCAAATGACCCCAAAGATTCTCGATGATGTTCATATCCGGTGAATTTGGTGCCCAGGGAAGAACCTCAAAGCCTTCAAGCTCGAGCCACCCCAAAGCATGCTTGGAGCGATGCTTTGAATCGCCGTCCTGCTGAAAATAGACAGTCGAGCGATCCAAATCATGCTTGTCGAGGGTCCGCGGGAGGGTTTCGGCCAAATTGTCGGTGTAACCGAAGCGGTCGATGATTCCGTCGATCCGGTGAAGTTGTCCGACTCCATATCGGGTAATACACCCCCACACCATCACACTCCCGCCACCGTGTTTGACTTTCTTCTTGGTATATCGGGCGTCACTTGCTTGCCCCGGCTCTCTCCAGCACCACTGCCGCCCATCCGACCCAATGATATTAAATTTGGACTCATCTGAGAAGATCACCGCCCGCCAATCCTCCGGTGTCCAATAACAATGCAGTTCCCCCCATTCTTTTCGCTTCCTCCGGTGGGCTGGTGTCAACAAGGGTCGAGATTGACGCACATAGGCATTCAATTCTTGTTTTTTGAGGGCAGCCCGGATCGTATCGACGTGCAAATGGGGGAAATATTTCCTCTGCAAGTCCGAAGCATTCTTGGCTTTGCCTGAAGACAGCAGTCTAAGTGCTTTCGGATTTTGCGTGGGCGTCCTTGCCTGGGAGTTTTCGCGTCAAAATTGTGGGTTGGTCCGTAGCGGGCATTGATTCTGGAGACGGTAGAGGGCGCAACATTTTCCTTTTCTGCCACATCCCGATTCGACCAGCCAGCCTCCTTCAGCGCGACAATAGCTGATTTCTTCGTGGCAGAGGTGTCGCACATGATGTAGAGAATGAGTTGTATGCAGAGAAAGCAGAGTTTAGGGCGTCGTTGTGGTGGTTCGGATTAAACAATTTGACAGCTGTCAAACAGGGAAAAACAATTGGATCACGTGTGCGCGATGATCACACTCTCTTGCCACAACACCGCCGAATTGGACCTCAAGGCCTCAAGCTTTTATGTGTAGAAAGGGCTGTCTCGGTAACCCAGACGTTCTGAGAGCACAGCGGACCTGCGGTCCGCAATTGATCCGTACCACGCGAGTTCGGGTAAATTTGATGTGCGGCAGTGCTCTCAGAACGTCTGGGGCATTTGGTACCGTAACACCGCACATGCTGTCACATCACGCTATGCCTCCCCGTCCATTAACCGCGCCCTTAATGACCCTACACCCTTAGTAAGCTCGCAGAATGCGTTGTATACACCTACATATGATCCTCAGCAACTTCCAGCTTTTTCTGAGCAGTCTTTGAACCCCATCACATATCATTCAGCCAAATTGCACACAAAAGTGCCGGTTTTGAGTGGTCCAGAACAACCACATAATGAATGAAATAAATTGTGAATATCAAAGAATGGATGCCCTTCTGTGTTCTCAAAAAATTTTGGATCCAAAATTGGCGGGGAAGAGGTAGAAAAATGGGTGTGGCAGCATGTGCGTGTTGTGGCACCAAATGCTAGTCTGTATTTGTTGGCGCCTGTCAACCAGGACCTCGGTTTTTGATGTGACATGTCACATTTCTCACGTCAGGAATGGGACGCAAGGCTTCGTTTGGCCACCTTTTGTGAGTCTGTGCGCATATGTGCAGCTTTGAGACAATCGAATAGCCTAGGAAAGGTAGTGGCCGCTTACCCTGACAGTGGACATACAAAAACGACGGTGTTTTCAACGAGGTATCAGAATTGGTTGAATTCACACTTCCTATCAATATTCGAGTCCTGAGCCCATAGAAATTAGTGGTGCATGGTTTAATAGTGCCCCTGCAATGGTTTATGGATTCAAAATGCCTGTAGATCTGGGGCAATAGCAAAATCGTCCGAATTTGGGCGTGGGACTATCTGCACGTGCCATCAAATTGTCACAAAATCCGAGGTCCCATTTGACAGGTGCCAACAAAATCAGACTCTATAAAAAGATACTGTAGTATTTCGTTCAATTCGTAAGGTCACAGGTCACAGACCCCAAATCCTACGAAAATTTTCGTAAGTCACAGCGTCACAAAGGGGTCCTACGAAAGGTTTCCCTCTGTGACTCGGATTTTGGCGCATTTCTGGGCCAAAAAAGGGGTGAAAAAACGAAATTTTTCGTAAGTCACAGGGTCACAAAGCCTCCTTACGAAAGGGTAAATTCGTAAGGGGTGTCACACCCAAAACCGGCTTACGAATTGAACGAAATACTACAGTATATCGACTATCATATATCTCATAGAGGTTGACTGCGGGAGACTAACCAAATGCCCCAGACGTTCTGAGAGCACTTCCGCACATCAAATTCACCCGAACTCGCGTGGTACGGATCAATTGCGGACCGCAGGTCCGCTGTGCTCTCAGAACGTCTGGGTTACCGAGACAGTAGAAAGGGTACATGGTAAGGTACTTCATACACTATCTACTTTAGAAACTCCTCTCACACTCCAGCCTCAGTAACGGCCCAAAGTTTCAGAACCCGGTGATCCGATATTATTTCCGAGTCAGTGTATCTATATAAGAACCAAAGACTTCGTGTCTGGGTGGGACAAGACTAGTCTCGGATACCCAGACGTTTACAAGCAATTCGAGTTGTACAGTAGGACACTGTTCGGATATCGTTCCGTATATGGTCAATAGAGGACAGTTTTGACAGTTGACTGATCTTTGGCATGTGGGAAAATGGTTGGGCTTGTAAACGTCTGGGCCGATTGAGCCGCGGCACCTACCATCACCCCTTGCCCGCGTTATCTTCGTGTAAAAATGAGTGCCGCCTATAGCTCCTAGAAGGCATCCGAGCGTGGACGGAGGGCAGGCTGCCATTCCTCATTGCTCAGAGGCATTCCTTGAGGATCCAGGCCACAAGAAACACCCCAACGCGCACAGAGCAATATGAGCAGAAAAGGTGATGGTAGGTGTCACGGTTCAATCGGCCCAGACGTACTACCGCCCAAAAATTCTCCCACCCCCCAAGATCAATCAGCTGTCAAAATCATCCTCTATTGACCATATCCGGAAAGATATCCGGCAGCTAGTAAATGCGGTAGTACGTCTGGGTATCCGAGACTAGGACAAGACAAGACAAACGAAAGGGACATTCGTATTGGCTGACCGCTAACAAAATGCCGTGAACCACCCCACTGGTGCGTCATTTTGATGTTGAGTTCGTGCCCCATGGTCCACGCCATCTCTCTGCACGACGTCAATTCACTCGATGCTCAACCATGCCCGCGACAACGGCCCGTCTTCGCCCATTGCTGCCCAAGACGCCCTCTATGACTCAGCCAGAGCCCTTTTTGCTTAGCAGAACAATGGAGCGCGAGGGGAATCTTGGCGAGCTGAGTGCAGTCAACGGTGCACCTGTGGGGATCAGAGCGAGCCCATTTTCAAGAAAGAGTCGGAGTCAGGTCAGCAATTCAAAAGATGTTGGCATGCCGGACCTGTTGAAAAGGAATTTTTCCTTAGTCCGAGTCTGAACGGCGTTCAGCGGGCCAAAAAAAACGGAGGAAGAGAGAAGCAAAGAAAAACGAGAATGATGGTCGTTTGGTACGCAAGACTTGCGATCTGAGCTACATCGTGGACTTCGCACTGATTTCGCGAGCACAGTCAGGCATTGGAAGACCAGTAAAGTTGACACGATCATTGGCTCAACGAGCACGCCGGCAACGAGAGCTCGCTGGCGATATTGAGGATCTATTGGACATCAAGGGATATAAAGGTTGTCATAGGTCTCGGGCGCAAACGCTACGGCGGAGAGTTGAACAAGGGGAACGAAGGTTAAAGCTTTGAAGTCATATCCTGAATGCGTTACGTGTCCACCCAATTAGAGCTGTATTGTCTGCTTACTGTTTGTTCCTCACAGATCCAACTCAGGCATTAGATCAAGCCCTCGACCACGAATACGATGTCAATCAGCCTCGCCGTAATGACCGATATCGGGAAAGTTACCGAAGTAGGATGCTTCGGTATCAGGATGAGGTTCGGCGAGGTGTTTATGCTGAGGAACAACGACGGGAGATGATGCTTGGATGGCAACAGAGCGGAATCCCATGGCGAAGCATGGGCTCACTGCTAGTATTATGTAATCAAATATTGTTCTCACTTTTTTTTCTGACCCCCCGGAAACGTGTTTTCAGGCCAATCTGAAGCTGGAAAAGTGATTTAAGGCTTCCCAGACCCCCAGCCCCCCCTAAGCCTGTGTCTCGGGATTTCCCCGTGGGTGCCCCTCGACGCGTATAAACGTCTGGGCCAGTTTAATTGGAGCACCTATCATAACCCCGGACCGGCGCCTTCACACTTTACCGCCTTTCGCTCGCGTCCGCCGCCATTCACAGGACCAGGGTGATCTGAGCTCCACAAGTGCTCTCAAACAGGCCGGATAGCCAGAGGGCAAGCTCCACACAGCTCCCGGCAGGGTGCGCGGCGCGCTGATTCGGCTAGATCTGGTGCGGCTATCTCGGGTGACGTCATCTAGCCACACGTCACCAACCCGAACCACAGCCGGCCATAGAGAGCCAGAGCAGGCTAAAGCTTCTGTTTAAATAGTAAGTGGGAGTTCATTCTTCCTATTCAATGCAGATGCTCTGCTACATGTGAGCTTTTGCGACGAAAATCTGGGTAAAACCAGGAACCATGAGAGAAAGCAAGATGACTTTACGTATGTACGGCATTTCGGCGTTTGAATGGCGTCATTATCGTATTGCGGCTGTTTGCGGCAAAACTGCTTGAATTCAGCTCAAAGAAGGCTACATTGCAGGAACACGGAATGGACGTTCAGTACTGGATTTAGTGTTATTATGATCTAACCAATTCTTATCTCTTTGAGGGTTCCATTCAAGGTTAAATTTTGTATTTAACTCGTTTGAATCATTTGAAAGGTATAAAAACCGTTCTTCACTGACCGGTTCTCAGCAGAGTCTGAGATGTACAACTCACAGCAAGCATCGGGAAGTCGTGGGCAGACGACAAGAGGTAGATGATCTTTCTTATCAACACCGTGATCTCAACGAAGTATATAGGTCAACTTGTCCCAAGTCGCGGCGCCCGTCCACCAACGCGGGCAAAATACACTCGAGGCATCGAAAGAATGTATCCATCAGGTTCAGTTCATCCAAGGTACCTTTCATTTTTTTTAGCCAAGTAAGCTTGAACTCATCGAACACTCATTACAGTTACGGTTCACAACCTTCGACCACTGATCCATCCATTGCCGATTCTCCGGCTTCGTCTAAGTCGGCAGCAGATTCCGAGAGCTCCAATGAGTCTGCCACAGTCGGTGCACACCCTCTGCCGTACATTCGATGCATCCTTGTCCTGCATACCTCCACACCAAACATCATCTTTCCTTCCGAGCTTGTGCCCTTCTTCTCCAGGCACTCAACTTCGTATTCAGGACCATTCCCGCCAGACTTCTCGGCAATCAAGAGATGCCGCGGACGTTGGTCACCGTCTTCTCTCAGCTGGGTTCGAGCGACAAATTCAACATTTACCCAATATGCTACATGTGCAACCGCATTTTCACCGAATCAGACGGCTTTTCCCTTTGCCCGACCTGCAAAGTCGACCTTGATCGTTCTCAGTCAAGGCGCTTGTTCAACCGGCTTTTCGCAGTTGATGTTCTCGGAGACAATGCTGAATCGGTTGGGCAGCCATGAGTGGCGACGACTCGGACGGCGGCGATGATTTCGGCTACCGTTCCAACAGGACGGCACATCTCGTGCAACCAATACAACTACTCTCCGATGCTTTACGGGAGCTTCTAACCCGCCCTGGAATGGTTGATGCGGTAAATGCCTGGAAGCGGCGTCCTATTGTGGCGGGGGAATTAAAGTCCATTCACGATGCCAATGTGTGGAAAACTATTCAGGGCCCCGACGGAACCTCCTTCTTTTTTGGACGAGGAGCCAGAGATGAGATTCGACTCGGATTATCACTCAGTTTGGATTGGCGAGTGCTCATTCTCTTATAATTATCTCAGTCTAAATTCCGCATAGGTTTGGGAAGAAAACAAGTAGCTATGGACCAAGCCATTCATCGGGTGCTTTATCATTTTGTGTTCAGAATTTCGAACATGAAATCCGGTACAGTGATACTCAACTGAGCATGATGCAACAGACTCATGAATATCCCAGGAACCGCGCTGATAACCAAATTTTGTGCGAGCCCTTGAGGAGTGGCGCCACTTCCTTGAGGGCGCGCAGCACCCGGTTGAGATCTGGACGGACCACAAAAACCTGGAATATTTCCGGAAGGCCCAGAAGCTCAACCGTCGCCAAGCTCGGTGGTCTCTCTACCTCTCCCGTTTCGACTTCTCGCTGCACCACCAACCGGGCCGCCTCATGGGTCGCCCCGACGCGCTTTCTCGGAGACCGGACCATGGAGTGCAGGACGATAACCAGGACGTTACCCTGCTTCGACCCGAGCTGTTCCACGTTCGGGCCACCGAGGCCCTGGTTATTGCTGGCCCTGAGGCTCCCCTCCTGCGCGACATTCGTGATGCGCTTGCTGGAGACCCCGACCTTGAAGAGCCCATTGCCCTGACTGCAAAGGAACTCCTCAAGGCCCGAGGTGTGCGGTCTGCCCGGTCTTCGGAATGGCGTATTGAAGGGGGACTCCTTTACTTCCGGGGGAAGATTGTCGTCCCCCGAGACAAGGACCTCAGCCGACGCATCCTGGAGCAGCACCATGACACGCGCATTGCAGGCCATGCCGGTCGTTTCAAGACCCTGGAGCTCGTGTCTCGGAACTACTGGTGGCCCCAGCTGTCGCGCCATGTCGGTCGGTATGTCGCGACTTGTGACTTGTGCTGCCGCACCAAGGCGCTTAGTCGACTGCTGATTGGTGAGCTCCACCCCACAGAGATCCCAGAAGAGCGCTGGCACACCGTGTCAGTCGACTTTATCGTCGAGCTTCCCGAGGCCCATGGATACGATGCGGTCATGGTCGTTGTCTGTGCCCTTGGGAAGAGAGCGCACTTCATGGAGTGTCACACCACCATTGACGCGGTTGGTGCTGCTCGGCTGTACTACCGGAACGTCTGGCGCCACCATGGCCTGCCAGAGAAGTACATCTCGGATCGTGGCACCCAGTTCATCGCAGAGTTCACGCGCGAGCTTTGGCGCCTTGTTGGGGTCACCCCAGCCACTTCTACGGCCTACCACCCGCAGACTGATGGCCAAACGGAGCGCGTTAACCAGAAACTCGAGCAGTACGTGCGGCTCTTCACCAATTACAAGCAGGACGACTGGGATGAGCTGCTACCTGCAGCGGAGTTTACTTGTCAAGGCCAAAGCAGAGTACAAGCAGTACTATGACCGCCGGCGGACGCCAGCTCCAGACATCAAGGTTGGTGACCGGGTGTGGGTTGATGCTTCAGATATCCGCACCACCCGCCCTTCGGTGAAATTCTCCCACCGGCGTATCGGCCCCTTCAAGGTTCTGAAGGTCGTCGGTAATGGTGCCTTCAAACTGGAGCTTCCGCCCCGGTACTCTGCCCTCCACCCTGTCTTCCCCGTCGTGAAACTTCAGCTTGTGGAAGCCGATCCATTCCCCACTCGCCCGAGACACGAAGAGCCGCCACCAGTCCTTGACGTTCCTGGCCACAAGCAATGGGAGGTCGAGGAGATATTGGATGCCAAGATCCGCTATGGGAGTCTATGGTACTTTGTTCGCTGGAAGGGTTATGACCCGTCCCATGATCAATGGGTGAAGCACTCTAATGTCTTTGCCCCGGACGCTGTCGCTGCTTTCTACCGCAAATACCCTTCCAAACCTCGCTCCATTGCTGTCGCTGCCTTCGATTCCCTTCCCTTCCGTGACCGCTCGTCGACTCCAGCTCAGGTGCGATCTATGCGTCGAGGCGCCGCATTCCAAGGGGGGGGGGGGGGGGTGATGTCAGGGGAACCCCTGTTCTGCGCAGCATGACGCAAAGGGACTCGGGCACTTCTGCCCAAGTCCCATTACATCATTCCTGTGGAGCTCCATCAAACTATGACAGAGTTCTATTTTTGGGTACACAAGATCCCAGTCCAACTACGTCATCAAGGTGGGACTTAGCATGTGATCGGGCCAGGGACTATTGCCGGTTGACCCGGCTTAGTTAGTATATGTTTGCCACACCTAGCGTGTAGCCTTTCTTCTCTTTGGATTCTCCCTCGCTAGGTGCGCTGTAATGTATTCCTAATAGCGTCTTTAATTAACCTTGTATTCTCCCTCGCTAGACCCTCGAGACATCTCGGGTCCTAAAGGTTGCCCTTACAGACTCACCATAACGACCACGTTGCACCTCCAACACCTTATTCCACCCTCTCCGTCGTCTCGCGAATTCCGGTACCAGATACTCGATCGGAAAGCGCGGTGGGTTGGGGTAGGACTCATTCTTGAGGGGAAGCGCGGCAAGCAATCTCGTTGAGGTCAATGGGACGCTCATGGGTGGGAGACGAAAAGCATGGCCAAAGGACGCAAGCAAAACAGATGTCGGCTTCTCAGTCCGATATCCCGCCGATATCCCGAATGTCTTCATACATCGACCACACCCTTTGCCGCCCTTTCGACGACCGTTCTCCCGCCTCTCCGTCTCATTCGACTAAACTCTTGACGACGCTATCACCAACCTATGGAACTGAATCCATTGCGGACGCGTTTTACGCGCTTCAGCTGTAGCTTCTATCTGAATAGATTCTGCGACATTTATGTCGGGCTTTCGTTCATCTTCCCTACCCGCGCCTCAGCAACAGCGTATTCGGTCGAGCTTTCTCTTCCAATTTCGAACGTTTTACACGCTGCGAAGACTGGCATCCCTTTTCGTCTTCACCTCGCCTTACGATGCTTGTGGACATCGATACTCAGCTTCGAACGAACGCTGCTGAGGCTGGGATCTCTGATCCCAAATTTTTCTTCCTTCGTCACTGTCGCTGGGGAAATTCTTCATTGCGCTGTCGCTGGGGGGATGAAATGGGATCTGAAGCAACAACACAATGAAGACAATATCACTTCCACGGCTTCAAGGTGTATTTGGCTATTGTCTGTCTATACACTCTTGTGACCGACCTGCTCGCTTCTACTTCCCGACCCCACTGCTCGAGTCGCAAGCGCGTTGTTGAACGCTGCTTCGCATTTCGCATCCTACTGCGCACCTGGCGCTAGCGTCATTCCGCTGTTCTTACTCCCTCTTGATACCAGCTGTGGAGCGCTGCATGAGACGTATCAATCAGTCTCATCACTAGCAGCCCCTGCTGCGTAGTGTGTGCATTCACTTCTTCGAGGTCTCCCCGCCCACTACTCTACCCTACGTGTTTACACGTATACCTTCTTCGCATTTCACCTCGGTTCCTATTCGTGCATGTGTCACCGTCGCGTAAGCTCATGATGAAGCGCATTCCGAGCATGCTTGATATGAGGGAGCGCGCTTTCACGACACATCCCAAGAGCGACTTGCGAGATTCAAGTCCTTCTCTCCTTTGCACCGAGCGCGGTTGATCCGCTGCTGGTCTACACCAGTGTTTTCTTGACTTCCGATGGAGGCGAAGTCAACGATTTGCATCTGCAGCTTCATTCTATCCTCATCCTATCCCAAGTAGAAGCTGCAGATGGAACACTATCCGACAAGGGTCTGTGCGCTAGTCGTTACGTCCTGTGTCTGCTTTCTCCATTATGCTGTCTCTCTCAATTCTATCTACGTACTTACTTACCTACTGGCGGCCACGATCTCGTGTTGAATTAGCTGCCGGAGAACGAACGGCTGGACAAAATGGCAGAGATACCCTTGCAAACGCGCAAGGGAATTCCATGTTACAAAGTAGGATATAAGTACATCGGAGAGAGCGGAATAATAAAAGCCGAAAAATAATATACAATCACGTACGTCCGCGATACAGCCGTTTTGGAAACAATATACGGGTTTTGATTGAGTGGTGCTCGTTCATTTGTGCTTACGTTTGTTGACGATTCTGTCATCGGCATAGCCGGGAGCACCACTTGGTGGGGCGTTGCCGTACCACATCAAGTGCGGCTGGTCCCTTGTTTTGGCCCTTGCTCGCAAGTCATGGCCGTGTCGAGCTCTGGGAAAGTAGCAGCTGAGTCTTAATCCTCAGTACTGTTAACCCCTGTTTTTTCCTGGTGTTCTTTGGTTGGCGGAAGCAAAACTCGAATTCGGCTGAAGTGGAGCTGGTGATGGGAAGCAAAACAAAGGTAAGCACAAACGAGTGAGCACCAGTTGCAACCCGTATATTGTTTCCAAAACGGCTTATGCGCAGCAGCGAGCGCGATCAGGTGAGTCGGGGCAGTGCGAGTACTTACGGGCTCACTCGGAATTCCAACATCTCGATGGCCAATTATTGGGGGAGCTTTTTGTCTGAGGTTCCCGAAAAGTGGATGGCTGTGCAATGTGCCTGGTACGCCATCAATATGTGATGGAGGCTTAGAGGCGACTCAGACCTGAGACGAGTGGCCTCAAGTTGGCCTCAAGGTGTACTGTACAGCGGTGCACTCAGGGAAAATGCAGTCAAGGAATACTCTCAGCCAAGGGCCGGCATCAACAGGAAATCAAGTATAAGGAGTCATCCCGCCCTTAAAGACACCACATGGCACAAAGGCAGCTGCAATCGAGTTCAATTCACACAATTCCGAAAAAAAAAAATCAAAGACACCTAGCCAGCA
This sequence comes from Favolaschia claudopus, assembly GCA_037176885.1. Taxonomy (NCBI): domain Eukaryota; kingdom Fungi; phylum Basidiomycota; class Agaricomycetes; order Agaricales; family Mycenaceae; genus Favolaschia; species Favolaschia claudopus. Next base: position 101,049 of record JAWWNJ010000207.1, read on the forward strand.
GTCAAAACTGCACAAATTCTCGTATTCAGCTCATGGTAGCAGATTTCACCGGGACTGCAACAGTAATACAAGAAAGATGCCTTGAGTTGTGAATCGAACGCCGCTGATCTAAGGACAAAACTTGGCCTCTCAGTCTAACTTCTGAGATTCTCAGGTCGAGAGATAGCTTTCTTTTTTCGATTAGACTGATACACAGTTTTGATTTTTTTTGTCGTACTTCTGTGTAGTCTGGACGGAATTAACGCAAGCTCCCCCTCATCTGTAAGCCGGGCACCGGCATTACAAGACATAGTTGTCATATGCTTCCCAACGCATTTCATTCGCCTACACCGCCACACTCAAATCCTATTCTGCTTTGCCTTGGCCCCTCCGCCTGGCTCATGAACCCTTCCACCCGTACCATCTCGTCATACCACTACCTCGTCATACCACTACACTCTGTTCCCATCCTCCCTCATCATCATCCAGCTCGAAACCTCACTATCCATTCGATTTCTCCTGCTCCTGGACACGATTCCGGCCAGTACAGTCTCCCGCTTCTCAACGACACCCACATTTCCTCCTGGAAAATTTTTCCCTCCCAAACCTACGAACAAGGAGTGATAATTTTTCGTCGTGCAGATCCTGCTCAGCCATCTTTGCATGGACTACACGAAGAGAAAGTGGGGGGCTGTAGGGGATGTATACGGAGTGCATATCCTAGAGTCTATGCATAGCGTAGACTCAGATGCTGGAGTGTTAGCTCTATAGCGCCAGGGATGCACTCAACATACCCCGCAGGCCAGACAGGAGTAATACAGGCTGGCCTGACTAGCTACAGGTTGCTGCCTGGAGGGAAGCCCTGGAGCGCTGTTGGGGTGATAGTGCGGGTGCATACAGAGTCTATGCTTAGAGGCTATGCCTCCATAGCTCTGCTAGTCCCCCCCAGCATGCATCCCCCTGAGTCTGTGACTCATAGCTGGCAGAGCGTTAGCAGAGCCTAGCGTCTGGGATGCACCCTAGCCCAGATCTCTTGCCAGACGAGAGCAATAGCGGCTGGCCTGAGGATCTCTGTGGAACACAGAGCTAGAGCTTAGCCAGGGTGCACTGCAGGTGCAGTCCAGAGTGTACGAAGGAACATCATCCTTTTGTAGCTCTGCTAGTCCGCCCTGGCTGCCAGCTGGGGATAGGCAGCATGCCATTGCGGCAGCCATTGATGCAGAGCATCCTGCCGCATTCTCCAATAAAGCTGGCCAACTTTTTTTTTCCTCCTTAATGGGAATCTCTGCATCCTAGGGATGCAGAATTTGGGGGGCCATTGTGATGCTATCCTGGGATGAGCATATTCATTTTCTGCTTCATAGCAGGCACCAACCGTGTGGGGGGCACTGTGACGGGTACATATAATTATTTACTTACTTACACGTTTGATACCTTATATTCTGCTTGTCATCATTACATAAGAATATCTAGCTTAACCAACAACACTCATGTACGGTTAAGAGCGATCTCAACGAGCGGCGGCACTACCGCCGAAGACTACAATCCAGGACCCGTTGCTAGCCTGAACATTATCAGAATATAAACCGAGGTGGCTGGAAGCCGATAGAGCTCGATCGGAACAAGAGCTGCTGGAGTGCAGGTGCAGGAGCACACGGAGGGGCACAAGAGAGAAAGACTCAGAGGTCAAGATGGGGGTTAAGAGTAAGAGTGATTGATTTTAGACCATACTCAACTACGGGAAGTATATAGATGTAGATAGATATCAAGAGATAAGGAACATCCCAACTTGGAATGATGCGAACGAACAAATTCATGTCCTGACAAAACTAAACGCTATCCCCCCAACACCTGGCCCCCACGTGACCCGCGGATCAGCCTTCCGAGATGGGTTCCACGCTGTCAGAGACTTCCGCCGCCATCGACAAGTCCATTCAGAAGAGCTCAACATTGGCTCAACTGCGTTAACACGCTATCCCGCCTGTTCCATTGTTCAGAAATTAGGAGGAGGAGGAGTGGATAGGATGGGGTTAGTAACTCCTGTGTACCTCTGAAAGTAACGGTGTTAGGCGCGTCCAATCACACCTGTGCCGCGGTTGGTGCTGTCACACATCATCGCCAACGGCGGCGAAGGAGACAACAGTGAGCTCAATCTGAGTCTCTATATAAGTGTATAAAAAGTACAGATAACTTGGTGAACGGGGCAATATAGCTAGAATTATGAACCTGAGTGAATAAATTCATGTAAAAGATTCCTAAGGGACAATGTGGTGCGCAATACCATCGGGGGCATGTAACCCTCAGAGAAATAACTCACAAATGGGCTCAAGAGCGTTGGCGGCGCCTCTGAGTGGACTTGTCGATGGCGGCGGAAGTCTCTGACAGCGTGGAACCCATCTCGGAAGGCTGATCCGCGGGTCACGTGGGGGGCCAGGTGTTGGGGGGATAGCGTTTAGTTCAGGATAGCGTTTAGTCCTGACAAACATGCGTATAACTGTTCCCCGTGCCTCCTAGGTCACAGGAGCCCGACTGAGGGTCAACCAGCCCCTTGTTGATGGGTTACAACGGCCAACGAGACACGACTAACTACAGCCAGCGCCCAGAGCGCTGGCTCTCTTATCTCTATTCTTGTTCCTCCCATTCCCAAGAAGCCGCCGAACCGACTCGCATCACAGGAAGCCAGTAGAGCTCTATCGGAACAAGAGCTGCTGCAGTGCAGGTGCAGGAGCACACAGAGGGGCACAAGAGTCTCAGAGATGAGGGTGAAGAGTAAGAATGATTGATTGTAGACTGTACTCAACTACGAGAAGTATATAAATCCTATACTGTATATAGTATACATGAAAAGAAGAAGAGCACAGCCTCAGCTCCAGGAAAGGGAATTTTACCCCGTGACTTTCTGTCAAAGCCTGGGAATCCCCGCGGCGACGCGCGCCGGCGAGTGCAGCGAGCGGCAATGCGGCGCCGTCGGCCTTGGACAACACGATTACAGGGGCCCTGAGTGGCGAAGGCACGGGTCCCATAGCTCGTGTAGATCCTATACTTGAAAAGAGGGCTAGGCCATCAGTCGCGTGGACTTTTGACAGAAAATCACGGGGTCAATGTCGAGATGTCGAGATCGTACTAGACGTCGCGAGCGGAGCGAGCGCAGCGGGGTTTGGGCGGCCAGCCCCAACAAGCTGTGTGACCGAACGGAGGGAGGCCGGAGGCAGGGAGCTAAAGCTTGCAGGTATCAATGGATAAGAAATGTCCGAAGTCGGAATGATGCGAACCAACAAATCGGACTTGTGAATTGCGAGCAAAGTCCTTTGACAGCGTGTGATGCATCTGATGCGCGAGATCCGAGGCCACGTGCCTGGCACCAGCGTTGGGGGGATAGCGTTTAGTCATCGTTTTGTTGGCTCGATGCCAGTATGGGATCTGCGAACACTCTATATGGCTCGCGTGGACCCATACTCACGGCCGGGTGCGAAGTCTGTCTAGATTTGAGGCAAAAAATCTGCAGCTACTTGAGAAGGTTCAACTGAAATTTTTGCGCCGAATGCTCGGAATTGGCGCGCTCAATGAAGGCGGTTCTATTTTGCGAAACGGGATCTGGCCGATTCGTTACCGCCGCATCTATCTTGCCTCAAAAATCTGTGCTACTGGATTCAACTTGATGAAGATCGACCGGCATGGAACGCGCTGCAAAAATCTATCAACCTGGCTCGTCAGCGGAACATTTCTTGGATAAATGATTTGCGGATTGTCCTTTCAAAATTGTACATCCCCGTGACTTTGGATATCTCTGGTCCTTTGAAGGTTGCCGCAGTGAAAGAAGCCATGAACCAGGTCAAGCTCTCGATGGAGTCGTGAATTGACCATGAAATCACGAACTCTTCACGAACAAAGTAACATCTTGGTTGGCAGGCTCGAAATGGATAAGGATACGGGAAAGCTGATTCAAAAGTCGTTGGATTTTCGACACTACCTGCGCGTCAAGACAGGTACCTAAACATCGGACTGGCCCTCACGCGCCTTCTAGTCACAGTATCGCTGTGGAACGCCGCAGGTGGAAAGAACGATATTGTCCCAACTCCAAGGGAATGGCGCAAATGTCGATTTTGCCTCGACGCCGTGGAGGATCGCGAAGCTCACGCGATGTTCATTTGTCCTCATCCGGACCTCATGCAAGTTCGGGAGGAATTTCTCACAGGATTGTACGCGACCGTACCGGATTTTCAGAACGCTTTTACCGACATAATGAACTTTTACCGCGCCGTCCTCGCGAAAAGGGAAGTCACACCGATTCTGGCGAAATTGGCCTTCAAAACCCTTCAAATTTACGACGCAGTGCCTATGCTGCTGGTTTATCCGCCACCGTCGACTGCGTAGGGTCGCAACTTACCACCTAAAACACTGTGCGAAGTATTTGTCATGAAATTCAAAACAATAATGGGGAATTTCAAGATTTGTCATGAACCACATCATGAAATTCAAGATGCCTTTCATGATGCTCAGAAACCCATTTTTACAATAGTTGTTGAGCTTATGAATTCATGACAAAATGTCATGAATTTCATCATGCAAGACTGTCAAATTTTTGCCAAGTCCACGAGCCAGGTTGTTGAGTGCCATTATGTACTCAATATTCTACTCACACATCATCTACCCCTCCCGAATGTAAAGAGGGGTCGAAGAAGGTAGCTCAGGAATATCTGTAACGGGTTCAGTAGTCGGCCGTGTGGCCCGCAAACCATGATTTCACGCAGTTGATTCACCCAATCTTCACCTGAAGTTCACCAGAAAAGCCCATGAATTCTACGCAGAGCTTGTGAATTTCACGGGGTTCAATTCACCTAGTTGGACTAAGTGACTGGAACGTTTCATGGGGTTCATCACGTAGTTTTCCATGGAATTATAGAGTGGAATCCCGTTTCACTGGGTTCAATTCACCTGAGAATTCATTCATAAACTACGTGAAAATTCGGTTGAAAGTCCGTGAAAAATACATTGCTTTACTATCTGTACTGACTACGAGATATATACTCGGTGTTACAAAAAGTAACCGATAATTTGGTCACTCCTTCACGGACACGTGATTTTTTTTTGAAGTGTCGCGCTTCAAATATACCCCTGACAATTCTCTACAGCATACATGAAAAGATCCGTGACATTCCTTGTCTGATCAGACAAGGAACAGGCTGTATACCTTACTTTCAGCCCGTGCACGCAAGGTAGCTACAGATACTGTATAGCTCAATGCTGTTAAAAAATTTACCCCAAATTCAGGTGATTTTGGGTTTCACTGTGTTGGGTGAAACCACCTTTTTCGGCTTGATTCCCCGCGAAAACCGAATTTCGCCATGCCGCCCCCGTGAAATTCGCGGGCTTTGTTTTTCACAGTGTATGAGGCTCCTGAGGCTTGTCAACAAACTGAACGTCATACTATTTTTGCATGCAGCTGCACAAACCACACAAAAAACTCGAAAGATATCCACAATATCTGATCAACGCACTGGATTTCCAACTTGCATTTGATAAAAACGACACTATCCCATCCAGTCATACAAAAACTTGCGAAAACGGCCTCAAAATAGTGTGAAAACAGGTCGCGCAGATTTCACCTGCAATTTGTCCTTGTTGTTGATCCCGGTTAATGAGGAGGTTACATAATGATAATATATGTCGCTGAATAACTCTTGGTTACTTGATTGACACAGAGAGCAAGAGAGCTGCTGGAATTTTCACATTAGTTTCCATCTTTTTGTAGCAAAACGAGCTGATACCCAGCTTGAAACTGAATCAAATCTGATTGGTGGAATTCAGACGCTCAAAAAAGCCCCATGACATGGTTCACACAGACCAAATTTGGTCAGACAATAGAATGGTGTATACAATATGGAATACTTAAAACTGTGTTTCCTGTGCCAACAAAGCGAGCGCCAAATGGTTTCTTCTAAATAAGGCAAAAATGTTAGCTGTCAGATTGAACCGACTGGTGCGAGAGATTCGCGGCGTCGTTTCTCACAAACTGCCATCCAAATGGGTACAGATCATCCCAATGAACATTCCTATGTGCTTGACTCAACGAAATACTACACGATTCGGCCTAAAATGGCACATTGTCGGTCACTTTTTGTAACACCGAGTATATGACCTTAGGCCCTGTTCGGGATCCCTGCTAATTTGGGATCCCGAACAGGGCCTTACTTAGTTGCAATACAAAATACCGAACACTATAGATTGAATTTCCTGATATGTATAGGGTGAGCACAACAGTACTGATGACCGGAACCATGTACCTTGCTCGAGCAACTCTGACCCCATGAATTTCACCCAGTTTGAGAGTGAATTTCAGAGAGTCCCACCTTGGCTAAAATTGCAATTTTTCAACGATTCAGGTGACTTGATTCAACCAATTTTCAGTGAATTTCACGTAGTTGGAATATAGGTATCCCAAGCCAAATTCATGCACTTTCATTCACCAAAAACAAGGTGATAAGTCACGTAGCTCAGCATGGCATACAGGAATCAAATTTCCAACTACGTGAATCTGAATTCACTTGAAAATTGGTTGAATCGCGAATTTCATGCAACGGCTCTCAATGTAAGCCGCACATATGGTGTAACAAGCTATTACTAGTAACTTCAACTTGGCCGACTTGGATGTATGCATCTGGCTTCAGTTCATATTAGAGACTTTGCGCAGAGCCACCGTAGCCACCCAGTGGCTCTCACATGCGCTGTGGAGCGGCTACGGCATATGGTGGCTCGTTTGGTGGCTCGTCGCCCGCGTTGCAGGTGGGGCTTCAAGTATCTACATGGTACCTCTGTGACTATACCTCAATGTAGTGAGGTGTCGTGGTTAGATTACCAGTTTCCCGCTTTATTTGGTGCGTTTTTGGCCGGTTCTTGCAAAACCGAACGGTTGGCGTGGAACCTTGGTGTGCTTCCCGGGGGTTTGGAGCCTAGCGCTTCGAGGTCATCCAGGGGGATGAAAAAATGCCGAAGAAAATGAATTTCAAGTTTGTTCTTCCAGCCACCGAATGAGCCACCATTAGCGCGTAGCCGCTCCACAGCGCATGCCGTGAGAGCCACCGGGTGGCTCCCGGTGGCTCTGCGCAAAGTCTCTATTAACAGAAAATGAGCTCATGCGTTCGACTTCCCTGTAGTCAGATAGTGTTTCCACATTTTTGCTCCTTTTCACCGCCAAAAATCATGATGTTATCGTTTCCACAACAAAACATCATGAAAATAACGACTGCTCCTGAGGGCACCGCTCCTCTTTACTCTCAGCTCCAATGTTAGGCTCTAACCCGTCCCGTCTTTGGACGGAAAAAACGGACGGACGGGACCCGACGGACAGGTTTGACCCGTCGACGGGTATCGATGGCCGGCCGAACTGGAATCAGTGCCTGGAGCGACGGCAATGCTTCCCACAGGTGGGCCGCGGCTTTTGATCAACTGCATTAACTGATTCGCGTCGATTCCGAGGGTTTGAATGATCAAACACCCTCAAATCACCTAGTGACTGCCGTCATACGGACAGGACGGGACGGACGGCACCCGTCCCGTCTCAAGGTTTGACGGTTAACCGTCCGATCAGCTGGGTGCACTTAACGCACATAACGCACAGCCACTCGGAGCACATAATCCGAGGCAGGTGATCCTCTGTTTCTGCTGCGTGTCTTAAAAACCTGGAAATATTTGGTAAGTCAGTTTAGATAGCAAAGATAGTATTTGTCTGAAAAACCACAGAGTTCCTTTGTCCTGGTGCATGTGTAGCCAAACTTGTAGTTGCCCGCCAAAAGTTATGTGCACTGATGTGACTGTCACGTCACATTATGTGCATAGTCGCCGCACTTGTCCTTCGTGCACGCCACACACCTCGTATTAAAATTCGATCCTCTACTGGTGGCTGTCTACCTGTGCTTGACACGCTCTTACACGCTAAAACACGAAAAAAACACGTCCTATTCCTCAGTAATACCCCGCAAGTCTCAAACCATTCATGCCACCAACTACTGTCAATCCACCCATGCGGGGCCGGCTCAGATGCTCAAAAGATGGGTCAAGTTCCCTCCAATGGTCCTTCTTGGGGCCATCTGGCTTGTAAGGCCTTGTTGGAGAAGGTACAGGGCACATTGTTGGATGATTGGATCAGTATTGACAATGATTCCTCAGTTGCAGACGATGCCAAAACAGCAAAGGTGCAGGTAGGATATTCGGGTGTCCAATTCTCTGCACCGTTCCTTGCAAAACATGCAAGCACCTAAGATTTCGGGGAGCTTTTGATGGAAGTTTCAAAAAAAGCATGCACTTACAACAAAGACTACGCAAAAAAGAGTGCCTGGGAGACGTAAAATTGTGTATAGTAAATATAATGTTCATCTTCTTGGTTCAATTCCAAAGCTACATGATTTTCTTGAAATTCTCCCTTTCTTTCCCTTTTTGCATTCTTTTTTTCCTTTTTCCCCTTTCAGCTACCCAGTTCAATGTGCGGAAAACCGGTTTGACAGACATGTTAGACGGACGGGTCCGGACGGCAGAGTGCCGTCTTTCCCGTTTTTTTTGGCCGGAAACGGACGGAACGGAGCCCTGAGCTCCATACGTACAGTGCCGGACACTTTGCGTGTCGACAACTTTGATCTTCCATTTATGGAAGGTGTTACACATGCCCAGGCGACTAAGTAGTTCTTTGTGTAAACATGAAGTTATGGACCCAAAGAATGGTTTTGCACGAGCCGATTTCCCCCAAACTCAAAATCAAAAACATTCACCCCAAAAATTTGACCGAACACCCAAATTTGATGGGAAAATTACGAAACATAGCGCAATCGACTCAGTTAATCGAGCTGGTTCTGTTTCTGATGAAATAAAAATAATTTCACGAGCCGTTTTGACACAAATTCCCTGGGAAACATCACCGTATTTGGACATTTTACATCATGTTGATCAATTCCGTCACCGAACACGTGCCGCCCACCGTGCCGTTCCGCTGCCGTGAGTTGATTTTGAAAGTTTGCACGGATTCCCGCCTAGATTGCAGTCCCGGCCGCCATACTCTCTCCGGCACTACTCAGAGATCAAAATTTTTGCGCTAGAGGTACACAGAGTTTCGATTTTTGACCCCAAAAATTTGGCCACAGCCAAAATGTCGTGGGAAAAACTTCGGAGGTGGTTTTTTGAGCTTTTCCGGGGTCGGCGAATCCGATTCTGAAGTCAGAATTATCCCCAAAATTCCCGTTCGGCGGCAATCAACATTGTCGACTTTGGGTGTCCGGCACTGTACGATCCCAGCGCCGCGCTGCAGCAGCGAATCAATCGGAACAGCAACTTGCGCAGGGACACAATGGAAAGCTTACAGCATCTTCTAACCGCTTCGCACCCATACGCCGCCGTCTATAAACAGGCCTACGAGTCTTTACAAGACCTCGGTGACGACGTTCACGATGCTGACGTGCGGCTGAAAACAATGACCGTCGCGATACAACCTTCCGACTGCTGAAGAAGTCGCTGTCATCCTGCCAGGAGACGGCTCCGAAGGTGACGGTCGGGACATCGTTCTCCGTAGCCGTAGCCCAGAAGATGCTCCCATGCAACGTATATCCGACATACACCCTGCGTACTGCCCCCTCTATTATGTGTTGCTGTTCCCGCGGGGCGAGCATGGCTGGCGATGAGCCAGATAAGACCCGTCCTGGCCGTCTCACCCAGATTCGTTATCACGCGTTCCGTCTTTTCACCCGCGACACCGAATTCTCGACAGTCTTGCGTGGGGGTCAACTGCTTCAGCAGTATATGGTCGATGCTTTTGCATCTATCGACCAGAACCAGCTGAGCTACAGTGGCCGCAGAAAATACTGCAACATATGGTTCTGGGGCATTCACTGTGTCTTTTGACGCAAACAAAGTGCTGGACACAGAATACGGGCGAAGATTCCTACAGTTTTGAACCCGCAATGGCTGCGTGAAAATGGTCATTTTGGCCATTTTTTGAATAAATCTGTAGGCCAAAATGGCCATCTTGCAGCGTCCATTACGAGCTCTAATCGGCAGCAAACTAGGTAAAGTAAAGTATGGCTGACATCGTCTTTAGGAGTAATTTCATCCTATAATGCTTATTTTCCTGTAGGGCTCACCGCTGAAAAGTGCGGTGTAAAAAAACACATCAAAAAATTCACTGTGGCTCGATTACCATATATGGTATTTGGGTCGTTGGCTCAGAAATTCTCTCGCGCATCTCTGTATAGCGGTCTCGAAGACGCCATCTCCAATTGGGATGATGACGTTGACTTGAACGAGCTTGGGACGCGCTTTGTGCTTCCTTCTTCATATATAGGTGGTCCTCGCCACATGCAACAGCGCTATCAAGATGCTATGGCTATTGCGCGATATTATCGCAAGGTAGACATGTTCGCAATACTTTACTTTCCATTTCGCTTACCAGATACTTATGGGTGGATCTTTTCATCACCGTCACTGCCAACCCGCAATGGAAACGAGTGACACGAGTGCCTCACCGAGGGCAAGTCGCCAGTGAACCCTTTCCAACAGAGGAGTTAAATACTCCTTCAAATCCGCATTTCCGAGCCCGACGGGTACTACGCGTATTTACTCTGAGCTCATACTCCGAGCCTCTCTTTTCATTCTACGCCTCTACGACTTACTGGGGACATTTACCTTCATTTTCCATACACCTTTGCCCTGTATCCACCGGACTTCCGACCCAAATGATGCCTCTTGATCCGGTACCACCACCTGCTCCGAGGGCGCTCCCTAGCGCCACTATTCAGAACCTCCACAAAATCATCTACGCTGTGAAACTCCCAAAAACCACCAATGCTAAATCTTGCACCGTTCCTCTTGCTGACTGGAATACCATTCGGGCGCTTGCCGCCGCACTTGTACAGCAGCCTGCTGCCAACTCCAATACCACCCGCATCGACTCCTTGACCACAAAACTCGACACTATCATGACCAAACTGGAATCCCTACCCAAATTGACCACCCAAACCACTCCAGCATCCATTATCTCCCCAGACAAAACCTACGCTTCTGTCGCTGCCAGCTCACCTGCCACGTCACTGGCCCTTCCCACGTCACCCGTGACACATCACGTGACCTCATCTTGACCCCAAAGGTCCAGGATCGCCTTCACAAGGCGTTCACCAACGACACCACTACGCAATCCAAAAGCAGTTCAATGCACTGATGGATCGGATGGAGTTTGACTCCCCTATTCACCCATCTGCCCGTGCTGTTGCGAAATATCGCAATGGAGACATCCGTCTCACCCTCACGGGAGTCGACGAGGTAGAGGTCCTTCGGGACAATCTCGACGGCTAGCTGCCGGCATTCTCTAGTCTGCTCCAGGCTCGCTCTCCATCCTTTGCTGTTGTCATGCATCGTGTGCCTACCGACTTTGAAGTTGGTAATGGCACGGTGGATGCAGACAATGACTCATGGGAGAACGACATTTTGGAGCTAGCACTTGCGAATGAAATTGACCATCAGAATCTGGTCCGAGTTCACTGGATCGGACGCCGTTCCAGCGAGCAGGTTCGTAGGACCAAGAAATTCTCATCACTCGTTCTTCACTTCAACGACTTGGATGTGGCGAACTATTTCATTACGAATAAGCTCGCCCTCCATGGTCACCTTCATCGCACCGAGAAATACTGCCCGCAGCCCCTCCAATGCTTCAACTGCTACCGGTTTGGACACATTGCTGCGCAGTGTAAACGCTCTGCTGTTTGCGGCACCTGCGCCTCCGACCACCCCACTTCCAACTGCCACTGCCCCCATAAGACTCCCTGCTGTACCAACTCCACTGGATGCCCCCATATCGTGCTCAAATGCGCCCTCCGGGGATGCGGCGGGCAGCACCGATCCACTGATCCTGCATGTCCCGTCCGTCAGTCGATTCTTCGTCGCATCGCAGCCGAGCACCATGCATCGGGGCCGTTCTTCCGTGCGGAATAACTCTCCCAATGCCAATCCCTGCTCTCTCCTCTTGCCTTCCCACCCTCAGGTATATTCAATTTTCCTGCTCGCCCTCACCCCCGGGATTACTCTCACTAAACCCACGAAAACCACTCCCACCTATATACGATCGATAGTAGAAATCTCATGTTTAGAGTAGCATCATACGCCGTAAACGGCGTGCAGTTACTATAAAAATGGAACTTTATTATTATTATCATTATTCCGACCCAAATTTCTGTCTACCACCATAGAACTCATCTCGGCGACACAGGCTCCGCCCATGAGCTCTCCTGACAATGGGTCCAGTTACACGTCGTTCTGTCGCTCAGCGTGCCGGCCGTCAACGTGAACTCGCCTTCAAAATTGAGGATTTGTTGGATATCAAAGAATACGACAGTCAACAGTCGCGAGCGCAGAAGCTGAGACGGAAAGTCGAACAGGATGAACGGAGGTTGAAAGCATTCCCGGATTGTGGTATGTTGTACTTCAGTCATATATTGTATCATGATATGGAGATTTGTCTCCTTCAACAGATCACAGTCGGGCGTTAGACGAAGCACTTGATCATGAATCTAGCAGTTACCCGCGCTACGCTACGGTGTGATCTGGCGTGACTGACAATCAAGGAAGAGAAATTAGACACTTGAATTGATTCTACAAATACAGGGCATTTGATTATTGAGTGTTTATTCGCGCCGCCGCCACTGCGACGACCATTGTCTTGAGGCTCATTCGCGTGTTGGTCAAGCTTGCGCTTCTTCGGATTTGGCTCAGAAGTGTTGGTACTAATGGGAGCCTGATCTCCAAAGAAGCCAGTAAACTTGAGGCGTGCGGAAGCCCGGAGTACCGGTGTGTACTGGCGAAGCTTTCAGTGGATTACATGAAGAGGAAGGCCAGGAACATACTAATTGTAGTCGGACTCTCCTCAGCCTTCAGCGCCGTTGAAGAGGCATTGCCGAGAAATGATACCTTCTCGATGTCGACAATAGAGAGTTTGCGGTGAGCCGCCAGAAGCCACCTGGCGGCTCTAATGGCATGCGGATTGGAGCGGCTATGCTGTCTGGCGGCTCGTTTGGTGGCTGGTAAGACTTGGTTTTGCAAGTCTATTCTTAGTACTTAGTCATCTATATCTTGAGCCATACACACACGAAGAAAAACCGACTCGAAAATCTGACGCCATCGCACATTTGAGCCGGAGACTTCGGTTGACGCTGGAAATTGCTTCAATTCAAAACAATTATGCACGCTTGGACAATGAACTCTCATTGGCTGAAGGTATTGTCAAGTATGCAAGGTACCCAACCTCAAAATTGTGCTAAGGACCGCGCGCGCCGAGCCGCTGAACGAGCCGCCACATGACGTAGCCGCTCCAATCCGCATGCCGTTGGAGCCACCAGGTGGCTTCTGGCGGCTCACCGCAAACTCTCTAATAAAATGCTTTACTGAGCGATCATCGTTTAGCTCAAGCCCAGCGAGGAGGCCTTCCACCGAAACACTCTTTCCCTTCCCTGGAATGGGTTTGTACTTCTCCCACCTCGGGGGAATACACAGTGAACCGAGAAGGTATTGTCTGGGGTTTTCGTTGTAGAAAGGTACGACTCGGCTTTGACATCAAAAGTCGAGTTTGGTTTGTCGATGTTGCTGGGAACACCGCAGACGTGAACGGTAGCGTGGGTGCGGATGTTGAAGGTGTCCGGGGAGCCGAGAGGAATGATCTAAGTGAACATATCAGGGCAAAAAATACAAAAGCGAGGTAGATAATACATACGGAGCCAATGTCCTCCGAAGAAGTGATAATCAAGAGGAGCAAGCTCCTGGGAGTACACCTCGAGAGTCGGAGTGGTACGCGCAGGCCGTAGACATTGATGTGAGTATATGAATGATATGAGAAGGTGTCAAACACACCTGGATGACCGCTCAATAGCACCCAACATCGGCGAAGTCCTGGTTGTCGGAATTGAAATAGCGAAGTGAGCCGATGCGCGCCTATAGACGATCCCAAGTAGATTTGACCGTCAAAGACCACAGTCTTTGTCTCATCGATGACACGAGGGTTCTCGAGGACGGCGAGGACAAAAATGGAAGCAGAAGACATGTTGTATATAGGAAATGTGGTTGTTGGAAGCGGGGGTGAAGTACGAAAAAGCCACCGACTTTATAGAGAACTGAGGAGATACGTCAGTGGAACCCGGTGTGGAGACTCGTGGAGTCTTGCGGTGTGCACAGTCTGTACTCGAGAGCCTTGGGCGTACCAAAACTTTGTCACCTTGTCATGTTACCGTTCCATTTTCCTGAAATCACCTTACCGTGAAGTGGAGCGGTGGGGCTGAGCACGCAAAATGGCCGAGTGACGCCCAGATCCAAACTTGACGTCAGAGTCGGGACGCGTTAAAGGAATACGCGTACAGCAGCGTGAAGTAACGAAAGGTACAAATCCACATATCCCGCAAAAATCAGACTACTTATCCAGAGCACTGGAGTTAGCGGGGAAGACAGCCAGGTACAGAGTTGAAGCGAGGCCCATATGTAAATTTTGCGCTGATGAATTTCCAGACCAGATTAAAAAAAACCCCCCTCGCCTCCCCAGTCTGACATTACGGCATGGTTTCCCACCACGTGTCAGGCTTACGTTTGTCAGTCTGACGGCGACAGTTCTCGTGTCGCTTGGACTGAAGCAAGGGGTGTTCACCGGCAAAAGCCGAGACACAGCCTTGGGAGGGAGGGTGGGTCCTAGAACTCTTATTTCACTTTTTGGACAAAGTTGCGGGAGGGTCAAGAAAAAAAGAGCAAAAAAAATGTAATATACACGTCCAGGTGCATGTCCTGGAGTCCTGACTTCGGAAACGGCCGACGGTCATGCAACTGTCAGTGTCACGTGACCTCGGAATTCGCGCCGAAACAAAATTGAACCTCTTTGCGCGCTTCAACCTTGCTTCAACCTCATGGCCGATGGATGGATAGATATGCCCTACCTATATAGTATGTGTAGCTGCTCAATGGGTGTGCTCCCTCTTTTCCTCCTCTATGACATGTATTTTGGTATTTCTTACACTTCTAGCCTTTTGCTGCTTGCAGCTTATTTTTTTCTTGGTTAGCATTAGCACTCAAGATAAACTTCATTCTCCACATTATCTTCTGTTACATGTATGTGCCAGATCAATCAGTCAATGCTTTCTCTCAAGCAAAATTAAATTAAATAGGTCTACTCCTCCAAATACCCCACAGCGCATACGAAATGCAGCTCAGGAGCAAGAGCGTATCAATCGCACTCTGGATAGCCCTGTACACCGGAGATTGCCTTTACAGCAACCAAACTTTGTTCAGGTTAACTGGAATGACCAGCAACTTCAACTTACACCTCGCACAGCTGGCCGATCAGAATTGCTGAGATACAGAACACTGGGAATGCTGGTGCTTTGGCAGGACAGAATGAAGACCAGGATATGCAAAGTCCACCTCCGTCACCAACACCTAGACCTCAAGGTCCAGATCCACCTCTGGTGCAGCAGAATCCTGTACAGCTAGCGCAAAATATAGTACAAAGACAGGGAAATGCTCGACCCGATGCTAGAGAGCCACATCCTGAGAATCCTGACCTGCTATATTGCACAAGTTGCAGCCATCACATACCTTCTGCTGACTTTGAGGGAGGGAGGAAGACCTGTAAACACTGTCTTCTTAGACGGCGATTGAACAGAATTAAAACAACCAGAATGCAGAACGTGCGGCACATGCTATAAATCAAGAGCTTCAGCAGCAGTTGGATCCTCTTCCTCAGGCAATTCCACCACACCACAATACAGATGCAGCTCTTTCAGATCTTGCTGTTACCCCCAGAGAAAAAGAGCTATTAAATGATGTCCGCAAGAGGTTGATGGATATTACTATGGAGACTTGCGATTCTTGCAATGAGAAGTGGTTTGATCTTGCTGTTAATGCTGCTGGTCTGTGTCGAAAATGCTCTGGTGCAGATCCTCGGAAGTACACAATTGACAATATGATGGATCCAGGAAGTGTGCGTCTTGATCTTCCTGTCTTAACACAGATGGAGGAGATTTTGATATCTCCTGTTCACGCTCTTACGCAAGTCTGGCAAATTCATGGTGGACAATATGCATACCGTGGACACATTTGTAATTTTCCACGTGACTCTGCAGTCTTGCACAATCGAGTTCCCTTACTCCCGGAGGAGTGTGAAATCATAATCTTTCGACGGTCTGGAACAGCAGGTGGTCAGGAAGTCAACGAGGACTTTCGAGTTAGACGAGCAGCACTCTCATCATGGCTGAGATACTTGGAAGAAGTTCATCCAACTTTCAGATCTCGACGGGTGACTATTGACTGAACAGAGTTAATACTTTTGGACAGAATGAAAACGTTCAAAGCCGCATACAAAATATTACAGTAGATGAAATGCATGGAGGCTTAGAACAAGGTCCTCCACAGTTTGGGAATAGAGAGTTTGCGGTGAGCCGCCAGAAGCCACCTGGCGGCTCTAATGGCATGCGGATTGGAGCGGCTATGCTGTCTGGCGGCTCGTTTGGCGGCTGGTTCAAATTTGGTTTTGCGAGTCTATTCTTGGTGCTTAGTCATCTATATCTTGAGCCATACACAAACTTGACACAAACGAAGAAAGTTGGACCCGAAAATCTGACGCTATCGCACATTTGAGCCGAAGACTTCGGTTGACGCTGGAAATTGCTTCAATTCAAAACAATTATGCACGTTTGGACAACGAACTCTCATTGGCTGAAGGTATTGTCAAGTATGCAAGGTACCCAACCTCAAAATTGTGCTAAGGACCGCGCGCGACGAGCCGCTGAACGAGCCGCCACATGAAGGAGCCGCTCCAATCCGCATGCCGTTGGAGCCACCAGGTGGCTTCTGGCGGCTCACCGCAAACTCTCTAATGAAGATCCGCCAGAGCAAACATTCTCAGCAGGTTTCGCACCAAATATACAACCCCCAGAGACTGAGTTTGGACAACTTCAAAGACAGGCAGCAGCAGCAAATCTTCCACCAGAGTTAAATCCTCAAGTTCCGCCAGCACGAGAACAGGTTTTAACTATGGCAGGTGTGCGTGGGACACCTATTTCAAAGTACGAAAACCACAAAATTGCTATAGATGCATTCCCTACTCTATTCCCCACAGGACAAGCTGACTTCAACGAAATGAGAAATCAGAAAGTATCCATGGAGGACTGGGCAGCACATTTGATGCGTTACAAAGATGGGCGTTTTGCACAGCATCCACGCTTTCGTTACTGGGCTTTGAACACAATTTTCAGACGCAGATGCAAGGAGGCTTCTCGTTGGTATGCAAAAGCCATGCAGATGATGGTACCTTGAATGTCGAAGAGATCAGAGAAATGATTGATACAAACAATGTCGCTGGATTGGCTCAACGTGTTTCAAGAGCAGCTGCACCTATTGAGGGGTCTCGGCCATTCTGGACAAATAATCGACGTGATTTGAACTGTCAGATTCGAGATCTAGATTGCCCCAGTGTTTTCTTCAAAACGGTCCTGAGGGGTACCGTATCCGATGGGCTGACTTGAATAAGAATCCAGGTTAGAAAAATCAGCAAATTCTTGACTTTGATTGCATACTGATATATACAACTAGCTATTGCTGCATACTATTTTCACATACGTTGGCGGATATTCTTTGAATACTTCCTAAAACCTCTATTTGACATTGTGGATTACTGGTTTCGTGATGAGTTATATATACAACTAGCTATTGCTGCATACTATTTTCATTGAAACCTCTATTTGACATTGTGGATTACTAGTTTCGTGATGAGTGGCAGACCCGAGGTAGCACCCATATCCATGGTTCTGCTTGGTTTGGACATGCTTCTAAAGTGGAAGAGCTGAATTTCAAATTGCAAGAACATATAGACAAGTTCATCCGGTTTTGGGATGCACTGATATCAACGATGAATCCCGGGAAATCCTGTCCTCCTGCTGACATTCATCCATCTGCTCGGCTCTTTCCTACATTAGAAGATACAAAGCTAGAGCTGGCCGAAGCATTGAATCGGTTTCAGCGCCATACTAAATGTGTACCTGGATATTGCTTGCGGCGAAACAAAGTAACTGGTGAACAAGTGTGCAGATTCAACTTTCCAAAAGAGCTCTGTGACAAAACTATTTTGAAACCAGCTCTAGGCCAGGAGTATCCTGAGTTGTTCACTCGCAGAAATGATGATCTACTGAATTCACATAATGTGCCAATGATTCTTGGATGGAGGGCCAATATTGATATCAGACCGGTTCTTAACAAAAATGCAGTTATTGCGTATGTTGCAAAATATGCAAGTAAAGCTGAAACACAATTTTCAAGCTACTCAGACTTGATTCACAAAGCAATTTCATACCTTGATGACACAGATAAAGCACAGGTGGCATTTCAGAAAATGTTGTCTTCATTTGCTGGAGAACGAGACATCTCAGCTCAAGAAACTTGAGTTGTCCAATGGTTCAGTCGTCTCGCCAAATACGCAGCCTCAATGTGACTCCTGGCGAGGAAGAGGATGCTGAGATTGATTTTGAGAAAAATACGACACGACGCACTGGAATGCTTCACAAATATCGGACACGACTTCAAAGCACAACAACTAAGCCAGCAGCTCTGGAAAAGCTAAAAACTACTTCTTTACTTGAGTTTCTGAGGCACTGGAACTATCGGGGTCAGACGTATTCTGAGAGAGGAACAAAAGGTGCACTTCCATATGTTGTCAACATCTGGCCTCGCTTTTCATGTAACCCAGAAGATGAAGAAACTTATGAGAAGTGGTGCTATGCACGAATGATTCTCCACCATCCATTCACTCAGGAAAACGATTTGCTCAAAGATCACACCAGTTGGACTGAAGCATACACACAAGACTGTGCTGGTCAGCCTGGGCATCAGCATCCAAATGACACTCTGCCAACTCCTGGTGAATTGGAAGTGGATGATGAACCAGAATCTTACTTAGAGTCGATGCCTCCAGACGAAGGGGATCCACGTCTAGAGCATTTCCAGCCAGAGTGGCTGCAAGAGATTGGCCGGAGACCTCATGACAACAGAGTCAATATTGAAAGTCGTTTGGGAGTACGTCAGATGGATCTTGATTATGACTGGGTTGCAAACTCTCCTAATGGTGTTGAACCTGCAAAAACTGCTTCAGCCTGGCTTTCAGAACAGCTTAAACAGTCTCCAAATGATGAGATTCAGGCTTTACCTCCAGTTGATTATAGAACTATGAAGGGCAAGCAGCAATTGGTATTCTTGCAGGTGATGATGTATATCAAGGCTTTGAGAGCTGGCGAAGACGTAAAGCCACTTCGAATCAATATAGATGGAACAGCAGGAACAGGGAAATCTGTAATTATTAGGGCAATCACTTCAGCTCTCAGAGAACTATATGCAGATGAGCTAGAAAATTAAGATCCAGTGATTCGAATAGCACCAACAGGAATTGCAGCCTTTGGTATCCGTGGTTGGACTATAAATTTTGCAGTTTCAATCCCAGTCTCTGCAAAGGATCCAAACTTTGTTCCTCTAGCTCCGACTTCTCTTCAGCGAATGCAGAACAGATGGAAACCAGCAAGAATGGTTGTCATGTACGAAAAGTCAATGATAGGCAGAACTCAGTTTGGGAAGTTTGATCGACGTCTTCGCCAGATATATCCAGCAATGTCACACGAGACACTTGGAGCAATGGCCACAATTATCTTTGGAGATTTTCTACAGCTCCCTCCAGTTGGTGATAGTGCCCTCTTTTCTACCAAGGAAAGCCCAGGACCACGGGGACAACTTGCAACAGAAGGTCGCAAAGCTTATGACCAATCTCTGACTTTGACTGAAATCTTTCGCCAACAAGGAGATACACCAGAGCAAATTGCATTCAGAGATGCGCTCATGCGACTGCGGACTTATGAAACAACTGCAGAAGATCATACAATCGCTTTTGGCACAATCTGTCTCCTGCAGAGCAAGATGAATTTCGAGAAGTATTGCATTTACTTCCAACCAAGGAAGCAGTTGATATGGTGAACAAAACTCAACTGGCTGCCCTCAATAAACCTGTTGTATGCTGTAGAGCCAAACACCACCGTATCAATGGAGCAAAATCTAGAAAGGCATCTGCTGAAGATGCCGAGGGATTGGAGGCTGAAATTTATCTTGCTGAGGGGGCTCACATCATGATTACTCGAAACCTGTGGACATCCAAAGGACTGGTTAATGGAACTCAAGGCATTGTCAAAAATATCTGGTATCTGCCAGGCAGCAATCCAAAAAAAGACTTACCAGCTGTAGTATTTGTACAGTGTCCTGAATACACAGGTATGTATATGAATTGCGGCTATTAGGTATTCTAATCCTGTAGCTTAGGACCACCAACTCAGGGTTGGGAAGGTGTGCAACCAGATTGGATTCCAATTGTTCCTAGGACAGCAGAATGGGAATCTAACGGAGTACCATTATCAATTTCCCCTAACATTGGCATGGGCTATCACGATTCACAAAAGTCAAGGTCTGACTCTCACCAAAGCAGTGATTGATCTTGGCAAAGCAATTTCAAGAGTGAAAACATTGAACGGAATAGCATTTCGTTCACCTTTCACTGTGGTCGCAGAACCCCATGAATTTCCCATAGCCGGACCATGAATTCCACAATTCACGGGTTTATCTAGTGAATTCAGATTCATGGGGTTGTGACTTCACGTACCCGATTCACATAATTAGAGTCCGCAATATCATTCCTCGCTTCCTGGTAAACCTCGTGAAATTCATGGAGTTCAAGTTGCCTCGAACACGGTACATGGTTCTGGTCACCAATACTGGTTGTGTTCCTAATACAGTAATCAATCAATCAATTTACATACTTTGAGTACCGTAACTTAGTAATCGTTAGTAAAGACTTGTTGTACTTGTTCAGTAAGTACTTCCGTACAAAAGAGATAAGACTAATACTTGTATGTTGATATGTTGACACTGGTCAAAGCGAGGGGTACTACGTAGTTAGATTTTTCATGCAGTTTCCACTGTGTTTTCACGTATTTTTCAAGTGACTTCCGGGAGTATTGGAAGGGAATCCAACACAGTGAAAGAGTTTTCATTGGAATATGAGGTGGATATCATTCCCAAACCATGTGAATTAACACCATGGAATGTCCCACTCACATAGTTGGACCCAGTGAAAATATCTCCGTGAAATTCACAACTCCATAGTGGAATTCACAGAGTTTTCCGGTGAATTTCCCATTGAAACCTTGTGAACCAACTATGGGAAAGTCAGGGGGTTATGCGACCACAGTGCTTTCCTGTTGCAAAGATTGCAGAAGCCAAATGAAACCACAGTGCGTCAGATGCTCAGAGTTGATTTGGAGCGGAGAGAGGCTTTGGGTTTCAAACTCAATACTTATGGATTCAATATACAGGACATTCTTAATGAATTTCAATTTCTTGAGCCTTTTCAACAGTTGCACGAGTACTTAGAATAGACTAGGGTGCTGTTTATTAGTCCGGTTTATAAACATTGTTTTAAACACCGGTTTATTAACCGGTTTTTGAATGGTTTGGCCGAAACCCCCGGTTTATAATTCATGGGTGGCTGTGTCTCCTCCTGCTCAAGCACCCATTCCTGAGACATCTTTTATCGGATTTGACCAGCTGAATTATTGGTATGCAGCAGCTGTGTGTCGATTCAAAGTTGTGTGCATCTGATAGGGTTCGGAGAGTGCCGACCTGTCATTGATCCAATGTATGATGGCAACAATTCGCCCGAAATGGACGTGCCAAAGCAAAGTCTTCAAGAAAGCAAGCAAAATAGGGTACATACAGTTGCGGCAAAATCAAATTACTTACCAAATATGGAAATTCTCATCAATCCCCTCCTTTTGCACCCAGATGAATGGTTGTTTCATGCGGTAAGCGGACAGAAATACTTAGAGGCTCCATCTTGTACGCCTGGTGTAGAAAAATTTGTGTCTTTGCATTGATGTTGGCTGGATAGCCGCCAAGTTTGTGTATCAAAGTGCGGCCAAAATCAGTTGGAAGTATGATGAATTTGGTTGTTTTTTGTGCCTAGATGTATTCAATCAAAGGAGTCCAGGCCTTTTGTGCCATTCCAGCCTACGTATGGATGGTTTTCTGTGCGGTCGGGCAGTTCTGATGAGAATTTCCTTATTTGGTAAGTAATTTGATCTTGCCGCAACTGTACCCTGTTACTAAGAGCCATTGGGCTCAGGGACGATGGCTGAAGCGAAAAATGGCTTACAGGAGCGGAAAAGACGGTTTTTTGGCCTTTTTTGGGGGTCTGTTTATAAGCCGGTTTATAAACACCCTGTTTCAAAACGAAAATTAAAAAACTGTTTATAAATGGCCTAGGAATTATAAACAGCACCCTAGAATAGACCGGCAAGTGTACGTAGAGTCTGTACTAAGTAGTATGTAATTCCATGTACGGACTGAAGCAAGCTTCCCCTCCTACTCGTCATCACAGAAAGTAACCGGAAATTTGATCGGTTTGGGCCAAATTTGTAGTTTTTTGTGGTGAATTTTTTACGAACATAATGTTTGGCATCTACTGACATCTCATGCACTGGTCATCTCAGCCAGGAAGATTCAGTACAGCTCGTAGACTAAGAATAACTTTGACACTTGTGATTTTGCGCAATTCGACAAAAGCGCAGCATTGGACAATGATTTTGGCACATAGTTATGAGTTTGATACTCTTGGGTAGTAGATATCTATATAAGAAACCCCGTGGGTGTCCTGGTTAAATGTCAAAGTGGAGCGGACCCGAGTCTCTCCGATGGATGCCCGATTGTCGCCGATTATGTATGAGACGGGCTTGATGCTGCACCCCATGGCTAGCCATGGGCTAACTGCTAGTGTATGAAATGATTCCACAGCACAAGAATTGGACCGGAAAGATAAGTGCAAATGCAAAGTCTAGGCAAGTTTTGTCCGAGGGCACACAACAAACATAAACAGATTTGCGTGCTGCAACATTTTCACAGCTGAAAGTCATATTTTGAAGGGCAGTTGCTTCCAAACTGTCTGTAACTACAAGATAAGACGGTGAACTAGTATTATGCGTCATTCGTGTACCTTCCAACAGTTTCATTCGAACCAAAACCACAATTTCAACAATTCTGGCTAAGATCTTTACTAAAACAGAGCAAGAAAATGATGATTTGACACATAAATAAACAAACATAGAAAATCAGCACAGGGAAAGCTCAATAACTTCGACGCGTGTTATGTGAAATAGCATATGCCCATTCCCCCTCTATCCCACCAGTTGAACCGACTGCTAACTGTATTAGCTGGTCGCAGGCAAGGCATTTCTAAATTCGGTTACTTTTGGTAATGCCGAGTACAGTACCCCTCTGCCGAAACAGTGCCGAAACTGCACTTACAGTGGCGGTGCCATCTGATGCCACCCCCAAAAAATTGATGTGACCCCAATCGACTCCATTTGCATCAACAGTTCCAGAAATAGGCTGTTCTATTTTTAGGGGTGGCATCAGATGGCGCCGCCACTAGAGCACCAGGAAGATAGAAGATTTGTTTAAGGTCTGTCTCATACCGATATGTATGGGGGCCAACTTACTGATATTTTTTATGAGGCTCACTCTTGGCCCACTCACATTCAGTAATCTGAGGCTGCTCGCGAACACGTATTGATCACGTGCCCGCGACTTTTTTTTTTTTTTTTTGTATCAGCATTTTTATACCGCAACAAGTACACTATCTACATACTAAGACGCGGTGCCCGGAGGGCGATAAATAAGGGAAGAGGTAAGTAGGAGAGGTTCGTCCGGGGGTGGTAGAGTATAGTCTCGGAGTCTAGAGTAAGTAGTGTGGACGTGCCCGCGACACTGTTGGGTCAATAGCGTTTAGTAGGGAGTTTGTATCGAGTGCCCGGCGAGCAAATGAGTTAACCCGGTACATGTGCACTGTATAAAGAAACTACACCAAAGCATGCAATTCCGAAGGCAAGCGCGACTGGAGAGTCGGGGTGGCATCGCGTCGGTGGCATCATATGTACAAGGAAGAGGAATAGAGGGAGTTGTAGCAGTAGGCGCGCACCAGATATCTGTTCATCACTATGCGTAGAACCCTCGAATCCCAGCTCTCTGCCACCTAGTAAGGCGTCACGACTCCGTCTTGCGAGTCGCGTCGGACATGCGGAGAATCATCCCGAAAACATGGGGGACGCGGAGGGGAAGGGATAGAATGAACGCCGGAGCTATTAGGGTGGTAAAGTCTGGTGAAGGGCGGAGGAAACGGGACGAGGGGGTAGTGGTTGTTGGCGGACAAGAGTGAGGGCTTATGAATTATGTCTGTGGAGAGCCGAGAGAATTCAAGTTTTCAAGTTGCAAAAAAGAGAGAGAGAGGGAGAGAAAAGAGAGAGACTCACCATATATCTGAGACCCCGTTCCCAAGAAATTAGCTCTCTAGCGCTGGCGTAGCTCCCGCAAACACGCTTGAAAATCTTGATTTCTATGTCTCGATTAGGCAGATCAGAAGTAATCAAGATATGGTAGGAGGTAAGTCCTTTCGGAGCAACTGCCTCCTTGGGACATAATGCAGCCAATCAAATTCAAGATGCCCTCGGAAAACTCCTCGGCCGTTCTCACGCTGAGTCCGAAAAAGCCGATAAATCATTTTTGGCGTTCAACTTTGGTTGGATAGACTTCAGTTGCTTCAAAACTCATACTCTTCAGCCAAATTTGTGTTGAAGACAATACAATATCATTCAGATGCATTTATTATGAAGAACCAAACATACACCAACCCGAAAATTCAATCCTTTCCCGGCCATACTTACACTCCGCGCCGGCCTGAGGCGCTGTGCTTAGGTCCAAGCTTCAAGTTACAATTCAACGGCAACTGCCAATGTAAACAGCATTGAAGAAGACTAAGAAGATAAGTAGTCAAAGACAATTGGATTCTAATAAAACAACTCCATGCCCTGTGAATCTATTGTAATTTGTGCACCATCCTCGAATCCTATAATTCAAGTCTGGTTCAATGTGAGTTTTCATTTGTAAGATTAACTCAAGATTCGAGAGTACCCGTTTCGTTGACAATGAGAGTTCCACGGGTATCAAAATGGAAACTCACAACAAAGGTTCTTAGGTTACGTCTCGATTCAATGGAAACGGCCTTCACTACTTAGCTCGGACCAGCTTTGGAGGATTGGAGATGATTTTTTAACAACACTCCAGGCTCAGACAATCCCGAAATAGTTGGAACCTTGATATTTGCGTGATAAGCAAAATGCTGATCTCAGAATTTAGACAGCTCACTTTTCGCAGCACAATAGAGCATTGGCTAGAGTATATAGAGCCCAAACCAGGGGAATTTGGGCGATTTGCATACAGAGAAACATGCACCGACATTTTGAACTGCGCCGTTTCGGTGAATTTCAATTGAAGTGAATTCTCGACTGGACGCCCCAGTGTTCCAAACCAGTGTTGATAAAAGTCAAGGACTAGTAGGTCCTCCTCCTTTGATTCTTGAACACAAAGAAGCATTGCTGGGGCATTGTCATTGTTGTTGTAGGGTCGAAAGCAGGTAAAGTAGTAGTTGAGGAGGGGCGGATTACTGTATACGTACTTATAGTACTCACGGGTTCAAGGGAGAGTAACAAGATCAAAATGAGTTTGGTTTTGTGGCCGAGGCACTTTTCCATTGTTTCTTCTTGGTCCCCCGTGCATTCGGATGGTTTCATCGACTTTGCATCGACTTGAATGAGGTGCAAGGATGAATTAGGACGAGGTTTGATTCACATCATGACCGGAACACATTGGATCAAATCGGATCACGACAGTATGCCTTATCAGGACATAATCCTCCACAGACTTGATTAATGAGCCAGAGTGAGTGACAGGAGCGAGAAGGATTGACAATGTGATGGCCGTCCCCATGCCGGTCTTCCCAAAAAGGCAGGCGCGTGTGTTGGCCCAAATTGGACTTGGCGCGGGGGAACACGTATTGGTCACGTGTATCCCCAGTGTTGGGGAGATAACGTTTCTTGACTAAGTCAATTGCGAACTATGGACGACGGACTGCCTCCTTTTGTGCCACCTGGCGCTGCACCAACAGCGGCTTCGGGATCCGCCCTTTTATGGCCTAATTTTCCTCCGACGTACCGTGACCTCGTGGCTTTCCAGATGCCAGCGACAGCTGCAGACACAAGCACGACTAACACCACCGCGCCATGGTCTGGCGCACATCCCCCGCCAATCCCGCTTTGTTACTCATATCTGGACCCCTCCATCCCCGTCAGAGCGCTCGCAGGGTTGGAATGCTACCTTTCCAACCATCGTCTTTGGGCCCGGCCCACTCCCAACGATGCTCGCGCGTTGTGGCGTCAGCTTCAGGATTCGTACCAGGGCCTGCCCATCACCCAAGAATCATGGTTGACGAGCGTTCTCACAATTCTCAATCTCATTGTGGCTGCGCTGCTGAAGGACCTGGGCCTTGCTCATGCCCTTCTTTCATACGATCCCCATCTGTTATTCTCTCAGCATGGAGACAAAGATTGGCTTGCCACAAGCAGCCCAGTCGGCAATACTGTTCAGGCACTCATCGAAGTGATGGAGACAGCTGGGGGACCCAATCGCCTTCCAATTGGAGCGCCAATCGTGCCTCCGCTGATTGGGGGTGGGTGCTCGGTCGAGCTCAAACTGAGCAATGTCCTGCTTGAATACTCACATTACTTCTCCGAGCCGTTTCACACCTTTCAGCCTCTATCCGCGTACACGCAGGGAAGCGCCATCGTCTTCAAAGTCACGCTTCTCCTTTTGCTTCTTCAAAGTTCACAAAGCTGACCAGTCATTACAGCTGGACTTGCAAATGCAAAATCGTGTCATAGCTCGCCGCGTCTCGTCGTATGCCCCGAGATTCGGCATCATATATACTGGACAGTACTTTTTGCTGGCTGAAAACGGTGACTTTCCTCATTGTCAGCTACACGTCAGCATTGACTGTATTCATAGTGCACCCCCTGACAATTTTGGCCCCGTATTGGAGCGAAACCCCTCAGGGAAAGCCGTTTCCTCGTGGTCCTCCCCTTACGTCACCTTTCGACAGGGACGTTCGAATCAGGGGCCTCGGATTGTCACAGATTGAGCATATAGCCGGCGATGATGTGCCGCCGTTTCCGGGATTTCTCGCCCTCCTAGTCGCAATTAACGCCCGGCCTGGGATGCTCGAATTTGATGATCCAAATTCGGAATCAATGCTTCCTGGCCTATCCTCATATCTCAGTCTGTATGGGTCCCTTCAGTCTGCTACCCATCAAGGCCAGCAATCTACAAGGACCAGTCCTCGCAATACTAGGTTGGAGCCCGGCGCCGCTTTTCCCATATCCCGACAAAATCACAGTGCTATCATGAGGTTTGGGTTACAGATCACACACTTAGTGGTCCTGTTCCTAAGCATGGCTTTGTCCCACTTGGTGCCAACTAATTTGTGGCCTTCAAGTGGGACGGAGGGCCTCCGCTACAGGCACATCGTACGTGCGCGCTACCCCTATTACTCGCTCGACTCATAACTGGGCGTTTTAGACTTTCCATTCTTGCCTTGACTTCACATCGACTGAGCGGCGAGAGCTGGTTGAATTTGACCCTCAAACTGTTGCCAAGCCACGCAACGGCCCCTGCGAATGCTCTTACACTATTTCATTTCACCTCACCCTCGATCAGTGCATCAAATATGGTGGGCAGAAAGCAGTATTCCGTGGATCGGTTGGGGATCAACGAGTGGTTGTGAAAATCTACGATGCGGCCCTATTCGACGAACTCTTCCGTGAAATGGCAGCCTACGAGAGACTTTCTCAAGTGCCTGGAGTGCCAAAATATTTTGGCGTCTTTGGGCCCTTGGAATGTGCTTGGGCTGCTCTGATTGTTCAAGATGCGGGGGTGCCTGTGAGCTGGGACAGCTTGGATCCAGATGAACGGTTCGTTAACTTTTCCTCAACCCGTTGCCGCTGAAACAAGCAAAACTGTTAAGGAATTCCGTCTTCGAGATAGCGCTGAATATTCACCGTGCAGGAGTCCACCATGGGGACCTTGCCCCCAGGAACGTTGTGCGTGACCACAATGAAGGCTCCATCGCAATCATCGACTTCGGGCATGCGTCACTCAAGCACACATGCCACGACCACTGCGCTGAGTTGCTCAGTCTCCAACAAGATCTACAGATGTTGTGAAGGTAAAGGTTAGATGCCTAGCAATCCAGAATACGATAATTTTGTGTACAACAACCTTGAGTTTCCTGATCTACCCTCAGGTAGCTGATCAAATAACAATCTTATCGTGACAACGCCGTAGATGATCGGTATTGACAAACATTGATTATCATTGAATCATCACAGTTCGTGTGGTGATGAGTCATTCTCCATATGCTTTCCTTCTTATACATTGAAAAGGCTGTACAGTGTATGCTAGTGTATGGGTGCGATTGATTGTTCACACGGTCTGTGGCAGTATAAATAGCGTAGTATATTCTCTTTGTACTTTAGTCAGTTCATTTCTCGAAGCAAATACTGCACCACCCAACCCCTTATCCTTTGATCTGGGGCGCAAGGCTTTGATTGTGACATAATAAAAGGACTGCTCTCTAACCTTCGTACCGCCCTACCCCGCCCTATTCCTTCGGGGTGTTTTCCGAGAATGATAGACTGCACGGCCATTTCAGATTCCCTTGCCTGAATGCACATTAATGGCTGTGCATAGGAAGGCAAGTCGGACACTTCAACAGATGGAAAATCGACGATCTCTGAGTGACCGATACATTCCGAACACAGGCACGGGGACGGCTTAAGTTCTCTGTTACGACTCTGTCAGTAATCGGGCAAGTAGTTTGTTGGGCAGCTGCACCTTCCATAGTCAATAGTGATCTCCTCTCCCGCACCGATACGCCTGCTAGCTATGACAAGAGCTCGGGCTTGACCTGCAATGTCCCTCCCAGATTTCTACCCTAGCGTTAGGTGCGCAACAATGATTGATGTAGCGCGCAATATTGTTTGGGGTATCCTTGCTTGCGTCGACAAAAACCTGGGACAGTGATGTCAGTCCCCAATGAAAGCCCATGCATTATAGGCGCACATTTGATGTCGCCTGTAGAATATAAACACAGCCCTTGGCCACCAGCTCCCTTTTTCTGACGCTCCCAATCCGGGAACCAGCGTACTCCACAATGTAGCTGCCCCTATACGAAGACAGAATTGAAGAGGCTGCCATGAGCTGACATCATGCATACTGTAAAATACGACTCCAGGCAAAAAGCCCCTTTCCGCGATCACCAGCATTCTTGACCTCTGTCTCGCAGATAAACCGGACGTCCGGACTGAAGTATCATGAGAGAGGGTGCATATTGTAGAGCCAGTAACGTACCACGGACAGCGAAACGACCCGCAATCACATAAGGTTTGGGAATGAAAGTTGACTTGACACCGAAAGCATGGTGCGGAAGAGCAATTTACAGATCGGTTCCTCAATCCCACCTTATCTATAGCTTTGTGGCGCATAGCCGTGGGGGCCATAATACATGGGTCTGTCCTTTCTGCTTTATAACAGATGGAGGGTTTGCGGCGAACAAGAAGCCATTGAGGGCTTATTTAAACCCTGATTAGTATAGAGTCGTCAATTGACATTACAGTAAAATTGCTATATGATTTACCGTACACCGCCAACCGCCAGCTTTTGCCCCCAACCATCTTAATTGATTTAATGATTACACGACCTATAGTTATCCCTATACACACAGCACAAAACTCAGCGGGACAGAAAAAAAGGGTCAATTAAAATAGATACGCACATTGCAAAACGGACGGACTCCATCCAGTAACAACCCACTCCCCACTCCCGGAAACCCACCGGTGCATGCTTGAACCTGTGATCCTCGAAGAAATGAATGTCGGAGGCGGAGATGAAGGATCCAGAATAATTCCGTGCGACTAATAGGGTCATTCACGGTAGCCTTTTTGGCTCCCTTTTTACTTCCTTTTTGTTCTCCTTTTTCTCTTCCTTTTTGCCCATTTTGCAGTTTTGGCAATAAACCTCTGTAGAACTTCATTCTTTTTGTCAACTCTACCTTTTTATACCTCTCAATGGAAAAGGTGACATGAATAAGCCCAGGAGTGAAAGGAATACAAAAAAGGAACAAAGTTGTGTTCAAAAAGGGAGCAAAAAAGGAAGATCTGTGCGGAGCGTTCACAGTAGCCTTTTTGACGTCCCTTTTTCGCACCATTTTTTCTACCTTTCTGGCCAAAACTGTACAGTTCACTTCGTTCTTTTTGCAATATACCCTTTTTAGCCTTCTAAATGGAAAAGGGAAAAAAAATCCGAAGAAAAACGAAGAGAATCCAAAAATCCGCGAAAAAGGAGAAGAAAAAGGGAGCAAAAAGGAAGCCAAAAAGGCTACTGTGAACGACCCTAATATTAATTGTTGTTTGGAATGAGAGCCCTGTTTCCAAAAAGAAATTGCCGCATGCGCACCTCGGGAATTCCGATCATCCCTTCTTCCGACGTCTCCTCTTGTACACCCAAACCTTTCCTTCTTTGTCGTCTCCGGCATCGACAGAGGCCGCGGAATCTTTGCGAGTCGCGTGAACAATAATGTTTTGAGGGCAATTAGGGTCGTCCACGATAGCCCTGTTCCGCTCCTTTTTGCTTCCTTTTTGTTCTCCTTTTTCGTCCTTTTTGGGTTTCTCTTCGTTTTTCTTCGAGTTTTTTTTTTTCCCTTTTTCATTTATAATGTCAAAAAGGGTGTATTGGCAAAAAGAAAGGAGTCCAACGGCGAGTTTTAGCCAAAATAGTAGAAAAAATGGCGCCACAAATGGAGCTCAAAAAGGCTATCGTGAACGCTCCGTCCGGTGCGTCCTTTTCAGCCATTTTGATCTCATTTTTGCCTCCTTTTTTCGCATTTCCTTTCTTTCATTCCTTGGTAAGATAGACGTCACCCCGGGCACGTGGCTATGTAAGCCGAAACATCATGTCAACAAAGTCCTTATCACTCGATTTTACCCCGCAATAAAGAAAATTGCGCGAGCTCAACTTTTGATCGGAGTGATAAGGGGGGAGGGATGTATTATACGCGCGCAGTCCACAGTCTGAACTGCGAGTTTAGGGAAGACATACATGTAGTACTGTACGGGTGGTTATCCTCACAGAATTCTAGAGTACAAGATGTCAACCGAGCACAACGTCTTTCCAGGGGGTCAATCGCGCAACGCAATCAGGGAACTGGCCGGCCGCTTGTATGGCAGAACCAGTGGGGAGTTCTCTCCCACCAGGTATAAATCCCCA
This sequence comes from Favolaschia claudopus, assembly GCA_037176885.1. Lineage (NCBI taxonomy): Eukaryota > Fungi > Basidiomycota > Agaricomycetes > Agaricales > Mycenaceae > Favolaschia > Favolaschia claudopus. The sequence goes on from JAWWNJ010000207.1 coordinate 132,324, forward strand.
GTATCCACCAGTAACCTGACGCAATTGAACGTCTTTCCCTTTGCCGACGCAGGCACACCACTCGCCAAAGCGAGCCCAATGACTTTAGGGTGGTAAGTTGCGACCCTACGCAGTCGACGTCGGTGGCGGATAAACCAGCAGCATAGGCGCTGCGTCGTAAATTTGAAGGGTTTTGAAGGCCAATTTCGCCAGAATCGGTGTGACTTCCCTTTTCGCAAGGACGGCGCCGTAGAAGTTCATGATGTCGGTAAAAGCGTTCTGAAAATCCGGTACGGTCGCGTACAATCCGGTCAGAAATTCCTCTCGAACTTGCATGAGGTCCGGATGAGGACAAATGAACATCGCGTGAGCTTCGCGATCCTCCACGGCGTCGAGGCAAAATCGACATTTGCGCCATTCCCTTGGAGTTGGGACAATATCGTTCTTTCCACCTGCGGCGTTCCACAGCGATACTGTGACTAGAAGGCGCGTGAGGGCCAGTCGATGTTTAGGTACCTGTCTTGACGCGCAGGTAGTGTCGAAAATCCAACGACTTTTGAATCAGCTTTCCCGTACAATGCGCGTGAGGGCAAGTCGATGCCCAGGTGTTTTGACGAGCAGGTAGTACTAGTGTCGAAAGTCCAAGGATTTTTTGACTAGGGCATTGTTTTTTGATCCAGTTTGTAAACCGGTTTATAAACACTGGTTTATAAACCGGTTTTTTGAACGCTCGGCCAGTTTCATCAGTTTTTAATTCTTCTAGCTGACGTAAGGTGAGAGAAACTCTGCTCATTTTGAGGAAGTAAAGGAGACTAACTGGGTGATGATATTCAAGGGGGGAGATCATACTCTTCCTATTGCTAATTCATGCACCCATTTGCTCATGGATCGTCTGCAAGAATTAATATTCGGGGTAGATGGTTTCCTAATTTGGAACAATACGGTAGCCTGCTCTGAATTGACAGTTGAAACCCTTCGGATTCATGGTAGAGTGTTGGTAGAGTGTTAATTGCGGAGCCCTGAGGAGATTTTGGCAAAAGTCCGCGTTGAAAACCTTGATTTTGCGAAATTTTAGGGTTCGGTTTATAAACAGGTTTATAAACGGCCTGTTTGGAAACCGAATTTAAAAAACCGTTTATTAATGGTCCGGGAATTAAAAACAAGGCCCTATTTTTGACCAATTTTTCCGTGTCCTTCCTTGTCCATTTCAAGCCTGCCTACTTTTGTTCGGGAGGAATTCGAGATTTCATGGTCAATCCACGCCTCCATCGAGAGCTTGACCTGATTCATGGCTTCTTTCACTGCAGCAACCTCCAAAGGACCAGAGATATCCAGTGTCACGGGGATGTACAATTTTGAAAGGACAATTCGCAAATCATTTATCCAAGAGATATTGCGCTGACGATAGATTCTTGCAGCGCATTCCATGCCGGTCGATCTTCATCTAACTGAACCCAGTAGCACAGGGCAAGATAGATGCGGCGGTAACGAATCGGCCAAATCCCCGTTTCGGAAAAGAGAACGGCCTTCGAGCGCGAGCCAATTCCGAGCATTCGGCGCAAAAATTTCAGTTGAACCTTCTCCAGAAGCTGCAGACTTTTTGCCTCAATAGATAAGGCACACCATCTTACACTGACTCGGAAATAATATCGGCTCACGTCACTCGTGAGAAAGATGTTGCTCGCGCGCTAGAGCGTACATACGTAGGAGGCTTTTCGAGTTTTTATGTACCCAAACAAATGCTTAGTAATGAGGTGTACTATATACATACATGTAAAATACAGTCAAAGCTGTCATAACCCATAGCTCCCATAACCCAAGATTGCGTTCGGATCGTCCTGACAGCAGCAAGAAGCAGGATGATGCAGGATGATGGCTGATCGGGGCAACGGTCCGCCTGATGGAAAGGTACCGTGACCCATCAACATTTTCCTTATTTCACCTCTTTTCGCGTCTTTCTACGCGTTTCGACGCGTCATATGCAAAAATACATCATTAAAAACTTGTGCCTTTATGACTCAACATCCCAACGCGTTCGGGGACTCAAAGCTACTCAAAGACAGTGTTTCTGTACTCGAGATCCCACGTATGCCGTCATTCACCAAGCCGCGGACATGCCCGGGTTGTGCCCGGGAAGGCCTTACCCGGGTTGCAGATCCTGCTTCCTGCAACCTGATCCTGCTGGCGGGATGATCCGAACGCACTACATTTTTGGGGGTTTTTGACCGGTTTTTGGCTGGGATAAGCCATAAATCTGTCATATCCCATAGCTTTTTGGCTCTACTGTACTATTTCGACCACAACTTCCAGCTATTTTGGAAACGATAGACAGTCTCGATTTTTTAGCTGAGTTCGGGCCGAGAGGTCGTAACTATGTCGTGCCAAATTTAGAATAACCTTTTCTGCTAATACCTCCTCAACAACGACCACCTAGTACAGTTACACCGTCACTGGAGACTTACAGTCATGACGAGTAGGCTGACGATCGTGTGGAGCATATGCTGCGCTATATATCCTCGCTCAACGAGTCCAAGGCGCCCAACTATTCTACTTTTCGACCGGTTTTGACACCATGCAAAACACTATTGCACCATATCTTCTTGGCGTCGGCCCTCCCCCCGCTCTCACTGGACGACAGCTCGCAGTGGCCCAATTACAGGCCTCTCTCGACAATGGCATGTTTGACCACACCCGCGACTACGAGCAGCCTGGGGGCGACGACGATGATCCTAGCGATGAAGATCCGTCTTATCATTAATACCAGCTTCCTCCGTTCCCTCCTCACATTGTCGAAGCTCGCCAATCTCAGTTGCCATCCACTACAGCTCCCAGTCAAACTGCAGGTGTGTTACAGCCATTTGCGCATTCTGCAGGCTACTAATAAACTTCCAGACCGCGGTACCTTCATCACAGTCAAAGTCCCTATCTATGGCGAGCCAGGAAACGGAAAGAAGCGCGCCACGGTTACCACAACCCTCGTCCTCCCCTCTGACATTCCTGCCGGCGACTTTCTATCCCGCATCACAGCTCAGATGAATGTCGACCCCACATCTGCGACGTTGGGATGGAAAGAGTCTCAGGAGCGTCGCAAGGATCCATATCACCGTCTGTCATCCGAGGACGATGTTCGCGACGCCTTCCAGCAGCTTCTCAAGCTCCAGAGGAGCACACGTCGTCAGAAAGAGGTGATAATGGAAGTGGTTAACCTGGTAAGTCATCCGTTATCTATGGGTTCTTCGGTGTTGAGCACACTGTCTTTTGACTCTTTTCAGGAGGTGCAGCCTGATGGAAAGACGACAAAACAGGCCGAAAAACCCCCCGAGACCGCTGTTACCGCCACCGAGCTACAGCAGATTCAAAACCATCTCAAGTGCGCGGAACATCCTGGCAAAAATCGGTGGTGCTACGTGATGGGCCCGAAATCTAAGTACCCAGGCAAGCACGTCGAGATTGGAATAGATGTTATTAATCTGTGGGCTCGCTACATGGTGCGTGACATGCAATTTCTGCTTCTCTTTTGCATTGCTGACTTTCGTCTTCAGCATGATGGCACCGCGGATCTAGAACATCCTCCCAAAATCCTCAAGCTTGACGAGCTTGCAGAGCGTGGCCGTGCTCGCGAGGAGCGTAGTCGTAACCGCGGACAAACTACCATGCCCCCCATCCACGTCCATCTTGGCAACTCCGAGTCCGCCGATACTGTCCTTCGCGATGCCAATAGCGTCAAACGTCGACGTGAGGACGAGTCATCAGATGAATCTGATGAAGACGAGGACGTCCTCCTTGTCTCCGACGTGCTGCGCGCTCTCGATGAAAAGTACCCCGCTCTCAAATACTTCCAATATGCTGAGAGCCTGGGGGAACAAGGCATTGTCTATGCCAACAGCATTGCCGACTTCGATACCAAGTTCTACAAAACCGACGTTGGGATGGCAGCCGGTGCCGTGGGTAACTTCGTGCGCAAGGCAAGTAAGATGGTCGCCGCCGCGAAGAAACGCAAGGGGAAGAAGCGGGCTAGGGTTGTGGAGAACGAAAGCGACAAGGAGAACTAATTTATTTCACGCTGTGTATGTTATCGCCGCCTCTATAACCTGTAGATACTGTATCTCTACTAGTTTTCTGTATATTTGTATAGTCGTACTACTTGTTCATATAATGTCTTGCCGTCCTACTCGTGTATTGACACAACTACCGGTACAACAACCTATACAACATATCCGCAATCCCTGAACCACCCTTCGATGTTCTCTGGGGTCATCGTCTCATGAGCAGCTTCCCACAGAGTTGCGATGGGGTCGCAACCATCACGCCCTTCCATTGAGCTGAGAACATCGTCCCGGTTGCGGCGGATCCAATATTTCATGCATGAAAACCCTTCTTCGCATGGATTGAAGTCGGGAGAGTATGGTGACAAATAAATGAGTCGACGCCCGCTGTAGATCAAATTCAGTTGGTTGGCAATCAAGAGGATATATCCTACGCACCGTCCCTCGACCATCTCACGAATCCCATCAAAATGATGAACACTTGCGTTGTCCATGACGAGAACAGAGTTGTCCTGTGGAAAGGGATTCATGCGGTCAAGGAGAACATCGAGATAGTTGCGGAACTCTACGGCGGTCCAGGATCGAGTCAACACATCAAAGTGAAGTATGCCATCGAGGCAAATTGCCGGAAGAACAGAATAACTATACATATCAGCAGGCACGTAGCGCTGACAAGAGCAGAAACACATACCGGATGCCTCGGACAAAAAAATCATGCCGCCGCGCTCGCATTCCAATGGGGGCCCATGCCATCTGCCGCCGCGTTGTATGTCGATTGCAAGCTGCGTCGTCTAGGAAAACAAATCTTCGAGGTGGGTGTTGTCCAACTTCACATTGAAACCCAAGCCGTTTGTTTTCCTCAGCTTCGAGTGCAGTTCGAGATATCTAAGGATATACCCATGTCAGCGGCACGAAACTCTTAGCAATTTTACTTACATGAACCCGAACATAACCCATTCGCAAAAGGGCGTCACGGATGGTGGTTTTAGCGACGTCAAGTCCCGTGGCTTCGTACAAACATTCCTGTAGCTCGAAAAGATAGATGTCGGGGGTTCTCGCAACAAGACCCTCAAGATACTTCTCAAAGGGTCAAATACGAAGGGTATTGAGAAGACCACAGACCGCGACATCAAAAGATGTAAGAATGCGGGGTCGTCCAAGCTGCAGAGGAATTCGGACGTGGTCCCCAGTGGTCCGCCACGTTCGGATGATGCGGTATATGGTTCGCTCGCTGATGTCGGTAGCTGCAGCAATGTCTGGGACAGACATATGGGCCGACATTGTGGTGATGAGCTGTTTCTGCTCCTTAGGTATGTGGCGGCGGTTTCCTCGTCGTATCATGGTGAGAGTGAGGAGAGTATACTGTGTATTGGCGGGGAACGCTCGTCGTCATGATGGAGCTGAGCTGTAGCTAAAAATAATTATATGACAGGTCTGCCGGGAGTTGCCGAACTCAGCTCGAAAATCGAAAATGTCTATCGTTTCCAAAATAGCTGTCATGTCCCAGGTCACAGGGCAGTTTTGGCCCGTTTTCCCATCAAATTAAACAGCCCGGAAAACGCAATTTGAATCAGTGAAAAAGTGGAGTTAAGTGGTCACAGGTCACAGCGGCTGAAGTTATGGTCGAAATAGTACAGTACCGAGGGCTATGCAGGCTCGATACCAGCCGTTATAGTGGTAATGACGAGCAAGCAGGTATTACTTACTGTAACGGCTGGAAGCACTTAGCCGTAGATTGACAGAGGATGAGCTTATGCCGCTGATCAGAAAATATTTCGCACTGGGTTATTCAGATGGCAAAATTGCTAGAGAGTGTATGGACCACTTCAATAAGAATGTCTATGGCTTGAGGTGCTCCCCGCCCCGCATGCTGGCCGTTTATGTAGCTCACGCAACTATAGTACATCTACGGTGAAACGACGACGCAAGCAGATCCAGCTGCTGAGGCAAGTCGCTTCTCTTTCAGACAAACACACACCTGACAGTCAAGTCGGTTGATAGCACAGTCAAGCAAGCTGTGACATGGGAAGACATAGAGCCCATGTACAACAACCTCCGTCAGAAATTTCCCAATCTCGGCGCTCGCGACATGGTAGCGAAATTACGACTTTTGTATGGCGTTAGAATATCAGAGTAGGTTTATCTCTTAATGTAAGAAATGAGGCTCATGCATTCTAGGATGGTTCTATTGAGGTACCTCAGAGAGCATGACAGCGAGGGCATTGCCCGTCGCAAGGCCAAGCGGTTTGTCCGCAAGCGATTCTGGTCTGCAGGGGTGATGGATGTCCTATGTTTCGACCAACATGATAAGTGGAAACGTTTTGGGCTTTGGCTTCATTTGGGAATGGACCCTTTTACGGGACGTATTGCGTGGATAAAAATATGGTGGAGCAATCGCAATTCCAAGCTCGTAACAAGCTACTTTATTGATGCGTGTAGAGAGATTGGCGGTGTGTTGGCTGTCTGAAAACTGAATATCGCTCACACACAGCTCATGTTTAGGAATCCCAATGATATCACAGAGCGACCTTGGACCAGAGAACTTTGGCATAGCAAACTGCCAAACCGCCACTCGCCAGCATCTTGACGTAACACTTGTTGGGAGTATGCAGCACCGTTGGGTGAACAAGAAGGCCATGAATGTCAAACCAGAGGCTACATGGTCTGTGCTGAAGGCGGAACTTCTGTGTAGCCTTTGAGACGTGTTTCAATCCGGGCACTAATCCCGACGAGAACGACCATATTCTGCTGGACATCTTGGATCCGCTACAACAGTAAACTTTCTTCAACTATCTTTGAGAAAAATAGTAACGCAATTCTCAGACTCATCTTCCGATGGCTGGCCATTCCGTGGGTTCAACATGAACTGGACGTGTGGCGCTTCATGGAAGCAAGAAAGAGGCCCCCCCCGGCTTTCGTCCTGCTTCTCTCCACCAACCCCCCACCGAGAACAATGTGCTCCCTCCACCACCAGCTGGGGGCGAGCCCAGTGGACATGTACAGTAGCATCACCCTCCCCCCTCCCTCCCCCGGCTCGTACTTCCTTTTTTGGCACCCCCCATAGACGCTATATTTTTCGCTGATTTTCCATGTATTTTACGACTATTTTACCGGTATTTTAGAAATACATTTCCTTTTTGGGCAGTAGATGCCTGCAGAACATCTACAAGTGCCAAAGTTATTGAAAGTTAATGAAAGATATGCAGAGTTATTGAGCTGAGCTGTACTTCTCCTCAACATATATATTTGCTGAAAGTTATTGAAAAGATCTCCGAAAGATATCGACAGGAGCCCTGCGCTACGGTTTCGGCCACTAATTAGTGTTGTAGATGAGCTATGGTGGGGGACGTGACTTCGTGACAAACTTTTACGGTGAACATTGTGACGCTAATAACTCGTGTGACAGTCACCCAAATTTCTTGATATTGCATAAATGACTTCCTTTTGAAGAGTAGAAGAGATTGTATGGAGCAGATTTACTCCCCATTGACTTTCGTGATTTTGACCACAAATTTGGCCATCCTAAGGGGGAAATTGATCCGAAATGGCTCTGCCGGGGGCAATTTGATGGCCCATCAATACCCAATATGCCCCCAAAGAGTAGTATTGGGTCCAAAACAATCTTATAAGAGCTACTGGAAATCTCAAAAGCTCTCCCAAGTTTTACCTCAACGGTACTTACTTCCCCCCTTGAAAACCTGTTTCTCCAGCAAAAATTTGGCCATTTCCCATCAAAAAGTTCCCACGGTCCAAAATTTTGGAAAACACCCACTCTTGGGTATTTCGAGTTGATCTGGCCAGGTTTCAGGTCCAAATTCCAAAAATTCCGGTCTGACATGAAGTCACGTCCCCCACCATATGTATTACCCCACTTATTACTGGGGTTTTGTGGGCAGTATAGGTGCCGAGCGCAGGAGGAAGGATTAAAATTATCCAATCTTCCAGTAGCAATGACCCCAGGGTCTAAATCGAATGCGGCCCCGTTGACGGTTGCTGTCAAATGTCCAGAAGAAAAGGTGTATTCGCCAAACCGTGCGGGAAATGGTGCCGGAGTTGGATTGCCGACGCGTGAGTTGCGCGGTCGAGGTTTTGGATCACCAAGGGGAGGTTTCCGCGGCCATGGCCGGGCACACGCGCCGCCGACAGCACCGCGTTCGCAGCCCCGACAGCAGTTTGCACCGCAGCAGCAGCCCAATCGATACAACGGATTAGACGCGAGTATGCACGCACCATCATACACTAAACGCTATCCCCCCAACACCTGGCCCCCCACGTGACCCGCGGATCAGCCTTCCGAGATGGGTTCCACGCTGTCAGAGACTTCCGCCGCCATCGACAAGTCCACTCAGAGGCGCCGCCAACGCTCTTGAGCCCATTTGTGAGTTATTTCTCTGAGGGTTACATGCCCCCGATGGTATTGCGCACCACATTGTCCCTTAGGAATCTTTTACATGAATTTATTCACTCAGGTTCATAATTCTAGCTATATTGCCCCGTTCACCAAGTTATCTGTACTTTTTATACACTTATATAGAGACTCAGATTGAGCTCACTGTTGTCTCCTTCGCCGCCGTTGGCGATGATGTGTGACAGCACCAACCGCGGCACAGGTGTGATTGGACGCGCCTAACACCGTTACTTTCAGAGGTACACAGGAGTTACTAACCCCATCCTATCCACTCCTCCTCCTCCTAATTTCTGAACAATGGAACAGGCGGGATAGCGTGTTAACGCAGTTGAGCCAATGTTGAGCTCTTCTGAATGGACTTGTCGATGGCGGCGGAAGTCTCTGACAGCGTGGAACCCATCTCGGAAGGCTGATCCGCGGGTCACGTGGGGGGCCAGGTGTTGGGGGGATAGCGTTTAGTCACCATCATCATTTCATAATCACCACCATCACTCGTCGTTCGCACCACCGTCGCAGGGAAGCTCGTCGCTCAGTGGAGCATTGTCATTCTCGACTCCGTCAACAGCGTCCACAATGAGCCCCTCCAGCGGCAATAATCTCGCTACTTCCTCGTATCCCAATTATTTGGCAGGACACGCAGCAGCACCCGCACCCGCGACGGCCCTGTTCCCGCATTCGTCGTCGGCCGTCGCCGCTACTTCGACTCCGTTCCTCGAAGGTCAGTCGGACGTGCTCAGCCAACTCCACACGACACTGGAAGCGCCCATGGGAGGACTTCACATTGGTGGCTATTATCCCACTCCCTACGACTACTCCGCATACCACGCCGAGGTTTGAGGCCCAGTGAGAATCCCTTCTGGGCTGGTCTGCCCAGATACGCTGCAATCTGTGCAATTTCGGAACCCAGATCTGAGCATCTCAGCCCATCCATCAACACACCAGAGCAGAAAATCTTTTTTTTCTGGGCTGCCCTGCGCTCACATGCGTAGCTATGCTCGGCTCTGGTCAGCTCTGTTCCTTTCAATTCCACTGGGTATAATCGAATAAATTGTATATAAATTCAAATTCCACTACCTAGTACACGAATATCAAACTAAATAAAAGATACCAAGTACTCGCGCCGCCTCCGACGTCGCCCACTCCCTGCTGACTCCACATTCTTTCGAACTGCGAAGTCGTGTCAACGCGTGCAACAAGAACGATGTCCAAGCTTACCACGCCTGCTCGTTCCCGCGTTCCTAATAGAAAATCAAACGATATAAGTCAAAGCGCAATTTTGAAAAGGGATACCTAGTTTCGTGGTGCCGCCGGCGACTCTTAACCGAAATTTGAACTCACGCCGCGAACTTGTGACGATCACTTGCCACGTCACGCTGGGGTCGACCTATTCCAAAATGAGACAGTACCCTCAAGCTCGTGTGTTCTAGTGGTTGGAAAATATGTCGCCTTGACTTTCATGTTTTGCTCGACGTCGTGAGTTCAAGTCTCACCCCGCGCAATATTTTTTTCTTGTGTTTCTGAGAACTCAGAGCACATACCACGCAGTGGGCCCCCGCGGCGAGCGGAAAGCACCACGCGGTGGGCCTCCGCGGCGAGCGGAAAGCCGCGCGCAGCGGTCGGGGTCTGGGGTGGAAAACCCCAGCCGTCCGGGCCGGCGCCCGCAACCCAAACCCAATGGTCAAATCACACAAAAAAAATATCATTCACAAATCATACAAAGGAGGTAAGAAAACCCATCAGAGACTCGGAATTTTGGAGCTGCTCCAGCGAAACTCACAGGAAAATTGCCGTTTTCACCGAGCGGCAGGTCCACGAAGTGGGGCGCCGCAAATTTCGGTGAAAAACGGCAATTTGACTGTGAGTTGAGTCGGAGCAGCGGGAAAATGGAGGCAAAAAAAAGGCAGGGAGCAAGCAAGGAGCAAGGGAAAAACGTTGGCGGCATGTCACACTGTGTCACAGATGCGTGACAGTTCGCGGCGTGGGTTTGGTCTTCCTCTTAACCACCTTGAGCGAAGTATTGCAATGATCGAGATCTGCTGGGACAACTTCAGCGCGGTTTGGGGCAGCGAAGACGACATAGACTTACTGGTGTTTCGCCGACGTCGCTCCCTTTGCGGATTCCAGGCTGAGGAGCCTGGAGAACATAGATCAGTGTGGCGCGCGCCGAGGAAACGGAGGAATACCTTTACACACCGATTGCGCCTAGAGAAGGACGCTAGATTAGATATCGCGACGACGCCGAGACATGCTTGATGCACTTGCAGCGCGGAATATACACTCATATCACGAGATCGGAGGACAACACTTCTTCAGGCTGAGTGTGCGAGCGCTTGGTGAGACCGACCTGTAGGAGGGTAGAGGTAGCAATTGGACCAATCCCGAATGCAGTGCGGCTGGCAAGATTCAGTAGGGTTCTGGCGGTGCACGACCTCGTTACAGCTGTACGCGCGCCAATGTAAACGATTGTAGGTGACGGTCGTGTCGTGACTTTCGAGAATGAGGCGGGGTGCGGAGCGAAATAGGAAGAGGCGGCGATATCTTGATAATGCTTAACAGTGAAGATCTTCATATGTATGACAGGGTTAAAGAGGACGGGTCGGAGGACGAGGGAGCATCGGGGAGCGTATGACGAAGGGAAGTAAGCTTTTCAGGTGTGAAGGCACACACCTCAGAGGAAAGACCGCTGCCTGTAGGACCCCACGCCGTTGATAGCGGTACGCAGACCACCCATTCAAAGTCACCACGAATTCCTCCCTCGAACACTATCGCAGCGAAGAAGAATGTTGTCGCCGTCGTTGACAGCAGCGTCGCTCGATATTATCGGTTTCTTTGGTGGGATGGCGACTCGGCGAGTGGCAGCAGGTCTAGAGAAGAGGAGGAGAGAAGGTGAGGGAGGTAGAAGATGTAGTCGAGAGAGCAGCGGAGGAGATGGGGAACGGTGGAAGGCAAAAGCAGAGGGAAGATGGTGGTGGTACGGATTCAAGATGCATTTCAGACTCCGCTCGCCGTTCTCCCGCCTTTCACACGCTGATGTGGCGGCGTCAGACAAAGTCGCGTCAACAAAAAAACGATGCATATGCATTGGAATTTGGGACTCGGAGGAATTTTCTCCTCAATTGTGAGTTTATTGCGATAAAGATAGAATTCTCATATGTGCAACCGCAGATATGAACAGATGGACCAGAATTGAGCATATTTGCCCATATCGGCCCAGACGGGATTCTCACTGGGTTTGAGGTGTCGATGGTTCACTCCCGCGTATACAATACTGCTTGCTGCTGCTCCCGCTGGTCTTCAATTCGCTGCGCGACATAATTGGCTGTCGCTGTACCAACACCCGCTTGTCCGCGCCTCTGCTGCGCACTTCTTGGACGAAGAATCGAGTTGGATTTGCCCAACTCATGGGGGAGAGTTAGTCTCTTATAAACAGACATTAGAATACAAAACTCCTCGTACCTGCGGTGTATTATAATAGTCTGTCACTTCCAAGGGGTTAGTGATTGGCGGGTCCCCTTATTATATAATCATAAATTTCTCACGTTCCATCCTGGCATCTAGAACGCGTATTTACGCGCCTTATTCTCGCAAAAGGCTTTCAAATGATCTAAAACGCATTGACGGCACTTGAAGCCAGAAAAAAGCTCGAGAAACGGATGAGATTTGGATGAGTTCAATTTGAGGTGTTCGCCGCCGGCCAAAAGCGGCGAAGAGAAACCATACTCGCCTTTGGACTGCAAAATGGAAAATAAGATATTCTGACCTCCGGGGAGTGTAGATAAATCGTTATTGATGCATCTTACCGTTCATACTATGGGAAAATGAGCGACCACGCAGTTGAAAGAGGCAGGAACTGTCGTGGGAACAACTTGCCAAACACGATGATTATATAATAAGGCGACCCTCCTATGACCTGCCACGCGGTAAATTCCAGACTAGGGGAGAGTGTTGAGGGCGCGGACGCGTAGTTGACGCGTCGTAGTTACTTATTTGGACTCCGTTAATACCGCTCTCTTAGCTAATCACACGGACTCATATAAAAGGCGTAAGTAGCTCTTCTATTTCACGCCACTTCTACTTTTACCTCTAACTATTACTTACTCTTTCGAGAATCACAACCTGTGCTTGCTCTGTCGGAGTGAACTTAGAGGTGTCGAAGTCACCAATTTCTACAGGTTCCCAGTGCTATTGGGTGCCTCATCCTCATCCTCGTCAATGATACAGTCAAAACGACCCATTACGCCGCCGCGCCCGAGCACTAAACGCCCTTTGCCTGAATCACCTGGTTCACCGGAGGTTTCAAGAGAGGACATGATGAGATTGGTGAAGCGACAGACCTATAGCTCGAAATCTGAGCTAGGAGCATTTTGTGAGTCGGTAGTGTTGAGCTATTCAATTACTCACATCGTGTAGTGGGTCAAGTTTCGATGGTCGTTGTCGTACATCCCATGAGGCTGATGTCCAGCCTCGATGAACTGCGCGATCTGGACTCGGGTGATTGACAGAATCTATGCGCATCATCCCAAGCTGCCACTCTCATCCTTCACACCGATTCGAGGCGCCAGATGATTGGTGCTTTCAAGATAGCGTCTTTTGGGTCTGTATCACCTGGAATATTCCGTCTCGCCCCTGAGTCGGGTCATGCTGTGTGTGCCAAGCAGAGCTATTACAAGTCCACTGCGAAAGTCGGTGGTATGAGTTTGGTGCAGCATGTGCCGCACGACTTTCAGCGCCAGGTATGAGCATGATTTATCATTTTAACGGTGTGTTCTCAGTCTGAGTGTGTGTTTTTGAAGGGCAAGACACTGACTATGGAGCTCCGCTGCCTCCTCTGGGCACACGTACTCCATTCGGCGGTCTATGGTTTCACTCGTCGCTTTCTCCGTGAGAATAACAAAGAGTTGCCTTTCACCCTCCCCTGGATGAGATTTGTGCATGGTGCTCTAGCCTCATCTACAGGGGCTTCTACTGTTCCTACGCTGTATTTACTCGAGGAGGTGATTGACCAAAGCAAAGAAGGGGCTTTCCGCAAGTACATCAACAATGCGTCTGCAGCAGTTTTGGATCTCAAGAACCCCGAGGATCGTCATCGGGCAGAGTTTCTGGCATTCTGCCAGCACTATCAACTCATAAAGACGCACGGTACTCTGTTTGTGTCTGACTGTCTTTCGAGACATATACATCACAATGAAATTTATTGGCTTGGCTTAGGTGGCCAGAGTCTGTTAACCGATCCCCAGATCATGTCCTCTCCGTGAGCTTGCATACTTTTGCAGCACCGCAGAAATTGATGCTTCCTCCAGTTCCCTCGACAGCCGCCAGCTTTTTGCAGACGGGAACATTGGGAAGGGTTTCGAGAGTTTCCAGAACGACCACGTTTGTAACAAGTTCTGCGAGTTCTTTGAACTCCAGCGTGATTTCGATTTTAAAACAAATGTGGAAGGGGAGGACTCTGACGGTGTGAAGAGCATGGCAATCAGTGTGGCGGAATGAAGGTAGTGCAAGCTCCAGCTCAAACCGCTTAAGGCTAAATTATATCCTCATATTACAGGACTCCCTCGGTCTCTCCCTACCGTACTCAGTGAGCCCTTCACTCTTTTCATTGTTTTCTGTGTTTCGTTATATCTTGACTGCCTTCTGTGTTTCTTTTATTACGTTTATTAGTTTTCAATATCTCGGCCTCCCTCTCCTACCTAATTCCTGATCCTGATACAGTGCTCCTCACCCCTCGCTCCCCTTCCCTCCTTACTTTAATCGCTGGTCTGGTACTGGTCCTACCAGATGCATACTTTCTCATTCCGTCTACGCGGTCATATACAGATTGTACTTTGTTCTTTCTTTCTACGACAGTCTGTACCTTACCTACTGTGTTAATGCAAGACATTCCTGGGTGGTAAGAGCAGCGTGTGTGCGTCGCGATCATTGAAACGATACTTCTCGTTCCCCTTACCGAATTGACTTGTGAAGGCCAAAATAGGCAAGAGAAAATCAAGTGAGGCAAGACAAACAAAGCCACCACCGTCTCTGGGGTCCCAACACTCGCTTCGACCAACACCTCCCATCTGTTCGACACAACGGCCAACAGCGGCCACTTGCCTTATATGGGGGCTGGTCAGGTCTTGTTGCCATAAACCCTGGGCAATCTGAGGCTATTTCCGGCGAAATAAAGCCCTCGAAATGTTATTTTTCAGCTGTCCGATCTTATTATAATTTATCGGACACACTATCAACTGCACGTGCTCTCTACCCCCCTTCCATATCGGGTTGACAGCTTTTGGCTGGTCGCCGCCCCTAACGAATATTGCTTGCCTCAGGAATCGATCGAGGCTTCTGGAGCAGGAATGATGATAGTGGAGATGAGGGGGAAAGCGCCCGAGAGGAAAGCCATTGCGAAGATTGCGGATGAGGTGGGAATAGGCTGAGGTAAGGTTGTGCTTCTGCAACAGCGTCCGGAAGGCGTCAACGGCGATCGGGCAAGTCATCTGCCTTGGATGCCAGCGTATCGACGCTCAAATTCTTCCTTGGATCTGATGCGGCTGGCTATCGTTCGGCTGCTTCCTTCAAATGCGCAGGACGACGTTCGATTTGTTCTGAGTGCAAGGAGATCGACAGAAGCCCTTGAGCAGGTGGCCACTGAAGAGAGAAAAAGTCAAGCGTATCTGCTCGGTTGCACAGCGTCGTCGCTACGATGGTATACTACGAAGGTTGAGGGACTGAACATGCGGCGAGAGTGAGTTTCCTCAGCGCGGGAACATATCCGGTGTTTGCCAGAACGCTAATGAACGTGTTTTGGAACTCGAGAGTATCGCAGTCCAAACATATTGCTACGCGGAAGATAGGGTGTTGCTTAGCAATTGCTCACCATCTGGGTGAAATGGGCTTTCGGCAAGCGTTCGGCCGACAGCACAGTCTCGTGTTGGTCTCGTGTTGGCATCGTGTTGGCATTCTCGTGCCCCACTGCTTCAGGTCCTCGTCTTGCCTCAGCTCTATGGTCTTTCTCTCCTGTTTTGGCCTGAAAAAACTTACTCGCAGCAAGCCCCGAGACTCAACACCGGATCAAGGGCGAAAGAAAAAAGCGCAAACCGAAACAAATGTCCTAACCGCGGCTCTACGCGCTCTGGGAACAGTCACATCCCGGTATTGGGGATGTTGAATAGCGTCATCGAGCCTGTTCTAGCCCTTACTGAGCAAGTCCAGGTGTGCATGTAGCTAACAATTGGCTACAGTTCTGATCTTACTTATCTGCCAGCAAACTGCTGATAACATGGAAAATCTTGTCCAATTATCATCGCGCGTCGAATATCTCACAGAGGTGATTCAGAAGTCAGATAACCAGGAAATTATTGGTGAACGACTGAGAGGGTATGTCAATAGCTATTTTGTATGGGACGTTACTTACACAAGCAGAGAGTTACTCAGAATGCAGGAGGATCTAGGAGGAGCTCACAAAGAACAGTGGTTGGGACAATTTTTCAATAGCAGGGACAACGCTGCCATGATCAAAAAGCATAACAACAATCTTTTGGCTATGATTACGGAAAACACTGTAAGAGGAAGATCAAGTCTTGGTTGCGCCTTCAAGTTCTCGCTACTAACGAACATGATAGCTTATGGGGGTCGACCAGATTATGAAAAAGCTAAAGGACATTGAAGTGAGCGTATTTTCGGTCTCACTCTTGCCATTGGATTCTTATTGTTGAAAAGCAATCTAAACTGTCAACCTTCGGTGAGGATGCAGCATTCGACTCCCCATGCACTGCTGATCTGGTTAGGGGCCCAGATAACTGGTGGGCATGGAGGCTCAGGAGGTGCAGGCCATGAAGTCGGGGGCAAGGGTGGAGTTGGTGGAGGTCCTCGTCTCAGTTTTCGCCACGGGATTCCGGCTCGCTTGGGCAACATTTCGGGTGCGGACGTATATTGTAGCTCAAAGCTTCAATCATCTCACACGCAGACTAGGTGGGCATGGAGGATCAGGGGGATCGGGTATGGTTGGTGGCATGGGCGGCACAGGGAACGGGCCCATTATAAAGTTCAGCTAGTGGTCGTCTTTAGCGGACGGCGGGACTGGCATACATCATGATAACACTGATGAGGAGTTGGACGGGGAATACAGTAGAAAGGTGCTCGCATCATGTCTGAGGCTTGGGTGTCTCAGATTGTGCCTGAGACTTGTCTCAAGCTTGAGATGTGCCTGCCACTTTGTCTCAAGTTGATATCCCAACTTGTGTGTTTCAGAGCTCAGACTCAGATCTGACTGAGACTTGGACCGGAGACATTCTCCCAGATATATGTCTCAGGATTTTTGTCCCAGAGAATACATCCATGCTTGTTGTACCGTGGAGAGGCGCGGGACGGGCTGGAATCCGGATGAAGAGACGGGGAGGGGTAGCAGGGGCAATGGGGGGCCGCGAAGGATGGAAGTGAGCGATAGAAGGCAGAGGTGGAGTGGACAACTTACGTAGCATGGAGAGTGGGCAGTCAACATAGAGCTTCCACGCGTTCGACTTCCAGCGGCCCAGGAGCTTGATCTGCTCCTGAGTGTACCCTGCCTCTGCAGCAGCGAAGGCAGCTCCACGGCGGAAACTGTGGCCGGTGAACTCACCCTAGCTATACCAGCCCTCCGGAGGCAGTTGTCAAGTGCGGAGAGAGCAAAGAAGCGCGAGAGGGGTGCACCCGTGGAGGTGACGAACAGCGGAGCATATGGGGAACTTACAGTGGAGCGGCACTAGAGAGCCTAGACCTGGCACCTGTGTTTCTCACTCATTTTGAAGGGCGATGGGAAAAAACGCGTATCAAGGGGCACCCATCCTTACACGAGGTCGGAATACTGACTTAAGGCTTCACCCACGCTGTTACATAAGCTTCAAAAGGGGTAATTCGGATCAAAAACTGTCAGATTGAGATTTCGGTCAATTTTTGCTGTGATTCTGACTATACCTTCTCATTCGGGTCTGGCCTGACTCGGAAATAATATCGGATCACGTCACTCGTGAGAAAGATGTTGCTCGCGCGCTAGAGCGTAGGAGGCTTTTCGGATTTTTATGTACCCAAACAAATAGTAATGAGGTGTACTATATCCATGTAAAATATTGAGCAAGCAAACTGAAAATCCGGCGCTGGATGGCCAGTTTCGTGATGCTGGGTGATCTAATCATAAATCTGGTTTTGGCCGCTTTAGGAAATCAGAGTCAGAAATGCTCGTTCAAGGCAGCGTTGGTGGAAATAAACACACCAGCCACTAATAACGAGTCTCCCCACCATTTGCCTTCAACAAATCCCGCACCCGATTGGGCAAGCTGTCATATAACTTGTCGATATATGCCTGATCAATTTGTTCCCACTCTTCCTTCAAAGCGGCCCATAATTCCTCCTTGTTCTTCGGCAGTGGATCCCTAGCGCGCACCATGGTCTCCAAATGACCCCAAAGATTCTCGATGATGTTCATATCCGGTGAATTTGGTGCCCAGGGAAGAACCTCAAAGCCTTCAAGCTCGAGCCACCCCAAAGCATGCTTGGAGCGATGCTTTGAATCGCCGTCCTGCTGAAAATAGACAGTCGAGCGATCCAAATCATGCTTGTCGAGGGTCCGCGGGAGGGTTTCGGCCAAATTGTCGGTGTAACCGAAGCGGTCGATGATTCCGTCGATCCGGTGAAGTTGTCCGACTCCATATCGGGTAATACACCCCCACACCATCACACTCCCGCCACCGTGTTTGACTTTCTTCTTGGTATATCGGGCGTCACTTGCTTGCCCCGGCTCTCTCCAGCACCACTGCCGCCCATCCGACCCAATGATATTAAATTTGGACTCATCTGAGAAGATCACCGCCCGCCAATCCTCCGGTGTCCAATAACAATGCAGTTCCCCCCATTCTTTTCGCTTCCTCCGGTGGGCTGGTGTCAACAAGGGTCGAGATTGACGCACATAGGCATTCAATTCTTGTTTTTTGAGGGCAGCCCGGATCGTATCGACGTGCAAATGGGGGAAATATTTCCTCTGCAAGTCCGAAGCATTCTTGGCTTTGCCTGAAGACAGCAGTCTAAGTGCTTTCGGATTTTGCGTGGGCGTCCTTGCCTGGGAGTTTTCGCGTCAAAATTGTGGGTTGGTCCGTAGCGGGCATTGATTCTGGAGACGGTAGAGGGCGCAACATTTTCCTTTTCTGCCACATCCCGATTCGACCAGCCAGCCTCCTTCAGCGCGACAATAGCTGATTTCTTCGTGGCAGAGGTGTCGCACATGATGTAGAGAATGAGTTGTATGCAGAGAAAGCAGAGTTTAGGGCGTCGTTGTGGTGGTTCGGATTAAACAATTTGACAGCTGTCAAACAGGGAAAAACAATTGGATCACGTGTGCGCGATGATCACACTCTCTTGCCACAACACCGCCGAATTGGACCTCAAGGCCTCAAGCTTTTATGTGTAGAAAGGGCTGTCTCGGTAACCCAGACGTTCTGAGAGCACAGCGGACCTGCGGTCCGCAATTGATCCGTACCACGCGAGTTCGGGTAAATTTGATGTGCGGCAGTGCTCTCAGAACGTCTGGGGCATTTGGTACCGTAACACCGCACATGCTGTCACATCACGCTATGCCTCCCCGTCCATTAACCGCGCCCTTAATGACCCTACACCCTTAGTAAGCTCGCAGAATGCGTTGTATACACCTACATATGATCCTCAGCAACTTCCAGCTTTTTCTGAGCAGTCTTTGAACCCCATCACATATCATTCAGCCAAATTGCACACAAAAGTGCCGGTTTTGAGTGGTCCAGAACAACCACATAATGAATGAAATAAATTGTGAATATCAAAGAATGGATGCCCTTCTGTGTTCTCAAAAAATTTTGGATCCAAAATTGGCGGGGAAGAGGTAGAAAAATGGGTGTGGCAGCATGTGCGTGTTGTGGCACCAAATGCTAGTCTGTATTTGTTGGCGCCTGTCAACCAGGACCTCGGTTTTTGATGTGACATGTCACATTTCTCACGTCAGGAATGGGACGCAAGGCTTCGTTTGGCCACCTTTTGTGAGTCTGTGCGCATATGTGCAGCTTTGAGACAATCGAATAGCCTAGGAAAGGTAGTGGCCGCTTACCCTGACAGTGGACATACAAAAACGACGGTGTTTTCAACGAGGTATCAGAATTGGTTGAATTCACACTTCCTATCAATATTCGAGTCCTGAGCCCATAGAAATTAGTGGTGCATGGTTTAATAGTGCCCCTGCAATGGTTTATGGATTCAAAATGCCTGTAGATCTGGGGCAATAGCAAAATCGTCCGAATTTGGGCGTGGGACTATCTGCACGTGCCATCAAATTGTCACAAAATCCGAGGTCCCATTTGACAGGTGCCAACAAAATCAGACTCTATAAAAAGATACTGTAGTATTTCGTTCAATTCGTAAGGTCACAGGTCACAGACCCCAAATCCTACGAAAATTTTCGTAAGTCACAGCGTCACAAAGGGGTCCTACGAAAGGTTTCCCTCTGTGACTCGGATTTTGGCGCATTTCTGGGCCAAAAAAGGGGTAAAAAAACGAAATTTTTCGTAAGTCACAGGGTCACAAAGCCTCCTTACGAAAGGGTAAATTCGTAAGGGGTGTCACACCCAAAACCGGCTTACGAATTGAACGAAATACTACAGTATATCGACTATCATATATCTCATAGAGGTTGACTGCGGGAGACTAACCAAATGCCCCAGACGTTCTGAGAGCACTTCCGCACATCAAATTCACCCGAACTCGCGTGGTACGGATCAATTGCGGACCGCAGGTCCGCTGTGCTCTCAGAACGTCTGGGTTACCGAGACAGTAGAAAGGGTACATGGTAAGGTACTTCATACACTATCTACTTTAGAAACTCCTCTCACACTCCAGCCTCAGTAACGGCCCAAAGTTTCAGAACCCGGTGATCCGATATTATTTCCGAGTCAGTGTATCTATATAAGAACCAAAGACTTCGTGTCTGGGTGGGACAAGACTAGTCTCGGATACCCAGACGTTTACAAGCAATTCGAGTTGTACAGTAGGACACTGTTCGGATATCGTTCCGTATATGGTCAATAGAGGACAGTTTTGACAGTTGACTGATCTTTGGCATGTGGGAAAATGGTTGGGCTTGTAAACGTCTGGGCCGATTGAGCCGCGGCACCTACCATCACCCCTTGCCCGCGTTATCTTCGTGTAAAAATGAGTGCCGCCTATAGCTCCTAGAAGGCATCCGAGCGTGGACGGAGGGCAGGCTGCCATTCCTCATTGCTCAGAGGCATTCCTTGAGGATCCAGGCCACAAGAAACACCCCAACGCGCACAGAGCAATATGAGCAGAAAAGGTGATGGTAGGTGTCACGGTTCAATCGGCCCAGACGTACTACCGCCCAAAAATTCTCCCACCCCCCAAGATCAATCAGCTGTCAAAATCATCCTCTATTGACCATATCCGGAAAGATATCCGGCAGCTAGTAAATGCGGTAGTACGTCTGGGTATCCGAGACTAGGACAAGACAAGACAAACGAAAGGGACATTCGTATTGGCTGACCGCTAACAAAATGCCGTGAACCACCCCACTGGTGCGTCATTTTGATGTTGAGTTCGTGCCCCATGGTCCACGCCATCTCTCTGCACGACGTCAATTCACTCGATGCTCAACCATGCCCGCGACAACGGCCCGTCTTCGCCCATTGCTGCCCAAGACGCCCTCTATGACTCAGCCAGAGCCCTTTTTGCTTAGCAGAACAATGGAGCGCGAGGGGAATCTTGGCGAGCTGAGTGCAGTCAACGGTGCACCTGTGGGGATCAGAGCGAGCCCATTTTCAAGAAAGAGTCGGAGTCAGGTCAGCAATTCAAAAGATGTTGGCATGCCGGACCTGTTGAAAAGGAATTTTTCCTTAGTCCGAGTCTGAACGGCGTTCAGCGGGCCAAAAAAAACGGAGGAAGAGAGAAGCAAAGAAAAACGAGAATGATGGTCGTTTGGTACGCAAGACTTGCGATCTGAGCTACATCGTGGACTTCGCACTGATTTCGCGAGCACAGTCAGGCATTGGAAGACCAGTAAAGTTGACACGATCATTGGCTCAACGAGCACGCCGGCAACGAGAGCTCGCTGGCGATATTGAGGATCTATTGGACATCAAGGGATATAAAGGTTGTCATAGGTCTCGGGCGCAAACGCTACGGCGGAGAGTTGAACAAGGGGAACGAAGGTTAAAGCTTTGAAGTCATATCCTGAATGCGTTACGTGTCCACCCAATTAGAGCTGTATTGTCTGCTTACTGTTTGTTCCTCACAGATCCAACTCAGGCATTAGATCAAGCCCTCGACCACGAATACGATGTCAATCAGCCTCGCCGTAATGACCGATATCGGGAAAGTTACCGAAGTAGGATGCTTCGGTATCAGGATGAGGTTCGGCGAGGTGTTTATGCTGAGGAACAACGACGGGAGATGATGCTTGGATGGCAACAGAGCGGAATCCCATGGCGAAGCATGGGCTCACTGCTAGTATTATGTAATCAAATATTGTTCTCACTTTTTTTTCTGACCCCCCGGAAACGTGTTTTCAGGCCAATCTGAAGCTGGAAAAGTGATTTAAGGCTTCCCAGACCCCCAGCCCCCCCTAAGCCTGTGTCTCGGGATTTCCCCGTGGGTGCCCCTTGACGCGTATAAACGTCTGGGCCAGTTTAATTGGAGCACCTATCATAACCCCGGACCGGCGCCTTCACACTTTACCGCCTTTCGCTCGCGTCCGCCGCCATTCACAGGACCAGGGTGATCTGAGCTCCACAAGTGCTCTCAAACAGGCCGGATAGCCAGAGGGCAAGCTCCACACAGCTCCCGGCAGGGTGCGCGGCGCGCTGATTCGGCTAGATCTGGTGCGGCTATCTCGGGTGACGTCATCTAGCCACACGTCACCAACCCGAACCACAGCCGGCCATAGAGAGCCAGAGCAGGCTAAAGCTTCTGTTTAAATAGTGAGTGGGAGTTCATTCTTCCTATTCAATGCAGATGCTCTGCTACATGTGAGCTTTTGCGACGAAAATCTGGGTAAAACCAGGAACCATGAGAGAAAGCAAGATGACTTTACGTATGTACGGCATTTCGGCGTTTGAATGGCGTCATTATCGTATTGCGGCTGTTTGCGGCAAAACTGCTTGAATTCAGCTCAAAGAAGGCTACATTGCAGGAACACGGAATGGACGTTCAGTACTGGATTTAGTGTTATTATGATCTAACCAATTCTTATCTCTTTGAGGGTTCCATTCAAGGTTAAATTTTGTATTTAACTCGTTTGAATCATTTGAAAGGTATAAAAACCGTTCTTCACTGACCGGTTCTCAGCAGAGTCTGAGATGTACAACTCACGGCAAGCATCGGGAAGTCGTGGGCAGACGACAAGAGGTAGATGATCTTTCTTATCAACACCATGATCTCAACGAAGTATATAGGTCAACTTGTCCCAAGTCGCGGCGCCCGTCCACCAACGCGGGCAAAATACACTCGAGGCATCGAAAGAATGTATCCATCAGGTTCAGTTCATCCAAGGTACCTTTCATTTTTTTTAGCCAAGTAAGCTTGAACTCATCGAACACTCATTACAGTTACGGTTCACAACCTTCGACCACTGATCCATCCATTGCCGATTCTCCGGCTTCGTCTAAGTCGGCAGCAGATTCCGAGAGCTCCAATGAGTCTGCCACAGTCGGTGCACACCCTCTGCCGTACATTCGATGCATCCTTGTCCTGCATACCTCCACACCAAACATCATCTTTCCTTCCGAGCTTGTGCCCTTCTTCTCCAGGCACTCAACTTCGTATTCAGGACCATTCCCGCCAGACTTCTCGGCAATCAAGAGATGCCGCGGACGTTGGTCACCGTCTTCTCTCAGCTGGGTTCGAGCGACAAATTCAACATTTACCCAATATGCTACATGTGCAACCGCATTTTCACCGAATCAGACGGCTTTTCCCTTTGCCCGACCTGCAAAGTCGACCTTGATCGTTCTCAGTCAAGGCGCTTGTTCAACCGGCTTTTCGCAGTTGATGTTCTCGGAGACAATGCTGAATCGGTTGGGCAGCCATGAGTGGCGACGACTCGGACGGCGGCGATGATTTCGGCTACCGTTCCAACAGGACGGCACATCTCGTGCAACCAATACAACTACTCTCCGATGCTTTACGGGAGCTTCTAACCCGCCCTGGAATGGTTGATGCGGTAAATGCCTGGAAGCGGCGTCCTATTGTGGCGGGGGAATTAAAGTCCATTCACGATGCCAATGTGTGGAAAACTATTCAGGGCCCCGACGGAACCTCCTTCTTTTTTGGAGAAGACCAAACCCACGCCGCGAACTGTGACTGTCACGCAGTCACATTCGCGAACTCAATTTCCCTCTACTTACCCCAGGCCCGCCATTTTTTTTTGCTGGACTTGCCCTCCCACTGGCGCACATCTATTATCTTGCATACCAGTAGTGTTTTCCCTCAATTTTTCCACTGCTTCCGGTCGGTCAACGCAAAAATTGGCATCCCCGCCGACATTTGCGGCGCACCACTGCGTGGAGCTGCCGCGCGGCGTGTATGACAATTTTCTTGTTGACCGACCGGAAGCAGCTCCAAAATTTCGGAGTACTTGCCGCTGTAGTGTCGTGTTGAATAGACTTTTTTTCTTTGTTTTGTGAGTGGTATTGTGTTGCGGGCGCCGGCCCGGACGGCTGGGGTTTTCCACCCCAGACCCCGACCGCTGCGCGGCGCTTTCCGCTCGCCGCGGAGGCCCACTGCGTGGAGCTAGCGCTCGCCGCGCGGCTCAAATTAAATATATGTACAATTGTTTGGTGACGAAATAAAAACACAAGGGTGAGGATCGAACTTGCGACCACCCGCAAAACATAACACCTATCCAGCTACATACGATACCCATAGAACAACGAAGAGATACTAGGTTTTGATTTGATAACCATATCATCGGGTTACCCCACCGTCACACCGTCACTGTGACAGTTCGCGGCGTGAGTTCAAATTCCTTTTTGGGACGAGGAGCCAGAGATGAGATTCGACTCGGATTATCACTCAGTTTGGATTGGCGAGTGCTCATTCTCTTATAATTATCTCAGTCTAAATTCCGCATAGGTTTGGGAAGAAAACAAGTAGCTATGGACCAAGCCATTCATCGGGTGCTTTATCATTTTGTGTTCAGAATTTCGAACATGAAATCCGGTACAGTGATACTCAACTGAGCATGATGCAACAGACTCATGAATATCCCAGGAACCGCGCTGATAACCAAATTTTGTGCGAGCCCTTGAGGAGTGGCGCCACTTCCTTGAGGGCGCGCAGCACCCGGTTGAGATCTGGACGGACCACAAAAACCTGGAATATTTCCGGAAGGCCCAGAAGCTCAACCGTCGCCAAGCTCGGTGGTCTCTCTACCTCTCCCGTTTCGACTTCTCGCTGCACCACCAACCGGGCCGCCTCATGGGTCGCCCCGACGCGCTTTCTCGGAGACCGGACCATGGAGTGCAGGAAGATAACCAGGACGTTACCCTGCTTCGACCCGAGCTGTTCCACGTTCGGGCCACCGAGGCCCTGGTTATTGCTGGCCCTGAGGCTCCCCTCCTGCGCGACATTCGTGATGCGCTTGCTGGAGACCCCGACCTTGAAGAGCCCATTGCCCTGACTGCAAAGGAACTCCTCAAGGCCCGAGGTGTGCGGTCTGCCCGGTCTTCGGAATGGCGTATTGAAGGGGGACTCCTTTACTTCCGGGGGAAGATTGTCGTCCCCCGAGACAAGGACCTCAGCCGACGCATCCTGGAGCAGCACCATGACACGCGCATTGCAGGCCATGCCGGTCGTTTCAAGACCCTGGAGCTCGTGTCTCGGAACTACTGGTGGCCCCAGCTGTCGCGCCATGTCGGTCGGTATGTCGCGACTTGTGACTTGTGCTGCCGCACCAAGGCGCTTAGTCGACTGCTGATTGGTGAGCTCCACCCCACAGAGATCCCAGAAGAGCGCTGGCACACCGTGTCAGTCGACTTTATCGTCGAGCTTCCCGAGGCCCATGGATACGATGCGGTCATGGTCGTTGTCTGTGCCCTTGGGAAGAGAGCGCACTTCATGGAGTGTCACACCACCATTGACGCGGTTGGTGCTGCTCGGCTGTACTACCGGAACGTCTGGCGCCACCATGGCCTGCCAGAGAAGTACATCTCGGATCGTGGCACCCAGTTCATCGCAGAGTTCACGCGCGAGCTTTGGCGCCTTGTTGGGGTCACCCCAGCCACTTCTACGGCCTACCACCCGCAGACTGATGGCCAAACGGAGCGCGTTAACCAGAAACTCGAGCAGTACGTGCGGCTCTTCACCAATTACAAGCAGGACGACTGGGATGAGCTGCTACCTGCAGCGGAGTTTACTTGTCAAGGCCAAAGCAGAGTACAAGCAGTACTATGACCGCCGGCGGACGCCAGCTCCAGACATCAAGGTTGGTGACCGGGTGTGGGTTGATGCTTCAGATATCCGCACCACCCGCCCTTCGGTGAAATTCTCCCACCGGCGTATCGGCCCCTTCAAGGTTCTGAAGGTCGTCGGTAATGGTGCCTTCAAACTGGAGCTGCCGCCCCGGTACTCTGCCCTCCACCCTGTCTTCCCCGTCGTGAAACTTCAGCTTGTGGAAGCCGATCCATTCCCCACTCGCCCGAGACACGAAGAGCCGCCACCAGTCCTTGACGTTCCTGGCCACAAGCAATGGGAGGTCGAGGAGATATTGGATGCCAAGATCCGCTATGGGAGTCTATGGTACTTTGTTCGCTGGAAGGGTTATGACCCGTCCCATGATCAATGGGTGAAGCACTCTAATGTCTTTGCCCCGGACGCTGTCGCTGCTTTCTACCGCAAATACCCTTCCAAACCTCGCTCCATTGCTGTCGCTGCCTTCGATTCCCTTCCCTTCCGTGACCGCTCGTCGACTCCAGCTCAGGTGCGATCTATGCGTCGAGGCGCCGCATTCCAAGGGGGGGGTGATGTCAGGGGAACCCCTGTTCTGCGCAGCATGACGCAAAGGGACTTGGGCACGGGGGATGAGGACCAGGGATCACACCGGCAGACATAAGTCCACCGTCGAGCGGGTTGGAATGAGTTCGGACTTCGGGTTTAATACAGTAGTTCTTGACGAGAATGGGAGTTGCCGAGGGTCCGCCGCGGTTGCGCTTGAACAGAAGGTAGGAATCCATGCTGATCCCAAGGCAAATGTCGTATTTGTTGGAGTATTTATGGGGAAGAGTTTCGCCATCGACGACAACGTACTGTTCGAGAAGATTCTGGTAATGTTGTCCATCAAAAACGTCGGAAATCTGGCCAGGAATATGGACGTAGTTGTCGCGATAGAGAAGCCGCTCAATCGATTTGGGGTTTTGGAAGAAGCCTTGAAGGCGAGGAATGATGGGAATGTAACAAAACATTCGGCGTGATTTACCGGATGAGGCGAAACGATCGGTGTCACAATAAATGCATTCTGTGAGTTCCTCGTATGGCCCGGTATAGGCCATGCACGAATTTACACAGCAGTCAAACCACATCGGCTCCACTCCGGAGAGAATGGCCATGCGGTGGAGCATCACCCATTCGGAGCTCAAGTCCATCTTGTGCGAAAATGTATAAACCATTTGATTATATGCGGTGCGGGGCATCTTCGATATCAGCTTCAGTTTAAATGCCCGGATATTGTCACGATCTTTTTCGCTTAATGTTGCGTTACCTGGAGAATAATCGGCACAATATACTACCCCAAGATTTGTAAACTTACGCGCTTCCCATAGCCTTGTCTCAACTGCAGGATCACGGTGGAATCCCATGGTTCTCACTGGAGGGGAATCAGAATTGGAAGAGATACTAGGACGAACAAAACAGACCTTCGGGCAGCGACAAAAGTTCTTCATCAGGACCCAGCATTTCATTCAGCTGTTCTAACATTTCTTCATGGGAAAGCGGAGTATTAATGTCCTGAAATTCGTCGAAGCCCGTCCATGGATCCGAGTCGCCTGCAGCGGGTGCCTCGCTGGAGAACTCAGAGGATGCGCCCGATACGGAGGAATCGACCTCCATGAATTCTTCTTCTGAAGCGATATCTACATTCGAGAGTGTGTCCATCTCCACGTCTGGCGACGGCAGATGAAAGCCTGGTGGCGCCGGGTATGGTCCAGCGTAATCATTATCGATGCCCTGACTGTCGTCGTCGTCAAATTCCGAGTCGACAGGAAGAGGCATTGAGTTGGGTTCAGGAGAAACAGATGGACGAATGGACGAGCGTGGAACAAGTCCATAGTGAAGTCGCCGTGTTCGCGCGCTGATGAGTTTACCACAAGTAGGTTTGCAATAGCAGTATTTATAGTTCTCCTCGGTTTCAGTATCATCGGGAGCAGAGTCGTCTGCACGTTTGCGGCCCATAGAGTCGACTCAGACGAGTGAGCAACGGGAAATCACAGAGAGTGTGGAGAAAGCACGGAGGGGACTGAGTAGGGCAGATCTACAGTAATCAAGCAGTGTAAAACACAAGGCCTGAGCTTATGCTGGAGTGGACCGGGACGTTCGCCAAGGGGACGATGACGGGAACGGAGAAGGTGCGGAAGCTCATCAACTTCCGCAAATAACCTGTCATGTGTGTGCCCGAGACGGCGCAGCGTTGCCGCACATCAAATCAAGTGCCGAATACACCGGCATCAGCTGGCAGGCCATGCCGGTCAATTTTCGGAAACCCACTCACGGTGAGTGGATTTGTGCCGAGTAGGTTCGGCATACTCAGGTTGAGTAGGGTAAAACCTACTCAGACGCGGACTTACTCAACTTCAGTAGGGAATTCTCGGACCAAGTAGGTCCCTACTTGGCCCAAGTAGGATTTCTTCCCACAGTGCGTTGGTGTTCCTTGCGAAGCTCCTCCAGCGATGTCTGAGCACGAGAAGTCTTCTTCTGGAAAGCATATAGTCGGTTTCGTGTTTCAGTGAGAGATGTCTGTTTTTCTTGTATTGTTGATCGCAACGATGTAATCAGAGCATCCTGAGAGTCGATGCGAGCGATGGAAAGCTCCAAATTATGCGTGAGTTTTGATATGCGGTCAGAATGGCGGTGAATCTCGGCCTTGAGTTCGTCAATCGCAGAGTTATGAGTTTGTTGAGCTATGTATTCCACGGCCGTTCTCCAGTCTTTCAATTCGCTTTTGGCAACGGGCCATTTCTTCTCGAGAGCTGTTGTCGGTCTTTCGTTTCAGGCAGGAAAGAGCTTTGTTGGCAGCAGATAGTGAGTCTTTCTTTGCTTGTAGAATAGTGTTCTTATTGGTTAGCTGGTCATGGTCGTATTGAAGGCGCCGCAAATCAGCTGCAAGTCCGGAGATCCTAAGTTAGCTTCTAATTGGTTGATCCGGGCGTCTTTCTCGGCAACCTGCTCCTTGAGGGTGAGCTTCTTCCTCTTTTGTCGCAAAAATCGAAAATCGATTATACTGGGCTGTAACTCGGTATAAGTCTATAATCGAGGCAGGGGGCCTGTAGAGCCTGATTAGGGTCATAAATCGGTATAGGCACTTACAGCCGTTTACGGGCTTTATAGCGCGTTTGAGCTCAAAAATGATAACGGGTTACCCCAGGAACTATTAGCGCTGGAATTCTAGCAGTGGGACTGCTCAACGTCTATTGTTCTGTATTGAATTCGCATGTATGTAATTTGGGAGCCCAAAGTAGGTACAAGTAGGTACGCGCAAGAGGAATCGAACTCGCGCGAGAAATTTATCAAACCACAGCATTACCACTGTACTAACAGTGCATTTACAATACGTCTGCTCTATACAGTATATGTACGTGCATGTCTTCTTGGACAGCGTTCATTCAGTTCATTCTTTATTCATTTAACACCCGCGCACTTCAATAAAGGGTCGGCCAAGGCTCGGACAATCTTTTGAAAAATGCCAACTCGGTCCGAGAGGAAGACTGACCATAAGCGCCTGCATCAACAAACCTTTTGTTTGAGATGCGCACCTCGACCGAGTCGTCATCGCCAACTACAGAAATATACAGAAATAATACTTTCTGTGTACCTGTATGGTAGCAACACACAAAGGACCGTGACAGATCCGTTGCCTCTTTTTCAGGCAACGAACCCTCCGTGAGCCGTGACCGTTGCCAAATGAGGCTACCACAGGGGTGCGGAAGTGCTCAAGCACAAGCGTACAGTTTTCTTGACACGTCCAAGCGACAGTCCCAAGCATTTTAAAGGTAAGTACTAGTGCGGAGAAAAACGGGATTTTGCTGGCCAAAATTCATTTTTTTTTCGAAGGATTTTTTTAGGGCAACGAGCCTCGCCGTTACCGTGACCGCGCCAAAAAATGGAAACGCAACGAGCGCTCCGTGACCGTGACCGTTGCTCCCATACAGGGACGTACAGTATTTTTGTGTGTGGAAACGGCTCCCAGGCTGTAAGGTAGCTGTAATGGAGCTATAAGGTACTATAAGCAGGGTGCCTTGTTATAACTGGCTATAACACTGGTATAACCTGGCTGTAAGCAGGCTGTAATCTGGTTATACTGTATTGGCTGTAAGTACTCATCTTGGGGTATCTCCGACTTTCGATTTTTGCGACATTGGCCGATTGGTGGAGTTCTCCAAAGGGATAGATATCTGATCCGGGGGTTCGTTTTGCGCGTCCGGGTCTTCGGAGGCAGAGGCATCGGACGGGATCACAGAGCGGTTGACTAAGTGTTTTTAAGCGAAGTTTTGGCGCACAGATCCTGGAGGAATAGCCGGAAAGCATTAGAAAGCACTTGAAGAGCCAGAGAATTCGAGTACTTCGAGAGCGGTAGACGGGAGACGCGTTCGAACGGTAAGATCCATCAGATATTCAGCACACATTGGAACGTTAAGTCATAGGTTTATAAGACGCGTAGGTGATATACAATTGTTTGTGTCGCCATTGTCAGGGATAGACATCCAACAAACACAGAGAATGAGTATCAATGTAGTTGTCTAGGACAACAGACTAGATTTGGGAGAGCGCTAGAGTCCAGATACCAGCCCGCGTACAGCGTGTCTTTTCGCATCTGGCTTAATGAGCGGTCGACAACCTGGCGATGCTTCCTCGCCAGCGAGGGTCTGTTTAGACCGGTACCGGGCGTTTGACACTACGATGAGGTATGTACCAACTTTTCAATCTGGGTCTAAGTACCCAGGCACCGAGGAAGCGACAAGTGTCGCCATCTGCCACAATTTTCAAGTCTAGCGGGATCAAAGTTCCAGAAGAGCCTAACAGACGTGTAGAAGCCAGGTTTTGTCGATAAGCAGCGCTTCCAAAGGGTAGTACCACAGTTTTTGTCATGTTGTATCGAGCTGTTGATGCGGTACACCAAAGATCAAGTATGCGCCACGATTTTGTCCAGCTATCATTAGAGGACAGATAGACCGTTGTATCATCTGCAAATAGCGAAACAGTAAGTTTGCGATCAGTACCCGGAACACTGATACCATGCAGGTCGGACTTTCGAAGCAAGCATGCAAGTGGTTCGATGGCTATGTTGAGAAGTAGGCATGAGATTGGATCACCTTGGCGAACTCCGCGTGTTACATTGAAAGGTAAGCTCATATGTCCATTGATTTTGACGCGGGTTTCAACTCCTGACAGCGTGGCATCCATCTTTGATGCCCGAGATCCGAGGCCACGTGCCTGGCACCAGCGTTGGGGGGATAGCGTTTAGTCAATAGAGCACAAGCTTAAGCACCCCGCCTTCGGCAGGGCCGGCTCGCTGCGCTCGCATCCCTCCCTACGGCTGGTGCACAGCTTGTCGGGGCTCCGCCCCAAACCCCGCGGGTTTTTTTCTTGCTGGATTGCGTGCCCTCGGCGCCGCACTACCGCTCGCTGCACTCGCGGTGCGCGGCCACTCGATGAATTCCGCCGCATCAGTGACATCCGAATCCAGTAATTTGATGGTGGCGGTGTTCCTTTGACTTGTTGATCTGAGGTGTTGGGGGTGTGTTGTGATGTGTAGGTAGGAGGTTGTACTCAATTGCTAGTTAGTATAGAGGTTTGATCATCCGGAAGGGAGGTGTGAGTGCGAGTTCGGTCCTTTCTATTTGCATTTTTTTTTTGCTTATTGTGTGATGTGTCCTCGCTGGCAACTGATGACGGCCTGGACCCACATTGTTCCAATTTCTACGTATTTTCTGCTGGGCGTCGAAAAAGATATATGTCCCCATGTAATACATATCCCTGATTATTTTTTGAGAACTATGAGCGAGCGCAGTGGGGAGGATGAACCTTTTGAGGTGAGTCGGTTTTGGCGTTTAGCGGGGTCACACAAATGTCACAAAAAGTCCTTTTCATCTGTCTAGTTTGCTACAGGCGGCGTATAACTCTCAAAATTAATATATCGGTGTAAGATGCAAGAACTACTGTCATTCATGTTTTATGAGCACTGGAGAGGGAAAACGGGACGAGGATCAACAAAAAGTTCATAATATGAGTTGGCGTGTGTTAAATTAGGCCAAAACACCGCCACCATCAAATTACCGGATTCGGATGTCACTGATGCGGCGGAAGTTTGGGAAGTGTGCGCGGCGCCGTCGGGAAGGTTCGTGGGAACCGGGAGCAACATCTCGACAGCCGGCAGCAACATCTCGACATGGTCCCGTGGTTTCGTGTCAAAGTCACGTTACTTTTCACGTGAGCTGATCGATTCCTTGTGTTTTCATGTATAGGATGTATAGGATACAAGCTTTAGCTCCCTGCGTCCGGCACGGCCGACTCGCTGCGCTCGCCGGCCTCCCTCCGTTCGGTCACACAGCTTGTTGGGGCTGGCCGCCCCAAACCCCGCTACGCTCGCTCCGCTCGCGACGTCTCGTGTGGTCCCGTGGTTTGGTGTCAAAGTCACATGAAAAAGCATGTGATCCATCAATTCTGATGGCCCGGTGCCCCCAAATTGGGACTGTCCCTCCGAATATGTCCCTACTCGTCAAAACTCTCTGCGACACGTTGTGGGATACGTCTGTGAGACTTGTATACCTTAGAACTAAACTTGCGGACGTGTAATTGAGCATCCTGAGTCGCCATGCCGGATGACGGTGACGATGATTCGGCACGAGGATGTCGACCAGCACGCGCTCTGGCTGCCGCACTCAACAAGTATTTTCGTTTGCGGACCATGGAAGACGGGCAGACGTATTATAGACAGTGTCTTTCTGCAGGCCTGTTTTCAAGTTTAGGATTGGCAACCGGTATAAAACCATTTTGACCAGTGCTGTGATTGGCTGCTCCACACTTTCCTGGCCTTTGATTGGTGGACCGCAGGAATATTTCCAGTTGCCAATATGCTCTAATTGAATTAGAAAGAAACAAAACAACAATTCCACCGTGTGCGCACCTCGAACCCGAGAATAACAACAAAATTCTGTAGTCTTTTCATCGGTGGTCAACTGAGCTTGAGGTGCCAGGAAGAAAGTTCTATGGTGCCCTCCGCTTAGTCACCGCCAAAAATGTACTAGTCCCAAATCGGCCGAAGGCCGATTTTTTTTTTGTATATACCTCTTTTCGTCAGAAGTTTTATAACTCGCTCAATTTTGTCGCTATAAAAATTCTGTCTTGCCAAAAGATTCCTTGCGTGAAACTGAGTGTTTTCGCAAGAGGAATAAAAAATCGGTGTTTTCCGGCCCGAGTAGTAACGGTTGTCACAAATTGGTGGTGACTAAGTGGAGGGCACCATAGAGTAAGAGAAAGATATATAGGCAAGAACCGAGGCAGGTGAGGGGCGAAGTGCAGGAATCGGCGAATGATTCTGCACAGCTCGGAGTTCCACGTCGCTCGCGCTAGTCACTTTGGGAGACCATAATCAGGGAATCTTGTGGGCAGGAGATATTGAGAGGAGCTTCGAGGGAGGAACTTGATCTTGAAGGTGAGGTGTCGCGTCGCATCGAGTGGAAAAGAGACGAGTCTAGCGCTGTGTTGGAATCAAAATCTGGGCTGTGAGAAATGTGAGATTCAAACCACCCCCCTGGTTATTTAACATGGGTATGTTAATAACAGGGTTTATAACATGACGTAAGCCCACCCAAAAAAAAATTTCCCCCTGATTTTCAGCTGATTTTCTTGAAATTTGCCTCAGATTTGCCTTCGACGCCTTCCGGGCAGAGGAGAGTGATTTTTGACTCAATTCTTAGCATCCCGAGGGCAAAATCAAGCTGCAAAAGTGGTGTTCAAGGCACCGCAGGGGCCCCTTCATAACACATAAATAACAGGTGTTTCTGGACCTCAATTGTGAGAAATGTAATTTACAAGTTAATAACAGTGTTATAAAGTACCTGTTATATAACACGTCGATTCCTACACAGCGCTAGACGAGTCGTATCAAAGTCGTATCGCCGCTTGCGCTGGCGACGTTGCTGCCGCTGATTGACGTGAGAGAAAATAGAAATAGTTTGAAAACCATTCGCTGGGGCTTACATACCGCGGATTCGGGTACAGACATAGGTTTGAAATCAACGGAAGGAACGGCATCGATAGGCAAATCTGTCAGCGTAATTTGCTGTTCGGTATCGCCCGTATCGAGTGGTCAAGACGAGAAGTCGAAATAAACTGCGTTTGTGTAGAGAACGTCGTGGTCTCGGTTACAAAATTACGAGAGTACAGTATGCTGGAAAGTAA
The DNA here is from genome assembly GCA_037176885.1 of Favolaschia claudopus. NCBI lineage: Eukaryota > Fungi > Basidiomycota > Agaricomycetes > Agaricales > Mycenaceae > Favolaschia > Favolaschia claudopus. Next base: position 166,410 of record JAWWNJ010000207.1, read on the forward strand.
AGAGTGGTAAATAATTACCGCTAACAAAATCAAACAACAACCTTGTTGTTTTTACTCGTTGAACGTTAGGAGGTCATGACCTGAACCATGTACCTTGCTCAGGCGACCTTGGGGCGCCCCCAAACCACTGGTTTCCGATGGTTTTTGATGTTTTTTTCGAGCAGGAAGTGTACTAACCCCGTGGGAGGCATCGCCTTAAGAAAATCACTTTTTTCCTAATGCCTGTCGTCCATGAGCCCTACCTTACTGGATGGGGTATGGTTCGGCTCTCTTCTGATATGTGCTGACCTAGGCTGATATGGAGCTGATAGGTGCTGACCAGCAACCCCCGGAAAGCTGACCAGGCCTGATACCTTGGTCAGGTTCCGTCAGCCACTGATCAGGTAAATCAGGATTTTCGACACCATGACAGCTCGCGCTGAGCTGCCTCTGACCTCCATCCAACTTCCACGGGTTCATGGACTTGTTGAGCAAGCGAATCATACGTATTCAAGCCTGTGATTGGGCGAAAGTGGTTTCGAAGGTAAGAATGAGAGCATGCTGTGAATTTTGTCAGTTGACTGAAACACAAACGAGTAGAGTTGCTTTCGAACCTGCGTTTACAAACTCCTTGACAGCTTTGGGCAGCTTCTTTTGATTGTTAGTGTCAGATTTGGACTCTGCCTTGGTTTTTGAGGCGTTGGAAGATTGTGCGACAGGTTCTGCTGGCCGAATCGACCACTGCGGCACTATAACAATACAAGTACCGAGAATTGTGCGGTCCCGCGCAGTACGCCCCCATCGCTGAGCCAGAACTGATGCCGACTTCGTCAAAAAGCGCTAGCGCAAGATGGTGAACTCGACGTCTGGAACATTACACCCCATTCCCGCAGCATCCGTGGCGCACAGAATCCGGATTTCTCCTTGTTTGAATTTATCCCAGGCTAGTTTCTTTGCCGCTTCGGATACCGTTGATTTGAAGGTCTGCACAGTATGTCGAAGATGTTCCGGGAGCGCCTTTCGAACAGTTTCAACCGCGGTTTCGCAGTTCTGGATGGTATCGAAGTAAAATAGGCATTTTGACAAGGCGGTGAGTGGAGTATTTCTGTCCATCTTCTCCGGAAGTATATTGAGAACATCCAGAACAGGATTGGCGGCGTTCTTCACAACCCGGGTGATGTACACCAGGTTACTTCGGTCAGTACCAACGTCAAGTCCCCAGAATGGTCGGCACCCGAATTTTAAAGACTTCCAGATGACAATAAATACTTCGTTTTTTCGACCTTCTGTATCTTGAGAAAAAGTGTCAGAACTTGTATATTATAATGTGAAAGTGGGGTAGTTTTTGATTCTGAAGCGAATGAGCCTAACTCGTTTTTCATTTTGTCCTAAGTAGGTAGATGGTAATAGTACTAGTTAGATCGCCAACTGTCAGGACGCCCACAAGCAACAAAATCAAGTTAGGCTGAATGAGTTCCAAACTCAAAATGAGCCAACTTACATCATGTTGAGTTTTGAGCGCTTTCGGCCGGGTTCTCAGATGTTTTGTGCATATTTAGAGACCTGGAATACGTAGGGCTATTGGCTCCTAAAGTGTGCGATAATATTAATATTTCATTGTGTTCCCAGGAATTGTACCGTTACACACATCGATAAGTTCGACGTCAAGTCCCCAGAATGGTCGGCACCCGAATTTTAAAGACTTCCAGATGACATTAAATGCCTCCGTGTCGCAGGTAGCCGTCGCCGCCAAAATTGGGGTTTCCTGCCCGATGTAATCACGCAGCCGGGCAAGACCGCTATACTCCTTCCGACCTTCATCTTCCCACTCAACGATACAATGTATCATTCAGAACGGCCTGCACTCGATGACGGAATGCACTATCCTGCCAGAGCTGCGTGAAGCTCGCCGAGAGAGCCATTTCCGGTGAGACATAATAGAGATTGGAACGTCCTTGTCGAAGGTTTGCCCACAGTTCGGGGAAAGCTGTGTCTTCGTTAACCATAACTGCGCGTAGCCCCTTTTTTTGATCCTCGTTGACCTTGTGGGTACAATAAGTAGTGAGTGTGAGTTGCGTTATACTTAATATTAAAGCTTGCTTACCTGATCTCGTTCTAAGGCCTTCAGCGGGCACACAACAATGACTACCTTGGATTTATTCAAGGCCGCAAGCCCCTCAAAAATGACGCTCTTTCTATAGCCCGTGCCAGCTATCAAGATAGAATCATATCCCTGGCGGACTCGGCGGATAAGTTCCCCCTGCCAATTCTCGAGCTCGAAGGTGAGCTGCAGCTTCTCGCGTGTGCGGTTTTTTATCTCTTGCAGCGTCTCTTTCGTTGCTTTAACCCGGTCTGTTGTAGGAGTTTTGCGCTTCCGAGGTGAGTTTACAACACGTTCGCGGGTCCCCTTGGGTGTCACAGGAAGGCTCCCGAACACAGCTCGCGTTGGGGAGGTCATAACACGTTGAGGCGTAAATTTTCAAATTACATGTCACGTCTCGACGCGGTTGTCACAGCGTGTTATATTATGTCACACATACCTAGTTTTTACCTTCGTTGAGGTGTAGCATGCGACAGCTCGAAGCTAGCGCCGTGCTACTTATTTAAATTATATATGTATGGCAATAGTAGCCACTCTACTACTTAATGGGAACGGACCGTGATGGTCTGAATGTGTACCGCACGGTTCGTGGCACTAACTCGGTGGAAGGTGGATTTCACATGGCTGTTCGACGTATTTTTGGGTCGCTGAGGGCGTCGCCTGAGCTTGCAGAGTGTATTCTCTTCGGCGCAACACGAAGGTATTTTAAAACGAAGCAATAATATTTATATTCATTTTTGAACAGGTTGGCTTTCATAATCCCACAGGTTCAAAGTATCGCGGGCACTTCGACTTATGGACTCGCGATGAAATCGTCGAGCTTGCTATAAATGCCGGCATGAAGAGCTCTTTCCATCGCCGCGTGTGCTTTCCACTCACATTGCAACTTCTCGCATTGCAACTTCCGAGACGCTTGGGATTTTGCCAATGTCAAAATCCCTGGCCGAAAATCTGAACATGGTCACATTGCCGCGGCCGCGCATCCTTGGAGTACCTCACCACCGAGATACGCCAGTCCACGTCTTGACGCGGCTCTCCACCAAACCAACCAACATTAACCGCTATCTTCAGCTGTGACAGTTGGTACTGTTTGCAGTCCTTCCGGTCCATACACTGCAAGAGTACATCTTCTTCAAGGAACTGATCAACAACCCAATGTTCAGAAAAGGTGGAAAGACTTACCCGCCCCGCGAACATTACAAAAACATCGATTGGGTCAAATTCTGCCAATTCTAGAATGCGCATTGCAATATTCAATCAACCAGCGACTTTACTATAAAATCCCGCTTCACCTCGAGACGCACCACAAGAAAAGCATTTTACTCACCACTGAGCAGGCCACCCTTGCGTCGGCCATCGCACGCCAACCCTTCCTTGATATTATAAATGCTGACGACAACCACGCTGACGTCCTTCCTACTCTTCCACTACCGGATGGAGAGATAGATCTTTCTGTTGGCGGTAAGCTTTATTAAAATTTTCCGATGTATAAGACTGAATTAATATTAATACTCACCAATTTCTTTTCCAGGTGAACTGAATGACCCGACGTCGTTTGACCGCATGGCCATACGTGCCGCAGATGGGCAACAGCGAGATGCACAGTTTACTGTCGGAAAATCGAAAACAGGTTATAGGGCCAAATAAGGCCGTGTTAGGCCTTATAAGGTCGTTGGGTAAAAGGCAGCTTATAAGCTTTAGATATGTACCAAATGAGACTTATAGGGCATTATACGCCATAACGGACCTTATAAGGCCTAACGAGCCTTACACGGTGTCGAAGTAAAGGTCGGTTCCTCGGTGAACCTGAGGTCGTGCTGGTCGTGCTGGGAGATGAGAGCAGGCGTGCTGTGGAATGCCCCGAGCTGGAAGGAAAAATCTAAAGGAGTGGTGAAATGTAATATAGAGGCAAGGGAATAGAAACTCAGCTAAATGAAATGAAATACTCGATAATGCACGCTGTGGGCAAAAATATATGGCGAAGGATCGCTCTGAGAGCTTCGCAAACTGAGAGCAAAAGGGAGGAGATGAGAGGAAAAGACAAGGGAGAGACTCCCCCTGACGATCGATTCACAAACGTATAAATATCCGGTGATGGGGATAACCACAACGCGTACTCTTGCGTCGCTAGAGCCCCTACATGACGCCAAAAATATATACATCCGAAACAAATAGGTAGACCGGTGTTTTAAACAATGTTTATAAACTGACATAATAAACAGCACCCTACAGGATGGAAAGGCCATGCGGGGTCACAAGAACCAAAGTGCGGAACACGATACAATTTCAGGAATATATAGTACATTTCCGAGGTATTTATCGCGTACCTTGGACCCTGAATGCGCCAGTGCACTGTATCCCGACACGCCATCTTTGCGTCATATCTCCGTGTCTGTGGGGCGTGTTTCCGACGGAGTAATGACCAGGGTCGGGAGACGCGACAGACGCGCTAGCCACGGGTGGGCGGGTGGAGGAGAGCAAAGAACGCGAAAGTCACTCGGTGACACTGTCAAAATTGTCACGGTGTCCATTTTTGGTGTGAAGCTGAGGTGAGCTGCGTTACTTTAGGGAATGGGTCGAGGTGGAGCTGAGCTCCGCCCGGCAGCACTAACCTTTGGGGTCTTCCGACGAGCCGAGATCGAGATGGGCTTTGTAAATATGTATTACATCATATCATGTACCTGGACCATATCTTTCGTCAATAATCATTCACCTCGCCAAAATTGATATCACGTTCTTCGTTAGTCAAGAGGTGTCAGATCTCTGGATCTGGCACCATCAACCTCAAGTGTTTGACGTCGCTTCGAGGGGGGCGAAATATTTATCGTCCTATCTCCGGAATGAATGCTGGTCTTGGAGGCGGACTACGCGTTCCCAGGGCCTTATGCTACTATTGTCTAAGGTCCTGCCTCTTTACATTATTCACGTCGTTCAGCGCATGCATCAAGTCTCCAAACAAATAACCCCTTTTGATGCACGTGCGGTTGATGGGGTGCCAGATCCAGAGATCTGACACCTAAATTAAAATTTCATGCACGTAACTTATGTACTAAGGGTCTCCGCGTCTGTCACTCTCTTCTGATGGGCGGCGACCGAACCACACGAATGGCGGGGGTCAGCACCAACACATCCCCATTTTGAGTTGTCGTAAGACGTCCCAGTGACTCTCTATCCTCTCCTCCTTCCAAGGCAACCTGCTTTCCATGGGTGCTGCTGGCCTGGACTTTGTACGTGCACCATCTTAGCCAAGAAAACGAATAATTTGCGCCCAGATAATTGTGGGGGCCTCTATATCCGGTGCGCGCCGTTTTGACAAGTTTCCAAAAACGACGCTTAGCGGGAGTTGCCAGGCCTTTCTTCCGCCATTACGCTCAAGAGTGCCGGACACAATGTTTTGATCCTGGAGAAAGATCCTCAGCTGGGCGGAGTTGGTTCGGTGAGCGGCAATGCAATGGCCGTTTGAGAGCGGCTGGCGACATTTTTTTTTTCGCTGACACGGCCATCCATGTCAAACAAAACCTGAAGGTCCCGAACGGATCCGGATGCGCAGAGTACGTCGGCCATCGTTGTTCCCAACGCCCCCTTCTGTTAGCCTATTCAGAATTCCGCCCAATGGCACAAAGATTTTACTGGATTGGGGTTTGGAGGAAGTTATGAAAGCGCATTCGGCCCCCATAGCTGGTTTCGCAGCATACAAATGTGAGTTTGCCAACACCTGCAAAACACGCAAATGGTGACCGGGCGGTTAGATGGTGAAGGACGGACACCAAGTCCTGATCTTTTGGGTGAGTTGCGTACGCGTCTCCTCGGATTCTCGTGTTTATTTTCTCAAGGGAAAAACATTTGGGATGCCGAGCTCTCAGATGCAGCTCGGGGAGGATACCTGCAATTTTCGGTAAGAGAACTTTAACGAAATTCTACCTTGGATCTAAATACCTTCTCAGCATGCAGGGCTCGTTCGCATTCTCTACGACTACGCCCTCACACCTATCGAGGTCGACGGGTATACACCGCGGGTATCTGTTGTCTTTGGAGCAGAAGTTGTCAGCATAGACTGCGACGGCCCGTCGGTCACTTTACGATCCGGCGAAGTCCATGAAGGGCATGCTATTATTGGCGCGGACGGCGCGAAAGGCTTTGTGCGTCGGCTTTTATTAGAGGAGGAAGAGGAGTCTCCGGAGAGCGACGTGCCTACGGGAATCGCGGCATACAAGTACGTTTACCTTGCACTTTCTTGTTTTAGTTTCGTATCTGAATTTCCTGTGTAGTGCCGTTGTTCCCAATAGACTTGTAACGGAAAACAACCTGGGTGATATATTTTGTGGATATCCTGGAGTGCGTATTCTTTACTATCTTACTCACCGATGACATGCTGAATTGACCGTGTAGTGTACTGTATGGTTTGGTGAGAATCGAGGTGAGGGACTATTCGTCTGCGAGACTTGAGCCGATATTCATGCCTGCTGCTCTAGCTCTGAGGACGTTTCCGATGGTCGGTGCTAGAGTCTAACAGCTTTACTCCCGTAATGACTTGTGTCTCAGGGCGAAAATCATGATGTTTCAATATTGTTGTATACACCCGACAGCTCCCAGGATGGGAGCTGGATAGAAGGAGCAGAAAAAAAGCTCACTGATGTCGTTGGTCCTTGTGACAAGCAGTGCGTACTGCGCAGCTGGGCCTTGCGTTCTGATGATTTATTCACGTACTCCAGCGTCCAAAAATTGGTGTCGCTGGCTGGACCAGCCACCTGTGTTCAATTGAAACAAACGTACGAATTAGAGTCTTGGATTTCGGGAGAGCGGGAAGCTTCTCGCTATAGGCGATGCTGCGCGTCCGTTCTCGGTAAGTAGTGCACCACGGCGCCTCCACTCTTCTGATAGCTCGATCCTCAAAAGTCGGGTACGGGCCACCCATACGTCGTAGCACTCGAAGACGGTCTATTCATCGGTAAAATATTCTCGCATACGCGGAACGCATCTCGTGTTCCCGAATTACTGCGAGCGTTCCAGCAGCACAGGCGAGCATGTGCCTTGCGAACCTTTATTTTGCCCAGCTGATTTGATTCCGTAGAGGCCCACGTTGCTCGCGACTACGCCAGATGGAAAAAGAATACATTTTCCAGATGATTCTTCCTGATGGCGACTATCAAGCGGGGCGCGGGAGATGATCTCATCAGCAAACCACCACCATCAGGATCTTGCCCATGGGCAGGACTTCACTCTGCCAGGGACCCTCGACCTCGTCCAGCAGTGTAATCGCCTGGAGACCTTACTTGACTCTGCTCTAGCCACATGCATGCTCATTTGCAATGCCACTTCACCGCCTGCGTTCAGTCCTCACATTTTGGGGGTTCTTGCACTCCTTGGACACCACACCGCTTCCTCCAGCCCATTATCATGCCACTATCCCGCCGATTTGACAGACAACAAATCCCCTGCCGTTCTACCTGATACCACACGGTCCACCACTACGCCAGACAGCGACCTCGTTGCTGACCACGCCGTCCAAAAACTTGCCACGTATGCTGATGTCACGCGTGACAGCAGTGCCAAGCCTTCTTCGCCCAGGCCACGGCCACCGAGGGCAGACCACGCCCCTTCCTCCCTTATAATCCGCTTCGACAACCAAGAGGTTAAGCCCTTTGCTGCGAGGGCCCTTGACCTCTTCAACACACTCGCCTTGTCTCTAGTCGATGTTTTTGGCGACGACCATGCGAGCGTAACCAGCGCACACTGGAGTCGCAAGGGAAACCTTATCCTGCGGCCGAATCCAAACATTTGCACCGCGAAATCCCTCGCGCAGCAGTCCGAGAAGATCTGGTCCGCTATTCGTCCGCTTCTGCAACTCCCCGCAAATTATGGCTGCCCTGTCTTTGATACAGACGAGCGGTGGCACTCTGTTGTTTTCCACGGTGTGCCCATGCCTTTGTCACGTCGACCTCAGGCCTACTACAACTCTGAAATGGTCGAAAAATCGCTCAATCACACGTGGACAATACGTGAACCCGTTGACCGCTTTCCGGGCGAGGTTAAACAGCATTCTCTCTTGACCCGTCCAGAGGAATTCGAAACACGAAGGACCCTAACCTTGAAGATCTCTCTCTCTTCCTTGGATGCAGCGTCCTACCTCGTTCGCAATGGAGGTTTCATGGCCGGTACTTGGTGCCGTGTCACACCTTTTGAAGCGAATCATCGTCGCTCCAGCCCGCTGGCCAACAGTGCTCAATCACTGTCGTTGTAAACATCTCCCTACCCTTGTCCTTCTTCCGTCTGTCCCACCCCTCCTCCCTCTTCCCGTTTTATTGTACTCACCAGTGCCCCCATTGTGAGGCCTAGACCCCCACTTACCTTTACATCCGCGCACTATGCGCTTACGTTCGTCATCGCCCTTCGCTGGCATGGCTGACAGACTGCTGCCGCTCGAAACAGATACACTGCCACTGTTACTTTCAGTACTAGTTACGATTCCGATAGTGTAGATTATGCCTACCATGTCTCTAGGGACGAAGGGCAAATAACAAGGATTCCACAAGCGGGGCGCGATGCGGCTATGCGAGAGAGACACGCAGCTGGGCGGAATGTGCTGGACGGAGACTTTCAGCAGATGATGGAGGATTATGACTTTATGTGCGTCCCTTCGCTCGTCATCTTGAATGCTTATAACTCGCTCCTTATATTGAACGCCTATAACAAATCGTCTTAGGTACGGCTATGAAGCTGCGGACGACGCCGACGAATGGTGGATGACGTGGGGCCGGTACCACGACTCGGGAGACGCCTCACATGATTCGCCAAATGGTCTGTTCAATATGGCATTCTCAAGTTTCACAAGGGAAGTCACCGAAAAGTATGGTTCGCCTGAGGCGGAATTAGACAACGACAGGGAATTTTTACGGGGCGAGGAAGATACGTCGTATTCGTAGATTGCAGATGGATCCAGCGCTGTTTGCACATCGTAACTAATCCATAGATGGGAAACTCGTGTTAGAAGAATATTTGGCGAGGAACATTCGGCCATGGCCCATCTCTGAGACTTATCAAAACGAGGCAGAAAGGCATCTTCTGCGCATCATCGGCTGTAGCGGCAGTCGCTAGAAACACTACCACCATGATTAATGCATGGCTCCAGCGGATACCTGATTCATGAGTTGTATTTTCTCTGTTTTAACTCTGTTTGCGGATAAAAGAATTCTTTTTTCGGGAAGTAATTTGTCTTTTTTGGCGGATTGCACCCGAGCTGGTGGCTCTGTCGCAAATTTATTCTTCTTGTTACCGCGGCCCGGTCGAGCTCGGTCGTGCCCGATATGGAAGTGTCGGGCCGTCAGCCTGACCGAAGCCCGATGCCACTGAGTCAGTTGTTATCAGGCCTGATCGTTCCCGACCGCCCGACTGCCCAATCGTTCATTATCGGGCGCGATAACAACAAGCCCCAGGGCCAATGAAAATGCAAAATATATGTTGTTCTACTTTGTAGTGCTTGACCTTTGCAGGCAGTTATGTATTGATTTAGGTCGCTGTATCATAGTCAGTTAAGTCACTAATTATTGAAGGGTTAGTATTCTGGAATTATTGGGGGAGCTTGCTCCCCCCTTTTGTCTGAGGTTCCCGAAAAGTGGATGGCTGTGCAATGTGCCTACTCTCCCACGGGTACGCCATCAGCTGTGATCTCCCACGGGTACGCCATCAATATGTGATGGAGGCTTAGACTCAGACCTGAGACGAGTTGGGGGTGGCCTCAAGTTGGCCTCAAGGTGGCCTACTGTACAGCGGTGCACTCAGGGAAAATGCAGTCAAGGAATACTCTCAGCCAAGGGCCGGCATCAACAGGAAATCAAGTATAAGGGGTCATCCCGCCCTTAAAGACACCACATGGCACAAAGGCAGCTGCAGTCGAGTTCAATTCACACAATTCCGAAAAAAAAAATCAAAGACACCTGGCCAGCAGTCAAAACTGCACAAATTCCTGTATTCAGCTCATGGTAGCAGATTTCACCGGGACTGCAACAGTAATACAAGAAAGATGCCTTGAGTTGTGAATCGAAGGCTGATCTAAGGACAAAACTTGGCCTCTCAGTCTAACTTCTGAGATTCTCAGGTCGAGAGATAGCTTTCTTTTTTCCATTGGACTGATGCACAGTTTTGATTTTTTTTGTCGTACTTCTGTGTAGTCTGGACGGAATTAACGCAAGCTCCCCCTCATCTGTAAGCCGGGCACCGGCATTACAAGACATAGTTAATTAATTAATCGTACGTGCTACCAGCATTGAACCGAGGCTCCAACCACTAATCTCAAGGTAATTACCACTCCGCCACGCGCGCATTGCAAGACGAGGGCTTCAACTCCAATATATGAGGTCAGCTCCACTGCCAAACATAGGCAAACTCCTGACATCACCGATGCTGCTCACCCTCGTCCTTACTATTGCTTCACTCACCACACTTCCCTATGCCTCTCAATCGTTTGGACTCCACTGTAACCCATGTTTCCGACTCAGAGCCTGAGAGGGCATCGACCCCGGAGGACGAAATCCCTCAGCCTTGCGGCCCACTCACCCCATTGACCAACTTCAATATGATGCAAACGACCGTCCGCAAACGCGCGAAACCACGCGTTTCAGTCAACGATCGCCTCGTAAATCTGGAGGAGGCTGTTCAGGGGTTGAGAAATGAGATTAACGGCGTCCGGGATCGTGTGGAAACCTCGCCAAGTGCGTCCGCTAGACTGTTTTTCTCATTCGTCTCTGAACTATCTATCAGATAAATCGGCCGCTTCTCCACCTCCGAGCACGCCGCTGCACAAACGCAAACGCACCGCAAGTGACGCCGAGCTAGGCTCACCTCGTATGCGCCGCAGCTCCCTTCTCGTCAGTACTCCCGAGAGGGAAGAGAATGGTCGCGAGCTCACAGCCGCAATCCACCGGGACGTAATCGCCGCCGTTCAGCTACACGTTCGCAGTCGTGCCGAAGCATCGGAGCGTTATAACTCGACGCAACTCCCCAATCGACGTCGATATTTAAAACGAAGGGTTAATTATTAGCTGTGTATGTATTCAAAATATTATTCTATATACTAAAATCTTGTGTCCCGCCCTCGTTTCTTCACCTGAGGAAGCCGCTGGCGCACGGGATGTGCGCATTCGCACTGCCCCGGGCGTACGCTGCTACCGCAAGGCTGAATGAAATCGCACATTTCTCTTAGGAACGGCTTTGCTTCCATTTGATTTATACAATCAAAATTACTCCTCATCCATTTCAGTCTCGCTCACACCTCCCGCCTCCCTCAATGCGCTCAAAGCTGCGTCTCAACCCTCGTCTGCACCCGTTGCGGTTCCAGCACTGCCTAGGCTGGTATCGCGGTCGGGAAAGAGCTCGTGATCCCACATCTCGAAGAGCGCTACCACCGGCTTCGAACGATCGCGCAAACCCTGAAGAAGATAGCGAAGGTAATCCTCATACCATTTATACCAGTTGATTCCTGTCTGTGGGCCCTTCTTTGTGTGGGTGTTGTCCGGCGACAGAGTCCACAACGTCTATTAGACTCGACACCAGTCGATATTGACGGGCACTGTAATCAGAGCACGTCAATAACGACTGGAGCTTAATCACCGGTAGCCAAGGGAGAACAGATTTTCTCCCACGCTTTTCAAAGACTTCGTCAAAATTTCGAGTAGCTGCTGGTAAAAGTTTTTTGTATGCAAATTCTGAGCCGGCAGATCTCTAGTATTTAGAATTATAAGACTTCGGACGTGCTCAGAATTTTTTTATCTTTCACTACGGCCTCGTAATGAAGGAAGCTTTGAGGACCAAGTAGCAGTCACGTTTGGCCACCACGTCATGCATGCACCGCCTTCTTGATCCTGCCTAAAACGGCGAGTCCAAAAGTGGCGAAAGCAAAGGCATAGCGCCCCAGAAAAAAATTCTGAGCACATCCGAAGCCTTAGAATCTTACGCGCTACAAAACTGTCGATTCAGAATTTTGATACAAAAAACTTTTACAGGATGCTAGCGAAATTTTGGCGAAGTCGTTGAAAAGCGTGGGAGAAAATCTGCTCCGCCTTAGCTACCGGTGATTTAGCACCAGTTCGGTGATTGATCAAACGACTGTCTTTGAGAATTTACACCGTGGACTGGTTCGAGTCTAAACGTCTATCAGATGTGTTCAGATTTCGACAACGGCGGAAAAATGCGGAGAAATTCTCACCAAGACGGCGGCGTTGGGAGTATATACTAGAAACGAAAACGAAAACGACTATATATAGAATAGCGTATAGATGGCCGGCGGTGCCCGTCGGCAGCAGGTTCAGAAACGAAAATGAAACAGTCGGCACGGAAGAAGTCAAGGTCGGCTTTATGATGTCATCACGCCAAGGGTCACGGTCACGTACATGCTTGCTCGATCGAAACGTTGAGCACCACTCAATCAAAACCCGTATATTGTTTCCAAAACGGCTGTATGTTGGTTCCGATGCTCCGCTTTTGTACTCGCAGCTACCAAAAGTACCCGAAATTGCCGTTTTTCCCCGCAAATTGATATGCTCGTGCAACTTAGCTACTGCCGGCAGCCAACACAAATTAACCAAAATATAAAATAATAATATTTGTTTACTTTATGTAGTCCATTCTTGTTTCCTGTTTGCCTTTAGTGTTCGTCTATATCATGTTTGCCACGAATGGGTGTCGTAAAAAATTTCTATTTTATGATTCTGAAGTGCAGAGCGCACTGAGTCTTGCACTGAGTGATCTTCACTCTTAAATCAATTGATAATTTAGAGTGCTAAAGCACGCCGTGTGCGTGACCTGGTACAGCCACTCGGACACGTTCGGCAAGCACGATAGACCACGTACATTGTGACTGTGACATCAATCCAGTCCTTTCGGCTTCTTTGCCGTGTTGAAACCGGTCATTTTCGTTTCTGAATGCTGGCAATTGATGGACTTGATGGCCTGGAAGGCCGCCTGATCAATATCAGCTAGCCGCGTTTTCGTTTTCGATTTTCGTTCATACCGCGGCGTTGGCGATGAGGCCCGGGGTGGTGCTGTCGATGTCGTGAATGTCTTTCATGCACCGTTTGATCGATCCAGGGGGCCCAGCTTTATAGCTCTCTTCTTGCCGAACACAACAGCGACCGCAACCTGCGAACGGTAAGTGACGTCTACTGTAGTTGCAACATATCACTTACATGCATAATCAGTTTGCTGTGGAGGAACGTCTCGACGTTGAGACGATTCGAGCGGTCACTGTGCAAAACAGGTGCGTCAAAAAGATAATAAACCATTTTTTTCTCTGCATTCTCCCTCCCCCCGATCGGTGCAATGTACTGCCTGCGCGCCGCTTCGTCCTCGATATCCGTATCCTGCTTGATGATGTCGGGGCAGTGCGCCTTGAACATAGCGCCGCAATCGCGCAGGCGGCCCGACGTATTGGAGCGTTGTCGCTCCATTCCCGCGTTGAACTGACGGGAAAAAAATCAGGATTTGATAGCAAGGTCAAATTTGTACAGCACGCGCCCTAAACATGAGCCATCCTTTGGCCACGGAATCCTCCAGCTCATCGGGAAACACGTCGAGGGCATCTCTCAGCTCGCCCTGGACCTTGTCTTGGTTGGTATCAAATCGATTTTCCTCGTCATAGTCTTTCTTCTTCGCCCCGAGCACTTTGTCGTACTTCCGACAAAACCATAGTCCCTTCACCAAGACATACTTTTGGCCCGCCAGACGAGCCTTCTCCCCGTCGTCATCCCCGTCGTCCGCCTCTCCCTCTCCATCGTCTCCGTCTCCGTCTCCGTCACCGCCATTCTCATCATCGGAATCCAGTACAGTATAGCGCGCGCGCTTTCTTGGGACCTTTTTCGGACGCCCGCGACCCCGATTTGTTGTGTCCGAAAGTGCTGCGCGCTTCTCGGCATTATTTGCACGAGTCGTTTCAGCGCCCAAAGACTTTTGTGTTTCCCGTGCGTACTGCATCCCAAATATATCAATCCTAACTCAGCAAGAAACAGGTGTACGCATACCACAATCAATTCATCGCGACTCATGTCATCAATTTGAGTCGGTTGTTCGTTTTCTCGCGACATGGTAAGTGGAAGAACTGATAGAAGCAAAATGTGGGAGAAGGTAAATTCAGAAGCAACGCCCACAGAAGACAGCTTAAAACCTCAACCTTACAAGCGAGGCTCCACAAGTGACGTCGGCCACAATGACGTCTATGCTCCACGCTCGAACGCGTTCAACACTTACTCGACTCTACATTCTCTTCATCCGTGACCGTGTTTGGACCGATGCCCAAGACAAAGAAAAAATCAATCAAGTCTTCCAACCCGCCCAAATATTGTCGCCATTGCGACAGTAATCAGTCCTCTCAAGGTTTTACTCGCCATGAGCAGTACTGCAAACGCAATAACGAGATGAGGAATCATGCTCGCCGCCGTCGAGCCAAAAAATCAGTACCAGTTCCAGTTTGTTTTCTATGCTTTAGTTTAGTTGATTTCTGTCTAATTTAGTTTAGGACGATGACGACATGGACTTTGACCTCGATTTTGAGGAGAATTACAATGGTTCGGCACCGCTCAGTCAATGTGACGAAGATCCGGCAGAGATGTCCACAGAGAACGATGTAACAGCAGAAGTTTTGCCGCAACCAGCTGAGTACTGCCACAGATTTCTTGTGGTGTGTACCGTATATTCATGTTTCCAGTGCCATTCGGACCGCATCTCCCCGAGGCCTACATTCTTAGTGTGCCGCACGAGAAGGATAACCGCGAACCAAAATCCTTCATTTATCCTACGGAGATCATCTCTCTCTGTGATTCTCCTCCTTCAATGAAGTCCGACACTGCTGATCTTGGCCGTCTCAAAAATATGCTGTCCGCTTCACGGCCTTACGCACCATGGAATTCGCTCGCAGACTTCGAATACACGGAGATGGCTGTTCAGGGTGTTATGTCAAAGAAGATCATCGATAAGCAATTAAGAAAGCTGGCCGACTCGTGGACGAACGAAGGAGGAAGTAAAATAACGATGCATAATTTCCGTGATTATAAGCGGTCTCTGGATAAAGGTCGCACACTTGGCGTCAATGTGAGTCCCTTGTCCCGTACAAAGCTTTCACTGAAGAAAGCCCTACATAGTTCTCGCAGCGAACCGTTGCCGCGGAACTCTGGGGTGAACAAAAAACATACACCTTTTGCTTTCGCGATCCATGGCAATGGATTCTATCGCTGGTGACTGACCCAGGGCTGGCCCGCGTAAGCGAATGGCAGTCGCGGCAGTTATTCTACTGTGAAAATGGCCATACCGAACGTAAGCCATATTATGATTATCCTCGTCTCTAAAGCGGGTTAACAGAGTGAACTGCCAAAAGCAAACCCGCACATGCACTGCTGGCTGCCGCTTCACATCTGGCTTGATAAGGGCCTTGTGACGAGCCATGTCAAGATGTTTCCCATAGTTCTTCGCGCCCTGTGGCTGCCATCCGAGATCAGGAATGCGTCGGGGAATGGCGGCGGCGTGATCGTCGGTTTCATGGTCATGGTGTGTGGCGGTCTTCGTCTCGAATAAAGCTGATTTTGCATGTTGCTAGGTCTTGGATCCTGGGAATTCGGAGGAGCGAACGGAGCGCCAGAACTACGGATTTGCGCAGTTCAAGCGCGAGATTTATCAACAGGTGCTCGAGATCATATTTGAATCGATCTGGAGGAAAGCTTCAACTGGTGAACTTGTTGAATGCGGTGACACAGTGGATCGTGTTCTATACCCTGGCTTCCTAATCGAGTCACTGGATTTCGAAGAAGCTTGGAATTTTACGTGCTGCAGAGCCGGTCGCGCGAAGCATCCATGCGCGCGGTGCCTTGTCTCTCAGGACATGCTTCATTGTCTACAGAAATCGTTTCCGGCGCGGAACTCATCGGAAATGCGGGCGGCAATAGATCGTTCCAGAAGGGCACCGAACGCGACTCAGGGGGAGAAAATCTTGATGGATTTCGGCCTGCACGATATCGTGGTATGTGCAACTACTAGCCCTTCATTATGTCACGGATATTGACCCTGGCCCGTAGCATTTCATGTGGAACATTCGATTTTCGGATCCACACCAGGCTATGACATACGACCTTGTGCATTTCGACGAGTCGGGAAAATGGGCCCATCATCTCTGGGTTCTAACATTGGACCTCTTGAAGCGACTCTCCCTCTTGACGAAGGCCACGGAACTGTACGATCTCGTATTCCGTTCATAATTAACTCCTCACCTGTGTTTAGAATGGCTGAATTTCCACGGTGGCGCAATCTCAAACATATCAATGACTTGGCAACCAAAGATTTCTCGGACGGACAAACACATCTCGATATCCTCAAGGTAAGAACTTTATTTATGCTACACCGAATGCTAATTTCTTCCTAGTGTATAATATACATCCTCTGCGAGCTTCTGCCCGCCAAATCGCCTCTGATTCCCTGCATTCGAGCCTTGCTTCAATGCCGGATGGTGCTGGGGTTGAAGGTCATGACGCAAAGCCGCAAGGAGGTCGTCGAGCGGTTCATCAAAAATTATGAACATTGGTGCAAGGTACGTTTGGGATGAAGCTACTTAACTGTACATTACTTGCATTGAACCAATCGCTTGCAGAAGGTTTTCGAGGAGCACGGAAAAAGCTTTCGCTTCCCCAAACAACATTTTCTAGCTCATGCGCTGGAAGACGTTCGCTTGAAAGGAGTCCTACGCAACGCAACGACACGAACCGGTGAAGGCACGCACCAAGAGGTATCCCAGCACTTCCAGCAGACAAATATGCGAAATGCCGAGGCACAGGTATGAGACTCTTTCCACTTGATACTCATTGAACATTATAATCTTCAGATCACTGTCCGTGACGAGGATCAAGAAGCTGTTGCCCGCACCCGCCTCATAGTCTACGACTTTTTCAAATCCAACGGTGATAATCCATGCCCGGACGACACGGAAGCAGAATCCCTCGAAGGCTTCGGGCGCCGGATTCTCAAATCAAAACTTGCACCCGGAAGTCCAGCCAACCACTGGATCTTTGAGTCTCCTTTGCGGCATGGTGATAGTCGCAGCTACAAGGATCTTCACGGCGGCAACAATCCCGTATATCGCGCATTTGACCCCCGACTTCGCGACTTTCCGCACGCCCAATTTCCTGCCGAGTATCTTACCTATGAAGACACAATCATGGAAGTAAGATTTCTCATAATTGATGATTTAGGTTGAAACCTTCCAATGTTTGTACCTCTCATACCAATCGAGAGAGGATTGGAGGAATGCCGAAGATATTCTGCGATGCAATTCCAACTGGAACAAGGAGGGGCCGAGGTATGATTGCATTATGTTCAACTCGGACGAGCCTGGGGTTGCATGCGCGCGTTTACGCTCACTTATACGCTGCAAATTACCGTCATCCCGAATTGTGAACTTAGCGGTCGTGAACCCGATGAAAATCAGTAAATGGCGGCCGAAAACAGTGTGGGATGGATGTTTGGTTTACGAAGAAGGCAAGGAGTTTTCGTTTCTTCTTTTAGACTATGTAATTCGCGGGGCTTTACTTGCGCCTGCGCATGGCGCGAGGTCGACGCAGCAATTGCGTTATTTGGTTGACGGGGTTGACGGGGACATGTTTTTACGGATTCTCAATGCGATAGAGCATGCATGCTACTAGAAATTCCATTGTAACACTACTGTCCTGGATGTACTCGACCGTGCCCGATGCTAGCCCGATACTGCCTGACCGACCTTATTGTTGCCCGATCGGGAAGGATCGGGTGGTCGGGCCCGATAACAAAAAAAATAAATTTGCGACAATTTGAAGCGGCAGAAAGAAAGACACAATAAAAGCGAATATATTAAACAGCAGTGTGCACAAAGGAGAAACAAGTCATCGTCACTGGACTTTGAGCACTTGAGCAGCAAGCCGCTTGGAACAAAAGGTGCAGTGATGTCTGAATAACACGGAACTGCCCGGAAAGACACTACAATATCTTTTTCGCGTTCACCAGGATGTAGTCAGAGGTAGTCACCTTGCCAAGTTCCGGATATCCCCTAGCTCAAGTTGGAAATAGGCCTCCGAAATTTACATCTGCAAATTACCAGGGTAAATTAGCTGCTAATTTACCCAACTTTTTTGAGGCTCAAAAATGGCCGGTAAAATAGGGCTAATTTACCGTCTTCATGAAGGCTAAAGTCGCGTCTTTAGACAGGCACCTTTGAGCAAAGAAAGAGCAGCATTTGTTCATTGCATCCGATATTCGGTAAAAAGCGGCCGGATTTCGGGTGTACACCGTCACGTCCTGCCATCAATGATCATTGGGAGGATTTGGTCAAACTTTCCGCCAAATATGGCGCTTCATAGCTTTCTGAGTCTGTTATTCCTTCCTAACGTCAAAAACAAGGTGTCTGAGAGAATTCTCGAATTTTTCAGATGGTTCTCAATGCGAAAAAGGCCGTGGGAAATCAGCGTAAATTAGCCCTGTAAAATAGGTCAAATAGACCCCTGCCAGAAGGCTTCGGTAAATTACTTCGGTTAATCAGACGCCAGAGCTATTTCCCGCCACCCTGCTGCTGCTCAACCCCTCCCCGGACACGTCACGTGACGCCATCACCGACGCTGGGTCAACTCTTTTTTTTTTTTTTTTTGGATTGTTGGCCCACAGCTTCACACTGTGACTGACCAGTGCCCTCGCCGCGGCAGAAGCTTTGGCAGTGACACACTTTGCCATTTCCTATCCTATCCTATCCTATACTTTAAAAGAGGACGGCACAGCCTCAGCTCCCGGAAAGGGAAATTCACCCCGTGACTTTCTGTCAAAGCCTGAGAATCCCCGCGGCGACGCGTGCCGGCGAGTGCAGCGAGCGGCAGTGCGGCGCCGTCGGTCTTGAAAGCAGCAAGTGAGTGCAGGTCAGAACGTTTGAAGGGTCCTGAGTGGCGAAGGCACGGGTCCCATAGCTCGTATCCTATACTTGAAAAGTGGGCCAGGCCATCAGTCGCGTGACTTTTGACAGAAAATCACGGGGTTTTGTCGACTTCCTGCAACCGAGATGTTGAAAGGCCGAGGTTGTCCGAGGAAAGCTCGGTCCGGGTCTGACAGTTGACGTGTGAGTCATTCAGCGCGGCTCGCGCATGTTCCTGTGTTCGCGTTTGCCTCAAGTTTGCCTCGCAGTTTGGTATTGTGCCTTGCACCTTCCCTTTGCACCTCCACTGTGTCTTGAAGAAAGGTACTGTAGCCTTCCTCTGCTAGCTTTTAGCTGTAGAACTGAGGTGCTTTATAGCTCTGCTCTTTGGTTGTGCTAAGAGAACCCAAACTTTAGCAAACAAATAAATTCACATGCTCTCAGCCTTACTTCGCTGTTAAAAATCTACATATCAACGAGCCGAATTCTGAAATACTTTGATTTCAAAATCTTTTGTTTAGCTAATCTGTGTCTTCAATGTGAGTGTTTTTCTTTCTTTCTTTTCATATTTCCTGTTTGCTATTCTTATATAATAATATTCTAGGGACCAAACTCCTCCTAATACACCACAACGGGCTCAACAAGCTGGACGGCAGCAAGAGAGAGAGAATCGTACTTTAGATAGTCCTCAGCATAGACATCCCCGGATTCCTCAACCCAATTTCCCAGCCAATCCTCCCCCTCAATTGAACCCTAATCAAGATGTCTTTGGAGGACACCCTCTGCACCAACCCCGGTTGACTCCCAATACTGAGGGATTAATAAGACAGCGTCTGGAACAACTGCGTAATGAATCAACAGAATTCCGGCCAGTTCCAGGTGGTCAAGGCAGATACCATTTTGGTGGTAACCCACAGCATATGGATCCTGGACCTGTAAATCCACCGGGTACATTTTCAAGGCCGTTCCGGCCGTAGGAGCAAAATTCCGATTTCTCCCTGATTTTAGGCGATTTTCTGAGGCCTGGTCAAACAATCCGGATAAAACGTCGACCTGGCGGAGGCCTGGTCTGAATTCGTATGAGATTTTCCCCATTAGGGGTCCGGATAAGACGTCCCAAAATCCAAAAATTTCCCGGCAGGCATCATAGTTGGTTGTCGGGGGTCCTCCTTTTTCCCGTCGTAGTTCGATTGGTCTAAAGTATGTTTTGTAATGCCGGTGCCCGGCTTACAGAAAGGGGGAGCCTGCGTAATTTCGAGTTTCTTAGGTTCAAAGACTAATAGAGAGTTTGCGGTAGCCACTATTTGTAGGACCCATGGATGGGATAAAATAGTGGCTTCTTGGGGCCCGAGGTACAAACAACGGTCTCGCTCCAGGCCGCACAAAAGCCACCAGTGGCTCACCGCAACCTCTCTAATAATTAAACTTTTAAAATTAATCTTCAGATACAATTGAAGGTGAATAAGCAACTGGACACCGCGTTGTGAGCGATTCAGTCCTTGGCAGCAAATTAAGGCCATACAGTTGAGGCTATTCTGCAGTGGCGGCGACGTTAAGTGCCTTTTTACGTCGGAAAAACTGCGCAGGTTGAGGCATGTCTTGTACTGTTGCAGCAGAAATTGTAATCACTGCAGTGCCCAGTTGATCGAGATCTAGCAAGGCTTTACATATATTAGTCCCGCTGTCTCTCCGTGTTTGGAGCTTTTCAGTGCCTGGATTGTGTATGCTACCCAGCTAATGTACATGAGATGTGAATACTTACCACACCTTGTCTTACGCACTCGAGCTCACTCGTCCTTTGGCTCTTCGATGAAAAATTTCCTTTTTAGGAAGGGCACTTAAGTCGCGCTCACTGTGATTCACACCAAGTCGCGATGCTCGGAGGGCTTCACCGTCGTAAATGGCTGTGAGGGCGGGGACAAGATTGAAGGTTGGTTGAAGGGCAAATTCGCCAGCTGTCACGGGAAATGCCGCCGTCCGAACTGATGGTGTGCCCGTGGGAGATCACCCTGAAATTCCCAGGAACATTGCACAGCCATCCGGATTTTGGGATCCTCAGACAAAAGGGGGA
This sequence comes from Favolaschia claudopus, assembly GCA_037176885.1. Lineage (NCBI taxonomy): Eukaryota > Fungi > Basidiomycota > Agaricomycetes > Agaricales > Mycenaceae > Favolaschia > Favolaschia claudopus. The sequence goes on from JAWWNJ010000207.1 coordinate 187,461, forward strand.
GCAAGCTCCCCCAATTAGATCCCGTCATGAACATTACTCAGCTGTCCGGCCGGCGAGCGCGAGTCACTGCTCTCTCGGAGTCTCTCCCGCCCTCCAGACCCCCTTCCGCCTCCCGACTCGTCACGCCCTCAACAAGACTACGGTTCTCGATGACAGCAAAAATGCTTCATCCAGCTCGGAACCCTCGGGTATCAGCTCTGCCCGTGGCATTGGCCCTGCCGAACCGTTGCAGGCCTAAAACGGCCTGAAAAGGGCGACAATCCGCTGGTTTGCCGTGATTTGGAAGATAACTGACCCGAATCCTTCAATGGTTAGCCGCAAGATCCTCAACCAAGCCGTCGGCAGTCTATGTTATCCGAACCTCGGCCAGGCCTATCGGCAGCTTTATCTGAATTTTCCACCAGCCCTCGTCGCCGAAATGTGGATTTCTCATCCAAATTGGGGGAGGGTACGCGCGAATTTTGGGCATGTTTTATCCGAATTGAAAATTTCGCCGGCAGGCATCATACTCGTTATGGCAATAAGTCTTGGACGGTGGGATTTTGCGTTGTTTGCGACAGATTGAACAGCTTTCCGGCTGGTTCAAGATGCTGAATGTGCGTAGAGTGAACCACTGATAAGATTCCGGCCATCACTACAATCACCAAGCGCTGATCAGCTGCCATAAAAGGCAAAACACATCAATGACCTCAAATGTGCATTTTTTCGCTCATTGGGACATCATTTCCCATCAAACTTGTATGCCCCAATGTATAGCTTTGGTGAAGCCAAGTAACCCCCAACTTGAATTATGGCAAAAGCTGGTGTAGTTCCCGAGATCTTGGGCTGCCAAGTTGGCCATATTTCAGCTGTTTTGCTATTTTTGCCCATGTTACGGCAAAAAAATGGCCGACTTGGCAGCACAATATCTCTGGAACGCCTCAGCCATTTTGCTTAATTCAAGGTGTTAAACTTACTAGTTTTGGACGATCTACAAGCCTAGCTATCCAGTTTTGCGCCAAAAACATGGATAGCTGGGCCCTAATTTGCAGTTTTCAATATTTATCTCTGTTTTGCCTTTTATGATTACAGATCAAGATTATTTGATCAGACTGATGGACGGAATGAGGTCGGTGGAGTACTACACTGACATCTAGCACCTCAAATCTGCCGAAAACCTGCTTAGATGGCCAAGAGCAGTCAAAAATCCCACCGTCCAAGACTTATTGCCATAACGAGTAGGTGGTTGTCGGGGGTCCTGAAAAAGGTTCCTACGCCAAGGAACCTTTTTCCCAGGGTCCCGGCTGCCGTAAGTGTGGTAACGCTTACGGTCGTGGGTTCGAGTCCCGCACAACCGTCGGGGGTTTTAGTGGGTATGGCACTGGTAGTCTCGGATAGGACCCCTGACAATCACCTATGATGCCTGTCCGCGAAAATTCAAACTTTGGGACATCTTATCCGGATCCCAAATGGGGAAGATCTTATCCGAATTCGAACCAGGCCTTGTTCAAGGCGATGTTTTATCCGAACGGTTGACCAGGCATAGGCGGGAGGGCCCAAAAATTAGCGTAAAATGGTGTAAAAAATACAAAAAAAAAAGCGTATTGCGTCTACCATGCAGTGATATGTTCGGGGAAGTCAGAATCCGGATCGTCTGATTCGGCCCTCTCCACGCCTTGTTCCACGACCTTCTTCTTGCCTTTCGTCTGCCCCAGAGGAGGGACATCTCTGGCTCGTCTTTATAGACAGCGGGTGGTGCGAACCAGCTTGGAGATGATGAGTTGGAGCCGCCGCATACATACATCAGAAAAGGTGACGCCGATGAGGGCAAACAAATTTTCGGCCTCTTCGTGGGCGCGGAGAGCAGCGGCGTTGATCTCGGAATCTGAGGGGAAGGTCGACAATCCGGGAATGTTTATATCTCGGTTGTCTGTGTAGGTATGGCTGTACCCTTCCGCTTTGGCTTTACCGGTAATAATTGAGATTTGTTGAACCGGCCTTGTAGCCACCACAGCGTCTTTTGTATAATTATACGCGGTTTTCCAGACATGTTCACGGGGTCTCCTGGATTTTGTGTTAGCACGGCGAGTAATAGCATTGAATCATACTTACCATAGCTGAGTGCTGCCCCTGTTAGGGTTTTAAAATCACATTTGAATGCAAGCCAATGGATTTGCTCCTCCCAGAGCGCCGTGAACCATAGCTTCGATGCACCACCCTCCTTTACCTTCCTCTCCAGCGCCACCAAATATGATCTTTTCACCTCCTTGAAGTCTTCGGGTCGCTCAGCCTTCAAAATCTCAATTATGAAGGCGCGCGGCACCAGAATAATTCGGGACGCCAGGCGAGACACAACAGAGATGCGTTTCTCGAGCACAGAAATCATACTGTAAATACTTCTACCGAGGCAACCGTCACGGTCACGGTGGGGTCGGTTGCGTTGCCCAAAACGCTCCAGATCACGGTCACGGAGGGTCTGGTTGCCTTGATCTGGGTCGTGACATGGCCAAAAATATTGAATTTTCGCCCATTTTTGGCATGAGATTTGCAAAATTTTGCGCATAGAGCACAATTTGACTCAATGCGCATCCAGAAAGCCCTGATTCTGGTGCAAAAAAAGGCAAATTCGAAGAAACTTGGTTGCCCATCATGGCAATTGTCACGCTCACGCCTGGTCTGGTTGCGTTGCCCAAAGTGGGTCACGGTGTCACGGTACTTTGGCTGGTTGCCTCGGTACAAGTATCTACAGTAACATCCATCATTCCATCCGAAACCATTCTGTCCGAAATAGCACGCGAAAACTGTAAGTAGTGTCTGCTCCCCCGCCATGAGTTGAGCGTTCCAACCCAATGTCGAAAGCCTCTGAGCCGCCATATCTGCAGCCACCAATGCTCCTCGCGTCCGACCGACCCAGTCTCGTCCGACTTCCCAATCCTCTCGCGCATCAGCCATCTCAATAAGCCATTGCCACGTTCCAATGATCCAAAATGAAAACCGCGTGCCAGGGAAACGCGAGTCCGAGACGGATAATTTTCCATCTAGAGTTGCTTGCCGCACCACCTGGATTAGCTGCTTGACAAGGATAATTGGCGGAAGTGGTCGAGTCTTCGGATGCTGGATTGTTTGGTCAATATCCATGGTAGGTTTTGACTTTGAAAAGCAAGTCTCTGCGGCTGGAAACACTAATGCATATGACTTTGTGGGGATGATGGCACGCAGGAAGGCTTCGACATTTAATCTCCTATTGGATGCGAAGATGACCCGCGCAGTAAGCCTCCAATTCCTTCGGTGCGTGAAGAGGATTTTTCGATCTTTCCCAATCCATTTGTTGATGTCCAAAGGAGGAAGTTGGTCTTCATCGTCCGAGTCGAGAACCTCCAGCACGCCGAGGTCAGCCACCATGCAGAGGTTTCGCGAAAATCGACGTCGAACAAAGGCTGAGTACTAGTGGCATGGGCTGATACTAATAAAATATGATTATTATTTGTCGAATAAAAAAACATTCCCTCCAGGCAACCTGTCGTTTTAAGTGGTTCACGCCGTGAGTGTGTATCTATTTCTATTTTCTAAGTAAGTATGTGTATAGCGTGCCATCTTCGGCACTGACCGGTACTGACCTCCGATCTGCGCCGACCCCAGCCGATGCGCGCCGACATATGAAACTTTATCCGGATCTGAACCAGGCCTAGCGGCCGGCCCTCATGGGTTATCCGAATTTGTGGACAGGCACGGCCGTTCCATGGCCGATATCTTATCCGAATCCGGGCAGGGTCCGCCCAATTTTGGGGGATGTTTTATCCGAATTGAAAATTTTGCGGACAGGCCTCGTAGGTGGTTGTCGGGGGTCCTTCTCGGATACCCAGACGTTTTTAATCGCAATCCGTGGGGGCGTGGGAGCTATTTCCTAATCTGTAATTACAATGACATTTTTCGATGGATTTTGAAGGCGATGGGAAAAACCAAGGCGATGGGAAAAAGGTTCCTATGGCGCCAATGCGTGTTTGGGGGTTATGGTAGGTGCCTCAAGTGAAGTGGCCCAGACGTTCCTACGCCCTTTTTCCCATCGCCTGCAAAATCAATCAAACGTCACCAGCTGTCATTGTAATTACCGATTAGGAAACACATCCGGTTCTATAAACCACGCCTACAAGGATTGCGTAGGAACGTCTGGGTATCCGAGACTAGGCACTGGTCGAAATTCCAAGCTGCGAGTCCCACAGTACCGTGATATCCATCACGTGTCTGCGTAAATGCATTTCCTCCGGGGTCCGGATCTCTACTTCCGCCTGAAACAAGCTTTAGCACCCTGCCTCCGGCAGGGCCGACTCGCTTGGGGCTCTGCCCCAAACCCCGGGGGTTTTTCTTGGTGTACTTATACTTATATATACAATGAATAACAGTTGTATTGATTTGTACAAACTATTTAGTTTACAGCAGTTTGCAGATGTAATGACACCACGTCGCATCACATGAGAAGAAAGCACAAAAAACACGTCTTCTTCTCTCCTTCGTATCTCTCTCGTTTCGACGACAAATAGCATGATTTTGGTATCGGAGGACTCGCCGTAATCCGGGCTTCAAAACGACTATCTTTTATCGCCGAAATCCTGACTTCATTTTGGCCGACATCCACCTTGCTCGTCATCGTCATCGCCGTCTTGGACGCAATTCTGGAGAGAATGCCTCGTGTGTACGCGCGTTAGGAAGGCAGTTCTAGTCGCTTTCAATCTATATGCATTTGTAGCGCGGATTCCGGTTAGATAACTTATTGTTCTCGTGTCTCTTCTCTACTTCCACCGTGATCACAGTTTCGTTCTCTGGTTTTGTTCCTTCTCAGGCGCGGGTCACAATTCCATGCCGTGCGGTGTATAGCACCAGTGGGGTGCGTCTTCAAAAGGAAAGGACGCTAATTTTTCGCTAAATTATTTCGCAGTGGCGTATTCTATTTTTCTCGTTTGCCACTGGAGTCTGCGTGGCTTACTTACTATTAGCCACTTTGTACCACACATACACTACTAAGGATGCCAGATGACTATTTTCTGGAGATCTCAAGACTCATTCTGTGTGCATAACCCTGCTAGGAGCGCGACAACAGTTGGAGAAGCTGGATGTCAAGTGGATGTCGACCAAAATCAAAGTCGGAATTTTGACAATAAAATACCAGCGTCTTGAGGCCCGGATTAAGGCGACCTCATACATACAAGAATAGTCGATATTGGGCAAGAAACGAGCAAGAACGAGGCGATACAAGAAGACGTATTTTTCGTGCTTTCTTTACATGTGATGCGACGTGGTGTCATTACATCTGCAAACTGCTGTAAGACCTCTTCATATACAATATTTTTAGTAAGTGCACTATCTACATTCGCAGGTTTGAACAGAGCCTTGATACGTTGGCTAGATGTGCATCGGGACAGTGCTACATATAGTTGGCCATGAGTGAACACATCGGTGCGAAGATCGAGTCCAATATTATTTACGGATTGACCCTGTGATTTGTTGATTGTCATAGAGAAGGCAAGACGGGCAGGAAACTGGCGACGTTTCATAGATACTCCCACTTGTTCCATAGCTGGAATAATAGAGATGCGGGGAATAAAAGCTTTCTTTCCCATATGTTCACCACCAATTAGTCTGATCTCCAGAACATGAGCAGCCGCTCTTGTGAGAATACCTCTAGAGCCGTTACACAGACCATTTGGAGGATCAAGATTGCGCAGAATCATGATTGGGCATCCCACTTTCAAAGCCAGCTTTGCAAGAGGCAGCCCAGATGCTTTCACAGAGTTGAGATATTCTACGGGATATTCAAAACCCCCATCCACGCCCTCCTCTATAATAGCAGAGTCTGCACTGTGATAAACGGTTTCCTGACCATTGAATTTATTGAGTAGCTTCTGATTGAGCTCATCAACTTCATCATTTCTGCCCGAGAGAATAGTGCGTTCCAAGAAGTATCTATCATCCTGATGATTGGATTGAATTGCGGAAATGCCAGGGTAGATTGCATCGATGAGAGCTTCTTCTGTATTTGTAGGAATTTTGACGTTGGCTGGCAATTGCACATTGCCATTGGCATCAGAATTTCTCCCATGTCCTACATCTAAGAGCCAGCGAGCAAAATCTTTGTCTTCTTGGCGGGCATGTGGTCCCCCCAATCTCATATTCTGGGTTAGATTAAGCATCTGAATCCGTGGCCACAGATAAGAACGCTTGAGGCAAAAGCTAACAATATCCTCTCTCCTGCCTTTGACAACAACTGGTAGAATCTGCTGGAAGTCTCCGCCAAAGACAATAGTGACACCTCCAAAGGGACGTGGATCACTGCGTATATCCTGCATAGTTTTGTCAACAGCTTCCGGCGCTCGACGATCCTGCATTGGCACTTCATCCCATATCACCAATTCAACTCGCAGCAGCAGTTCAGCCAAGTGTGTGCGCTTTTTAATATTACATAGAATGTCTTGATATAGAATTAGGGGAATCTTGAATGTGGAGTGAGAGGTCCGGCCACCGAGCAACAACAATTAAGCTATGCCAGATGATGCAACACAGAGTACAATCTTTCCTTCGGCTCGCAAAGCATAGCATAAGGTGTTATAAACATGAGTCTTCCCTGTCCCACCTGGACCGTTCAGGAAATATAATTTGGGTTCACTGTTTTGTATGGAATGCATCACAGCATTGAATGCAGCGCGCTGTGCAACATTAAGCCCCTGGATTCGAGGTTCAGCCAATCTGCGCTGCTCATCCCGATCATATGCTAACTGTTCAGCAATCAGACGATTTGCTTCCAATTGCGCCCAGTTGTCTACAGGTCGAGGCATAGGAGGAAAATCAGACAAAGACTTTCCAGAGCCATGTAAAATAGAATCAAGAAGATAGAGGCCATAGTCATATATCTGATGTTCTGTAGGGTTTTGAAATCCTTTTTGTATAAGTTTGTAACGCAGGTCATCACATATGTTTTGTTTGAATTTGTTCCAAAGCGCCACTGGATCTTGTAAAGGCCAATTCTCTCGAATGATTGTTGCAAACAGCTGCCTGAGTTGATATCCTGTTTGCATGACTGATGCCTCGTCAAGACATTGTTCCCATTCTCTGTCATCTTCTAACAATCCAAGAGCCAGACATGCTTCTTGGAAGGTTGGGTAAACAACATTATTGACTGTACGAAGGTTTTCAAATGAGGTTGGACCTCGCACAACAGTCAACAGTGTCCGAAGATAAAAGCGCTCCCCAGCAGAAGGTCCAGCAAAGAACATTCTTCCGATGGCAAATTGTTGCTTCCTTACTGTCCACTTGGTAGTAGGTTTGTTCCATACAAAATGCTGTGGAAACTCCTGGTATAGAGAGTCTCTGGCCTTGGGAAGGTCATTTGCACAGGCTTTGAAGAATGCAGTGAGAGTAGTGTCCTTTGTAGCTCCTCTGTTGAGCACAGTTTCGGCATCATCATTTTGGTTGAAGACTACACTCTGTTCATTCGGAAGATGAAGTTGGAGACGAACAACTGTAGGCTTCTCCTCATGCAATCTGTACCGAAGAAGTCGCCAAGTGGCATCAGGAGCTGATATATAACGACTGTCCAGATGTAATTTGATTTCATCATTCTGTTGTTCAACTGTGAGGGTACTGCGGTCGTGGCCTTTGTAGACATATTTATGGATATACTTCGTTGCTTTGATAGAAATACAGCATTCAACATTCATATGACAGCCATATTCCAGAAGTGCTCTGCAAAGAATTTACACACCATATATATTGATTCAAATCTTGAGTGAAAGTATAAGGCTTTCTTACCTGGGATTATAAGGAACAATCCAGCGGTTATCTATTGTCTTGCCCTTGTCAATAAAAGTAACACCATTTTGTGGTCTTGCATAAATTGCATATCCATCCTCAGCTAGTCGTGTCTCTGCCTGAAATGGCTTTGGATAGCCCTTTGAACATTTTCCATCTTTCATACAGGGGGCATTGGGATTGTCATTGCCACAGGGTCGGTGAACCATCAGAGTGGTCACCAAAGCATAAAGTTTGGGATATTTTATTTTGTCAGGAATCTGAGCCCAGACTACACGGTCAACATCCTCTGGATTTCTGACTCGATGATCTGGCTTATTGAAAATTAAGATGTGGATATGTGGAAGGCCACGCTTTTGAAATTCTATAGTCCAAACCACTCCAGCATATGCCCCGAATTCACCATTCTTGATAGAGTCCAACAGCATCCGTATCTTTTCCCTGAAGACACGTGCAACCAAATCAGGCCTATCAGCAGGTGTTTGGCCAGGAAGTAAGCTTGCTTCAACTTCTGTCCAACGTGGATTGGCAGTTACTGTGACAAACCAATCCGGCTTCCCACAATGTAGTGCAATAGCTAAAGAGTCTTGATATAACTGAACCATAAAACGCGAACCTCCAATGTATGAGGAAGGGAGAATGAATCTTTTTCCAACATCTCCTAGTGCTATATCATTGTTACTGGTAGCATCAGCCAGGCCCTTGTAGAGTTCAACCCTTAACTCCGTTTGATGAGTTCTATACCAATTTAGACGATTTTGATCAGTGGTAGCCCAAGCATCTACTATCCATTGTTGAAACAGTGCTCCAGCTTTGAATATGTGCAGAGAATCTGTGGCTCTTTGGTGTAAACGATAAGCATAATATTCTAAGATAGTCATATTCTCGCGCCGGCGACCTCGATTTGGCTCCTCTTCGCCTGGATCACGGTCTTCTTCCTCTTGGTCTGTATCGTTTCCAGCAGGCAAATTGAGAGGAATGTTTTTATGCCAGCCATGTTCTCCATATGGAAATAATAAAACATAAGCCATAGGCTGATAGGATGGATTGGTTTCATAAATTCTTTTCAGTACCTGTACTCCACCTCTATACTGAACAATCAGATCCCGATGATCTACTGGGAGAGAGCCATCCCCAGGCAATATCACAGCTACTTCATTTGTTGTTGGTGCATTGTAGCGCCGATGATCTGTGCCAGGCTCAAGTTGAATATTTGTAAATATTTCTGATCTAATATTGGGATGATTCTGCTCTTGTTCTTTGATTCGTTCAAATGCGGTCTTGAAAGCCTGAACATACTGATTATGTTCCTGTAAAACACCATCTAGAATTCCCATCACTTCTGGCTTTAGGCCAGACATACGGCTATTTGCCTGTGGTGCATTACGCCGCATCCTGGCAGCATTTGCTTCCTCTGATGAATAGAAGTACAGTTCAAGTTGCGCATAAGAAGGTTCCTGACCCAGCTCTGGTTGCAAAGCACCAACATTGTGGTAGAGCATTCCCTGAATTTTGTAAACATAAGGACCTCCACCCTCAATTGAGCGATCAAGTTTCGCTCCTACAGATGCTAAGATAGAGAGCGTGGGATCCCCGCACCCTTATGTCAGCATCACACTGTGACATTGTCACGCTCGACGTCGAGGGCTTATAGCACGATGCTAAGGTCCAGATTGGGAATTTTGCCCAATACAAGTCTTAGATAGAGGTTCAATGAAGGGTTCCTATTGGGCAGAGTTGCCAAAATGTCCCCTGGTCTCTTGCTATATGACCCACAAAAAAATTCAGACCACTTTTTTTCTGAGTGTTTCTATGTGGTTTTCTCACCAAATGGGACACTTTTCAAAGATTTCGGAGGAAAATTTGGCCAGCACAGCCACAGGATAGTCATCTCGGCATGCTTCGGCAGCTCGCTTAAGGGTGGGACCTATCAAACCTTTGCGGCGCAATGAGTGACAGAACACTGACAGAACCTCCTTGCAGTGTGGAAGGTGCTTTTCAAACCAAAAACCAAAATTTCAGGGCCGAAACAGCGAGAATGTCTTCTAAGTCTGTAGGTCAGCCCTTCCGCAGGCCGGAAAGAGCACGAAATTTTTTGTGCGACTGGGGATTTGGCCGTGGGAACGATTAATAAGCGTTACATAACGTGCTTAAGTAAGGTGCGGGGATCCCACGCTCTCTATCTTAATGAAAAGGCAGAATTGTATCGGCGGATACATTCCAAGAAGTGCTTTGAGTGATGACTTTCACCATCAAATAATTGTTGAAGATCTCTTGGAGGTGCACGCAGTTTAGGCAATGTCACTTTCCCACTAAGGCAGCATGTTCCAAATCGTGGGTTTTCCAAAGTTGTCTTGGATATTCGCTCAGCCTTCCAATGTAGAGCCTGACAATTGGGGCAGATCAAATCCATTGGGCCCAATTTTTTGATCCTGACATTAGCCTCTATATAGGGTCGAAAATATTTTGGTAATGTATTTGGGTTCACATGAGCCTCAGGTGGTGGAGGTTGCACCCGTGGAGGCTGAGCCTATTGTATAGGAGGCTAGGTGCCTGGGGTTGTGGATTCGGTGGCTGTTGTATAGGAGGTTGTGCCTGAGGTTGGGGACCTGCAGGTTGTCGTTGCTGTTGGAGGAGTTGAGCATGCTGTATATGAGGCTGAGCTTGAGCCTGGCCAACTTGTGGAGGTGGTGCGGGTCCCATATTGTTTTGAGCCTGGCGCCATTGAGCAGCATTCACAGGCTGAAAAGGTTGAGCAGGTTGATGTAATTGCTCAACAAAACGGCGAGCAGCTGCAATAGGCTCTTCATTCTGGTTTCTTGGCTGAATCTGTCGAGGGCCAGGTGGATTTCGGTATGAACGAAAATCGAAAACGAAAACGCGGCTAGCTGATAATGATCAGGCGGCCTTCCAGGCCATCAAGTCCATCAATTGCCAGCATTCAGAAACGAAAATGACCGGTTTCAACACGGCAAACAAGCCGAAAGGACTGGATTGATGTCACAGTCACAGTATATCAATGTACGTGGTCTATTGTCATCGGCCGCTTGCCGAACGCGTCCGAGTGGCTGTACCAGGTCACGCACACGGCGTGTTTTAGCACTCTAAATTAATTGAAGAGTGAAGATCACTCCACTTCAAAATCATAAAATAGAAATTTTTACGATACCCAAGTATGAGATTCGTGGCAAACGTGATATAGACGAACACTAAAGGTAAATAGGAAGCAAGAATGGACTACATAAAGTAAACAAATATTATTATTTTATATTTATCTCTTAATTTGTGTTGGCTGCCGGCAGTAGCTAAGTTGCACGAGCACGGGAAAAAACCAAGAAAAAACGGCAATTTCGGTTACTTTTAAGTAGTAGCCGAGCATCGGAACGGGACCAACGTAACTCGATCGATCAAGCATGTACGTGACCGTGACCCTTGGCGTCATAGAGCCGACCTTGACTTGTTCCGTGCCGACTGCTTCATTTTCGTTTCTGAACCTGCTGCCGACGGGCACCACCGGCCATCTATCGGCTATTCTATATATAGTCGTTTTCGTTTTCGTTTCTAGTATATACTCGCGAAGATCCGAGAGAGAGAGGCGCCAACCTAATTCACCTGGGTCAAAGGACACTCAGGAAATCCGGGGAATGAGGCGGCAGACAAGCTCGCAGCTGAGGGAAGCAGTAAGCAAATAGAAGATGTGGTAAATCTAGAGGCGCTTGCCTCGCTCACCATCCCAGGTGCAAAGCTTAAAACCATGACACAGTCCCTGGCATACAAGATTATTAGAAAATTGAAAATAGAAAAAGAATCGTGCCGTGATCTCCTTGACAGGAAAGCAACGGCCGATAACCTAGCGCTTATAAAAGCGGCGGCGACGGGAAGCAAAGGAGCGCCACCTTCCCCCAAAATGTGGCGTTCAACCCGCGACAAGGAAATCTCGAGGAGCATCCGCTTCTTTCTGTGGATGTTAGTCCACGACGGCTATAAAGTTGGCAAATTTTGGGATCACATACCAAACCTTCAAGCGAGGGGACAATGCGCTAAGTGCGGATTTATATAGGCCCTTGAGAACGACTGTCTTCTCATCGCCCGGTATGGTTGCGGACCGAACTTCGTGACAAGTCGCAGTCCCAATTTGGTAATTGATACTGTCACGTCAGTTTTCATTGAGACATCCTGGGATTGTGTAAATAGCATTGCAATAAGGTAATCTACAAACGTACTGGAGCAAAACTTGAAAAATCGACTAACCCTAGTGTCAACCAGAAACCAAGACTCAGGGTGTGGTGGGTGGGCCGAGAAAGTGTCGAGAGGCCCAGAGCGGAAGGCGAGAGAGACGATCAATCATCAGTGATCGGCGTCTTTCCTTCACGCTCTCTTAGCTAGCCGGCTATGTGCTCTGGCTCGCGGTGCTCGCTTGGAGCACACGCTGTCAGCTAGCTAAGTGGCTAGGAAAATCAAAACAAATAGATCTTTGGGAAGAGGAGCCCCGGAAACTTTGGTTTCTGAGGTCTCTGTGAGTGAGGCTTCCGGATGAGCACTAACCCACAAACACAGGGAACGCAGAGACCGGACAGGCGGAATCCGAGAAGACGACTCCCCCAACCCAAAGAGATTTCAGTAGATGGAACATTAGATTAGAGAATCATGATGGGACGTGGTGCAAAGGTAGAACCAATAGAACACCAATACTCCGAGACCATGAAGATCTTCAAAGAAGTTGGCTTGTGAATATAAGAGTTCACACCATTCAAACGTCCAAAAAAAAAAGAACGAGAGCGATAAAGGTCACGGGAATTGTATAAAGACTCGCCAAGTCGAGCCGGCGCAGGATGCGGAAGGACAAAGATTGAGTAAAGATTTGAGGGAATGTCAAACCCGAAGTAACAAGTCCGACGAGGCCAATCTAGCAAAATTCGAAGTGGTTGCACGGGTAGGGCAAAGATCTAGGATACGAGCAAGAAATCTGGAATAACTTTCATAGGTGGTTGTCGGGGGTCCTCCTGCAACCGTGTCAAACGGACTACATCCTATACTTTGAAAAAGCACGGCACAGCCTTTGACAGGAAACCACGTGCGCATAAGGCTCCAACCTTTTAGTTTTCGTTTGCGCCCGAGGGCAAAAGAAACGGAAACGGTTTCAAACGTTTAGAAAAACCTTTTTAATCGTTTTAAACGATTGTTGGGGCGGCCCGGAGCGGCATGGCTCAAATAACGGGATTCCACGTCTCAAACTCGACTAAAAGGTATCAAATGCACATTAAATGAGTTGAATGTTGTTTGAATGACTTACAAAATGCGTACACTCATCCCCGGACTGCTACACTGTGACCAGCAGGCATCAAGATGTTCGCGCCGTCTCGAATCTGCCGCCCCGAGGCGCTGACTTGATGATCCTGAGTGTCAGGATCAAGGAAGGATCGACACCGGTTACAAATCACACAACCCGGCAGCTCCAAGGATGGTTCCGCACACTGATCTGGCTGATGAAAGTAAGTAACCGTTTAGTCGTTTGTTTTATTTTTGTTTACCGTTTGTCGACCTCGGCAAAACAAACGAAAAAAGAAACGGATATAACCGTGTAAAACGTTTACACAAGGAAACGGTTGGAGCCTTACGTGCGCAGCACGTGGATTTACCCACGCCTTTCTGCGCGCCGGCAAGGAACTTAGGAATTCACTGCGGGGTTTGGGGCGGCAGCCCCGACGAGCTGTGCGACCGCCGTAGGCACGCCGCGAGCGCAGCGAGTGGCTCCGTGCCGAAGGCAGGGAGCTAAAGCTCGTCTTCTCAAAAAGGTGAAATCACGTGGGGCAACCGTGTTTGTCTGTCCCCTACCTTGTTGTCAGCCTCAAAACATTGTTGCTGGCTAGAGTTGTAGTCCGGAAACTTGTACCTAAGTAATTTAGTTGCTACCTAGGGAAGTTGTAGTTGCTTGCCTACCCTTCCAATGTTGTCAACCTGACATTTCGCAGTTGTCACCTTGGAAAGTTGTAATCTCAAATGTTGCGCTCCATCCAAGCTGTGGTCAAGTCGGTTGTGTGCCCTCAAAGTTGTTAACCCTTTGAGTTGCCAATATTTTGTCTTCAAAATGTCCTAGTTGCCGCTAATTTACTCAAAAAAAGGTCAAGTTGTCGATTTTGAATTTTTATACAGTATATGTGCCATATTAGTATACAATCTCGCAGACACCAACTTTGAGGAGTGACAAGTTTGTGATGTGACAACCGATTGTGATTCTATGCCGGCATCAACAACTTTCACTCTGCTCACAACAGTGTCGACAACAACTTTTTGTCCGCAATGGAACTCCGGCTACAACTGTTTCTGGAGGCAACTTCTTTTGTAACTTGGGATTGCAACAATCGTCTGGCTACAACTGAATCTGGCGACAACTTTGTCTGGTGGCAACTTTTGACTTAGGAAAAGTTTTGGTTTCTGTTTCGGACTCTTAGTTTGATCTCGCCTCACTAAACTATATGCGGGAAATGCCAAAAATTTCTTTTCAACGATTGAGGGCATGCTATTTATGAGCCATGCCGCTGATTTACCTCGCATGATCTTACCGGGGCCGCTGGTCGCGCCTTATTACGACTTTGGGCTCCCAGTCGATCGGCGTCATACGCAGATCGTCATACTTTATTTGGATTGCCCTGGCCACCCATTTCAAATTTTTTCCCTTTATGTGGTAATTCCAGCCGTTCTTCATTGCCGTCACAAGCATTTCTGACGAAGCATCCCTTTTTCCTGCGTCTGGCCATATTCATCGCCTGATTCTCTTCTATTATTTTCTCATTCCTTCTCTCTCCTGCCTCTTCTATCCTCTCTCCGCTTCATTCTCGCCGTCAATATACCTTTCTCCATGGTGAGTCTACTGCTCTAGTCGCTGCTTTATTTCCAGCCCCTCACTACATTGTCAGGCGCTGTTTTCTTAGTCGTCCCTCGGGCCTTGCCGCAGCCCCGACTGCTCCATGACCTCCAGGCGAGCCGTTATCAAAGACTGCAAAGTCGGGTCCCAAGCTTGTCTCATTCACGATTTGATAGCGCAAATTGGATACTGATGTCATCAAATAGCTATACACGTTCTGGGCAACCTTTGTTCTACCTATCTGAATCGGAGGAGTCTTCCGAGACGCAATCGTCGGACTCCTCCGAGACTGAGACCGACGACGACGGGAGCGATGCTATGGACACCGACAACGACCCTTCTTTGTATGAATTCAATCCAAGTACATCCCGTTTTTTGCATTAGCTAGCTGCTTACTCATATCTTTCCTTCCTTGTTGCTGTTTTAGCGGATAGCGATCGCGAGCAATTCCACAAGCCCGATCCGTTCCCTCCTCGCGAGAAATTTCCGTACCCCGAGGCTCACACGCAACGCGAGCAGCCATTCAATAGTCCCCGGGCGTCCAGCCCCCGTACTGCCTCGTCTAGCGGTTCGAGCAGTGGCCCCCAGCCTTCTCCCAGTCGCCCACAACCGAACCTCACCTACCGAGGTTCAACATCTCATGCGTCCTTATTTTGGAATACTCCTCTCCAAAAGTTTTGTGCAGCCTGTATACTTCTCCGCTTGCAAAAGAGGCTTCGACTTCAAGAAATCCGAGAGTGGACAGAGACGAGGCGGCGTCAAATTTACACGTGGCAAACGTGTTGACATGTTGATGTCTGTCAGTCTTGGCTGCCACGTCGTCGCTCTTGTCTTCTCCCCCCACCCTGTCTGCCCACTCCCCATGCTCGCCTCTTCAGAGGCTCTTTATCTTTGGCAGCACACACATCAAGGTGCTTCAGGGGCAAGGCTGTCGCAAGTATGGTTCGGAGCAAGCTTTCGTCGAGAGCAAGACAGCAAGACTCAAGATTCAAGTGCGCGAGATCTCAAGGCTGCAAAATCCCGGAGTCGCCAGCTCCAAGCCCTCAAGACTCGAGACTGCAAGCTCTAGAAGCGCCCATTGCCTCAAGCACCCAAGCACCTCAATCCTTTCAAGTCCTCTTCCCACCTCAAGAGCTCTTCCCACTCAAGTGCCCCCGTGTCTTCAAGTCCCTCTCTCCCTGGAGCCCCTTCCCCGCCCTGCCTCTCGTTCTATGCATTCGCTCTCCTCCTCTCCTCTCCTCTCCTCTCATTGCTCTCTCCCCGCGCTCTCTCTTAGAATCGTCGTGTACTCAAGTGTACTTTGATTTTTATGTACATACTTGAATTCATTTTTTTTTTACAAATTTCTGAAAGTATTAAATTTTTATCATTTAATGAAAAGCCGAAGCCGTCGTCAGCAAATCCGAAATATGTCCAGGAAACCTCGAGCTCAGGATGTCCCCAGAACATCGCTGCCTGTCGATTGCCTGGGCATCGATGTTTCGGTCTCCTGGGGATGTTCCGGAGATGACACGCTGACATCAGACATCAACATGTCATTTGGACATCCGGAACAAACGGTGGTGTAGTGATGCTATTTACACAATCCAAGGATGTCTCAATGAAAACTGACGTGACAGTATCAATTACCAAATTGGGACTCCGACTTGTCGCGAAGTTCGGTCCGCCACCATACCCTGCAAATTCAATCGGTAACCCGCACATCTGTCGTGTTCATCGCTGCAACCCTGGAGGCGGTGATGAGCTTGTTGGATTTTGAGGTGGACGGATGATAGAAAGGTGCGATACCGCGTCGTTCTTCGATGTTATTTTGACATTTATGCATTTTTAGGGTGAATTCTATGCCGCAGTTCATAGGGTTCAATACGTTGCCTTTGTCCTCGCCCTTCCAATAAATCGTTTTAACTTTTCATGCCGTTTATGCGGACTGTATATACGTGTGATACCGACTCGCAAGAGCTCCCCACAAATTCTCCGCCATGTCTTTCTCTGGGTATGCGACACCCGTCGCGACTCTCAAATATTCTCCTCAATATTTCGCATCCCTCACCTTCTTGCGTGTCCAGGAGCTGGACTACCCCGAAATCGCGACCTCCAGCATTGTCAAGAGTTGGTCCTTCACCGACAACATCCCCTCGACCGCTCGGGGGACTGTCATTCAACCGGGAGAGCTCGTCCCTTTCTTAGATGATGTGCTGCCATATCTCGGGAGATGGCAGCTGCATTCGCGGCTGGTTCGCGGGCTGTTCGAGTTCGCTTGAGTATTGAAGGGCATGAGAGGGAAGTCAATATATATTCCTGGACGTCCGGTATGTTTACAATGCAGTTCAGCTTATTATCTACTTATTCTTCATTCAAGTATGTTTCGGAAGTTCATTCACCAACACATCCTCTTTCCAAGTGTAGCGCACGAGCGCTAGGATTCCAGAGAGCGGATCCGCTGTTCCTACAGGGAACGTCGCCAGTGAGCTTCTAGCCACCGAGTCACCAAAATATCGAGTTTACAGCGTCCGAGCCGAGCCAAGCATTATCACCCTCACTTTACTCCATTATTCTCTCTATTTCCTGGTCCATGCATACAAGCGATATCCGACTACCCTCACCCTCTCCGTGCTTCACCATCTCCGGACCTCCGACCCTCTTCTGGACCTACTCCTCCCATCCAGCCTTCTCTTCCACAGCGCCAGCGCCGCCCCCGCACTTGTCGCAAATGTGGGGTTGAGGACTATCCGGCGAAGAAAGAGGTAGCCTTCTGCGTTCACAGGTTTCGAGATTGTGGGAAGGCGGGAAGCGACAAGTCTTGCATTGGGCGCAATAGAGCCTATTAGCAAGCGATGAAAAACTGTTTTTTTTTTTTTTTCGAACTTGGTTTATATTGTTGTGGGGGTGTGGAGCTGCTCCGAATTTTGTACCTTCTCCCTGTTGCTCGTGGGATCAATCAATCAATCAATATTCCATTATCCTCACTGCGGGCCGTTTATCGGCCCGCGTCGGAGTCTAGCAGTACATTGACTGTATCACTAATTGGTAATCATTCGGCTGCCCTTGATCCTTCAAACTCTCTGCAATGATTCCCGCAACGAGGGGCTGTGTGAGTGACACGATCGTGGGGCGATCACGTGCCAGTGTGGTCATGAGGTTGGTCAGCCGAAATCGGCGCGGCGGAATCTCGGAGTGTCTAAATTGTTTCTACGAGGGTGGGGGCTGCAGGATTCGAACCTGCGACCTTGGCAGTGTGCGCGTGGTCGACCTTAGGGGATGGTTACGGGAACTTCTCCATTCCGAGGGTGATGGCAAAATGGTCGAGATTCCCACGGTGGGTCATTGTTTTCCCTTCTCCAAGGGGAAATCCCTCGGCCGGTAAAACGCGTTTTCGGCACCCAGAAAAGCCTCGGAATGACCGATTTTTCACACCCTCCCCCGCGGCGATGCGCGCCGGCGAGTGCAGCGAGCGGCAGTGCGGCGCCGTCGGCCTTGAAAGCAGCAAGTGAGTGCAGATCAAAACGGTTAAAGCGTCCTGAGTGGCGAAGGCACGGGTCCCATAGCTCGTAGGATAGGAAAGAGGACGGCACAGCCTTTGACAGGAAACCACGTGCGTAGCAGGTGGATTTACCCACGCCCTTCAACTGCCCCACTGCGGGGTTTGGGGCGGCAGCCCCGACGAGCTGTGTGACCGCCGTACCATAGGAGCTAATACTCATGACTGAGCTATCATACAAATTACGTATCAGAAGCCTCATACTCTCAAATTGTGAGGGAAATTGGGAATCAAAGATTTTTACAAAAAAGGCAAAAGGAAGTTTTTTGTAGGTAGAGTTGAGTCATTGACGAAGCTTCATGTTGTACTCGGGCTTATATTCATGCACCTCAATGTAACATCTTGTCGGAAGTTAGCACAGTACGATCAAATCCAACGGTAATTATTTGTTTGAGCAGAGACTTCAAATTGAATTATTGAAGTTCAAACAGTTGAATGGTTCTCGACAACAAGGCACGTCACGCAATGTACATGCAGAGCATTCAAGCCGCGGAAAAAAGAGAGCGTGGCCGGAAAAGGCTTACAGTGGCCGCAGAAAATACTGCCACACGTGGTTTTGAGGTATTCAGTGCGTCTTTTGACGCAAACAAAGGGCTAGACAAGGAATACGAGTGAAATATTTTTTTCTGCGCAACTTACCCCATTACCATATATAGTAATTCGAGTGTAATGAATATTTTAAGCGATTTATTTTCAGGGCACTTCTCCGTGCTACAATCCACCGAAAAACGGCCTTCATAGGTCGAAAGTACTCGCAAATACGACGTCAGTCATGTTACTTGACATAGATTCATACAGTTTTGAGCCCGCAATGGCTGTTTGAAGATGGTCATTTTGGTCATTTTTTGAATCAATCTGGCATTTTCAGGCCAAAATGGCCATCTTACAGCAACTATTACGGGCTCAAATCGGCAGCAAACTCGGTAAAGTCAGATATGACTGAGATCGTCTTTAGGAGTACTTTCAGATTATGCCCAGTCAAAACCGGTCATGCTGGCATATGCCCCGATCGGCTGATTTCTGCTGGACTTGCTGAGATCTGCTAGTTTCTGCAGCCTCGACTTTTTCTTCGCGGAGGGCAATTTAGAAAAACTGTTGTCTGGAGATAAAATAAACAAAACTGTCTCCCATCGTACGATTTTCGGACTTCACAAATTTTACAAAAGTTTTGAGAACAGGCGGCGAGAACATGATGTCATAGCCGCTGTCGGACTTTGAAATACATCTTCCTTCGCTACCACCACCATGTCCCTTGTCCCATCCCCACTCTCACTCGAGCGCGCCGCCGCCGGTTCATCTTAGACCTACCGATACCTCTTGGGCATCGCGTAATCAACTCTTCAGCGACACAGGCCCCCTCAAAATCCGCCCATGGTCCGAGAAGCGAGGCTGGATTTCTCTCGTCCCGCCCTTTCGTTTTCGTCCCCACGGATCCCGCCACCGTGCTATGTGAGTTCTTTATGCAGGTATGCTTTCCCTGTCGCCACGCCACCTTTGTCACTCACTTTATCTTCGCGTTACGCTCGGTAACCGCTATATGTCTACCCGCTGCATCCAACTTCCAGCCCACACGGTCGGTGACGCTTTTCGAGTCTTCAAGCGAGTTCTCGGAGGCTTTATATCCTTCCATTCCATGTCGTGTACTAACTCCTTCCTGCAATTCGACAGACAATCGGTAGTCTGATGTGCAGACTCGACTGGTGAGTTTTGGATTTTTTTCTGTTTCGCATATCTCAAGGGCGCACTCTCCCTCGTAGGTAACCGTCGCCAACACATTGCACTATCATCTCCTTGTGGTAACTCGTAAATTTGGATATGGGGCTACTTCGGTATGACTATACAGTATCTTTGTTCCTGTATGTGTCCTCATTTCCTCGTAGATCCTCCTGATTTATCGATACAATTGTGCGCCCGCAATAGCAGAGCCAATATCAGCAGACCATAGCAGCTTCAGCAGGATCCAGCATCTCCCAGCATAAACCAGCACATTTTTCACGTGCTCCAGTCCGAAAAAGTTGCTGATTTCTGCTGACGACAGGACAGCAGAAATCAGCCAAACGGAGCATATGCCAGCATGACCGATTTTGACTGGGTTTCATGTCCTGCACTTTGTTTGAGCCCAGAGACCACGTCAATGACTCGAAACACCTTGTTGCATTGTTTTCTGCAGCCACTGTACTTACCGACAAAAGAATCCTCCCCATCAGGAGCTACACGAGTGCGGTGCAGGAGAACAGAAAAGCACAAGAGAGTTAGACTCAGAGGTCAAGATGGACTTGAGAGTAAGAATATCGTTTTTTGGGACTACTATTTCCGACCGGGATACCGGCCACACGAGGAACCCCCCTTGGCCCCCCCCAGTCTGACATTACGGCACGCTTTCCCACCACGTGTCAGTCCTTACGTTTGTCAGTCTGACCGCGTCTTAGACGCGTTTTTCGACTTCAAATGGCGTGTCGCTTGGACTTAGGTTGAGAAGCATATTACTATTGTGGAGCAACAATTTGGTCCACACCTTCACACTGAAAGATATTTTTGTCCCAAAAAGGAAATTTTCGGTACTTTCATCGAATGTTTTGACATTTGAGGAGACTGAGTTATTCCAAATGGAGCCCTGGGGCATTCCTTGAGGTCAGGATGCTAGAGTGGGATGGTTATAATGAATGTTCATTTTGCTTCTCAAGAAGAGCTCAATAAACTGACTTCAAACAATGTCTGTGGTAGTTTTGATGATGTGCTGCTCTGTAGAATTTTGAGAAGAGTTGAGAAGAGGAGAAGGCGCCAAACACATCTTATTCAGGCTCGGAAACGAGGGAGTCGGCAGGGAAAAAGTACGGTGTACCAAAAAGGAAAATTAAACACCTTCACTGCGCGAAAAGATAAAAGAGTGCTAGCGGGTTCGAACCCGTGCGGTCCGCACGCCACCGTAATTAAGAGAAGCACACCACATACCAATCGACGAGAGTGACCACAGCCAAGTACGGCAATTGGTACGGTACATCCACCACCAGCTTTCCGCCCATTACTACATTTGGGAAGTATTTCTTTATTTGGAAATGTCAGACTGGGGGAGGCGTGGGCGAGTCCACACGAGGCTTCCGGCCACTTGGTATCTACAGGTCGAATGAGGGGCGCTGCTGTCCTTAGACCATCTGTAGGTAGTAGAAGGGGTGCAGACGAGTGTCCATCCGACTCCAAAACCAAATTATGCTTCTGTCGCCGCCAGCTCACGTCACTCGCCCCTTCCCACGTCACCCGTGACATATCACGTGATCTCATATTGACCCCCCGCCTCCACAAGGCGTTCGCCAACGACACCCACTTCCAACAGCACGAGCAGATGGGTAGATAGGGGAGTAAAACTCCATCTGGTTCATGAGTGCATTGAACTGTTGTTGGATTGCGAAATATCGCAACGGAGACATCCGTCTTACACTCGCGAGAGTTGAAGAGGTAGAGCTCCTTCGGGAATACCTCAACGACTGGCTGCCCGCATTCTCCAGTCTGCTCCAATTTCGTTTCCCCTCCTGCGCTGTTGTCATGCATCGTGTCCCCACTGGCTTCAATGTCGGTAATGGCACTTTGGATGCGAGCAATGACTCGTGGGAGAACGATATTCTGGAGCTAGCAGACGCGAATGAAGTCGACCACTAGAGTCTGGTCCGAGTTCACTGGATCGGACGCCGTTCCAGTGAGCAGGTTCGAAAGACCAAGAAATTCTCATTGGTTCTGCACTTCAATGATCTGGATGTGGCAAACTATTTTATTACGAATAAGCTTGCTCTTCACGGTCACCTCCATCGTACCGAGAAGTATTGCCCACAGCCCATGCAGTGCTTTAACTGTTACCGTTTTGGACATATAGCTGCGCAGTGCAAACGACCTTCTGTTTGCGGCACCTGCGCTTCCGACCACCCCACTTCGAACTGCCACTGTCCTCACAAGACTCCCTGTCGTGCCAATTCCTCTGGATGCACCCATATCGTGCTCAAATGCGCCCTCCGGGGATGCGGTGGGCAGCACCGATCCACTGATCCTGCATGTCCCGTCCAGTCGATTCTTCGACGCATCGCGGCCGAGCACCATGCATCGGGGCCGTTTTTCTCCACAGATTAATTCCCCTAATGCCAATCCCTGCCCCTTCCTCTTGCTGCCACACCCCTCACGTATTCACAAATTCCCTGCTCTCCCTCACCCCCGGGATTACTCCTACTGAACCCATGAAAACCACTCCCACCCATATAAATGCAATCAATAGTAGAATCTCATGTGGTGCATCTGCCGGCGTAAACAAAGTTGAAACAACCAACAAACAACCAAGGCCATTGCCGGCGGCGAGAGGACTTTCAACACAATTCCGTTTGTGATTTGGATGCTCAGATAGTGGGGTGCCTACATGCAAAGGAAGCGTTAACCTACCCACGCCGCAAACTGTCACGCATCTGTGACACAACGCGACATGCTCCGCCAAAGTTTTTTCCTTGCTCGCTCTTCGTGGACCTGCCGCTCGGTGAAAACGGCAATTTTCCTGTGAGTTTCGCTGGAGCAGCTCCAAAATTCCGAGTCTCTGATCGGTTTTCTAACCTCCTTTGTATCATTTGTGAATGAGATTCTTTTGTTTGTGTTATTTGATCATTGGGTCCGGGTTGCGGGCGCCGGCCCGGACGGCTGGGGTTTTCCACCCCAGACCCCGACCGCTGCGCGGGGCTTTCCGCTCGCCGCGGAGGCCCACTGCTCACGCATCGACTTGTGAAAAGTAGGAGGAGAGGGAAGGGGTGAGACCAGTATGCTGGCTCGACTCAGACACAGATGGACGCAGAGGACAAGAAGCGACGAGTATATTGATACGCGAGAGTACATCAATACGCAAGCACGCCGAAACAAAGTACGTATTCTCACACGACTACGCGACATTCACTCCAGTCGTCAAACTCGAAACTCTCCGAACGCGTACCTCAATGCAGAACTCAAAGAAAAGCTCTACATGGACTTGCCGCCTCACTAAGAGAAATTCCGCGCTCTACCTCCCAAAATTCAGGCGCTCCGCGATGCTGGCCGCCGAATCGTCGTTCGTCTTAATAAGAGCATCTACGGCACGAAGCAAGGCGCCTACAAATGGTACCAGCTTCCAAAAGAAGTCTTCACGTCTCTCGGCTACACAATCTGCTCTGCGGACGAAGCGATGTTATATAAGTTTTGTGAAGAACACTCCACCATCGTCGCATCGGCCGTGGACGACTTCACCATCATCGCCGACACGCTCGAGGCCGTTGAGCTGATTAAAAAGCCGCTCAGCCAGCATTTCGAGCTCGTTGATCTTGGAGAGATCAACTGGCTTCTTGGCTTCAATATCTCGCGGGATCTCAAAGCGAAGAACACATTCATCCCTTACATACTCGAGTCCACTCGCTGGGGGGGAGTGTTAGCGGTAATTATTTACTTTCCAGCATACTGTACTCTCGTAATCATCATGTGCGTTTGCAATAGAACCACCTTGTTCCTGGACAAACGTAAGTAGGCTCGATACCAGCCGTTATAGTGGTAATGACGAGCAAGCAGGTATTACTCGAGTACTTACTATGTATAACGGCTGGAAGCACTTAGCCGTAATTAAACTAACGATGGAAATTTCAAACTCCGACTATACTTTTTCAGGAAGTATCTCCGGGGCTGAAAGCGACCTGGATTCATGTTTGCCCATAGATATTAGAGACTTTGCGCAGAGCCACCGGTAGCCACCCAGTGGCTTTCACGGCATGCGCTGTGGAGCGGCTACGGCATATGGTGGCTCGTTTGGTGGCTCGTCGCCCGCGTTACAGGTGGGGCTTCAAGTATCTACATGGTACCTCTGTGACTATACCTCAATGTAGTGAGGTGTCGTGGTTAGGTTACCAGTTTCCCGCTTTATTTGGTGCGTTTTTGGCCGGTTCTTGCAAAACCGACGGTTGGCGTGGAACCTTGGTGTGCTTCCTGGTGGAGTGGGCGGGGGAAGGCGGTGGCGATGAGGGACGGCGATCACGCCCGCAGAGGATCTCGTATGGATGCTGCCAAGATGGAATCGAGCTACAACTACAAACAACCCGGCTATCTACGGCCAACTACTGATCTCTCCCACAGCACCGCTCCTCGATCGCCCCCGTCACCACCACCACATGCACCCACCACCTCTATGGCGGCGTCCTCGCCGCCACACACCGACGACTACACCTCTAAGCCTCCAGACTATCCCCACACCCCTACTCCAAGGCCATCCCAACCTCTTTCGCGCGCTCCGCCTCTACTTCCGCCGTCTCAATCACCGCCTCTGCCGCTACCACCGTCCTCATCCGCTCCTCATGACCCCTCTGTTCTGCCTCTAGCTTGCTCCCTCGCTTTGGCACGAACGCTCGCAGTCTCCGGCCGCTATGTAGTCCGTCGATAGCCTCGCCCTGTAACGTCTCCAGTTTGTATGAATGCAGAACCCGCTTTCGCACTCGATACGGCGTGGACCAGTACCACAGCAGCTTGCGCAACGACCTGAATGTATAATCCCACGGACTGTTCGCCACCTGAACCAGCTGGCCTTCTCGGAATGTCACTGCCCCCGCCTTCGACGCCAATACCTTCCGATCAAACGCTGCTTTCCGCCCGGTCGCGTACTTGATTCGCGCTGCGTACCCGTCGAGCTGCTGCTGCGCCACGTAGGCCATGTGAGTCTCTGCGTCTTGTGTCGTTGGCGCCTGGACCGTCTCGTCGATAAGTGTCTTTGGTGTGTTCACAACCTGCCCCAACAGCAGCTCCTTCGGTCGGAAACCTACGGAAGGGAGAATTCGTTTGTTCATGATGGAAATTGCGTCGTTCAGATGGCTTGGCCAGTTCCTCGGCAACTGTACTACATGCCTCCCAGGTACTATCCACCAGAGAGTAAAACTGAGAGCGCTAGACGCCTTCCTTTCGCGAGCCAGGATACCGATACCGATTACGTATACCATTCTCCCTTGTATAAGTAGATCCTCACTGGCATTGTCCAAGGAGGGGAGTTGTTGCTACGCCGTCATCTGAGGCCAGCATTGCCAAAAATTCTCATCCTCTGCAAAACAGGGGTATAAGTACAGAGCATCATCCGAATCCAGCGGTCAAACAGGGAAGATATGGTGATCGCCAGTGGGAAGACATACCAATCTAGTCTCGTAACAAGACTTTATATACTCTTTTGAAAATAGTCGTTCAAACGTATATAAAGTCTTGGATTTGTCGGGGGGTCACGCTGAGGAGCGACATCCATCAATGATGAACACGCCGGCATGATGACGGCTTCCCGTTTTGGAAGAATCCACTTAAAAAGGAAGTACGTCCGAGACGCGCTCGCCACCGCTCACTTTGCAACTAACTCGCGTCCCCTCGCGTTATTCGTTGTTACCGTATCTGAGGGGAATCAATCATTGAGTCTGACACACCTTCGCCGCAGTTGGATGAATTTGCAGTTGTGCATGAAAGCTACGGTACTCCATCCATTGCACTGAACTTGGCATTGAATTGTGAGGGTATGAGGTCGTTTGAACAAGTGATGTTGATTCCATAATTGAGTTTCATGTGTGGGCTAGGGTAGTAGAAGCAATAGAGAGTCCATAGAGCGAGCTACACAAGACGCAACTAGTACTCTGAAAGTACGGAGGTACTTCCTTATTGAGCGGATATTGCCCAAACGGGAAGCCGTCATCACGGCGAACGCTCAGATCATTGATCGCTGTCGCTCCTCAGCGGGGGGGTAACAAGTCCATGACTAATACCAATCTAGCTATGCCCCATATAATACCTCAATCAACATCTTCACTCTTGACCCCCATCCCGTGTGGCTTGAGGCACTTTTTGTGCTTCTGTCACAATCTGTGCCTGCACCTCTGATGCTCCGGTCCTAGCAAGGGGTAAAAATACAAAATTTTTCGTAAGTGACACTGTCCCAAGGCCTCCTTACGAAAGGGGCATGGTGAATATGCCGCAAGTGCCGCTGCAGTGCCGCTATGCACCGCCAACCGCCGCAGCGCTTCGCAACGAAAAGTGCCGCCACCACCGCCTACTGCCGCGGGACTGGCGGCAATTTCCGTCACGATTTGTCACGCTGCCGCCGTCTTCAACCAACCGCCGCCAGCAAAAATTCTCGGGACAAATTGGGTGGTAACATTAAGCACCGTCGTCGAGGGCAGCGCCACTGAGTCCACATACCATAGCATATGCATATTGATGCGAACCGTGCGAACCTGCCTAGACATTAAGTATACTACGTAACCAAACGGCGGTTCTTCAATCAGAAAAAATTGAAGGTTTGGGGTCAACTTCTAGGCACCCATTTGCAGCAATCTCTTATGATCATATCAGTGGCAGTGTGTCAATTCATTGACATTTAACCAGCGAATACGGGTAAGGAGTCCATACACTGTTCGGATGCAAATTCACGCAGTAGCGGCCATTGCAGTCAATCACTGCATTCCGGGCCTTGGTAGCCGAAGTCAGTTTACGTCAGGCTACGTTCGGCTGCCTCGGGCTACGCCGTAGCCGAGCTTCGCCGACGCCGAGTCGACGAAATTTCACCTACGTCAGCCTACCTCCGTTATACGTCCGTCTACTTGAAGCTCGTATTTTGCGCTTTAATCACACAGACACCTCTCTTCATCTCTCATATTCTTGAACTACAGCCCTCAACTATCAATTTCTAACACCCCCAGGCCTTCTCCAGCAAAATTTGAACGAAATTACGCGCTCGTTCCAAATATAGTCGAGATATTGATGAAGTTGACGTTAATCGGCCAAATCGGACCTGCCAACCGGAAATTTCCACTTTCTGCTTCACAACGTGGACCTGGGGGCCCTAGTACACCATTTCAAGGCCAAAGAAGCGCAGAAAGAATAGCACAACGGCGCAGAGAGGGTGATTATACTGTAATTTCGTCTACCTCCGTCTCCATGAGTAGACGAAGTCTTCGTCTACGACCCCTCGGAATGCAGTGAATGGCCGTGTACATGCTTGAATTAGCGACCTTGTAGGCACAGGGGTAGATTCACATAAGAGTGGAGAGACAGGGCACGAAGCAAAGACACGGCGGAAGGTTGCCGAATGTCCAGAGCCTAAGAAGATACTTTCTGCGCGATCGGCCAGCGGCCGCGCTCGAAAGTCGAGTCTTGGTTTCTAAAGTGACCAGTGTAGACACTGATTAGTTCTGTGTTGCCCAGAAGTTGCCATCCCAGATCTGAGGCCGTGAGACGCCAGGATCGACCAGCAGGATAACAAAGTGCAGCAGTGCGGTAGAGTGCGGTCGACGTGGCTAATGGAGTCGATTGTGGTCACATCAATTTTTTAGGGGTGGCATCAGATGGCGCCGCCACTGTAAGCAAATGAAAACATTTCCGTTACACAAATCTTCTAGCGTTCTTGCCCCGTGGTTAAGTCGGAGGCAGAGTGCGGCGTCTCGCCGGCAAGCAGATTTATGCGAATCAGAATCAACTCCGGGATGTTTCCATACAGGCATTTGGAGCCGTAGCTGTGTAGTGAGCGAGATTGCGAGGAGACGTCTGGGTATCCGAGACTAGGCTACAGTATTTCAAAGACGTGATTGATTGGTTCAATTGATTGTAATCTCAATCTGTATTGGCTGCACGATCCTCGCCGCGTCATATGCACCTGGGACCCCGGTAAGAGTCCAGAGAGCGCAAACGATGCTCTGCTCGTCAGCCTCCAGGCGCTCAAAGCTGAGTGAGCTGATTCGTGCGAGCGCACAGTCACATTTTGAATGTTTTCCACAGATCCCAAGCTTGCAGCGGAGATTGCGGGAAAATGCTGCTCATGTGATCAAATGAACAGCGGGGGAGACGCAGAGAACGTACCAACCAAACGCTTCAAGCTGACAGCTTTGGGGCGGGGAACCGGTCCGTTTGTGTGTGAACTAGACCTTGTGATTGTTCCCGGCAGCGCACAAGATGCCGAAGCAGTAACATCTGCTTGATGCATGGGAGGGGATGTCCTGTAGATACATAAGGAAGGGATGATTTCCAGTTGAAGCTCATACTCGCTCCCAGCTTCACAGTCACCTTGCTGCGTTGGCTCAGTGGATGTGCCTGATGATGAACAAATATCGGGATAAATGGGTGCTGCCACCTCTGGCGTTCCATTATCAAGATATTTGGCAATTCACGGAGACTCCGCATGTCGCGCACCAATGTAGGGAGGTAGGGAGTCTGGCTTTCTATATGGAGGTGGGGCTTCCTCCTCCGCAGGTATGTCGTATCTTCGCTCTCCAGGTAGCACAAGGTTTCCCTCGAAAGAAACTCCTCATCGCATCCTGAGCGCTAGAGGAAACACTCACCGACTTGATTCTCGTTATGGTGACAAGAGCACAAAAAACACCCAACTTGGTTGATACGGTTTCGAAGGCAGTCATTGTGCCCAACAGCCAAGTGGCGAGCAAGGTGGCAAGCGTTCGCAGATTGTTCGCAGACGAAGCCTTCCGGTCCCTTCTTCAGTCGGGAAGTTCCGTCTGACGGCACCATACGACCTGTTACGGTACAAAGGGTTTTGATCTTCCTTCCTCTTCGATTTGTATTGTCGGTTGTTGACGATTCTGTCAACGGCGTTGGGCGGCTTCACAGGTAGATGTAAGTTGGTTCAAATATGCATTCGAGCATGCTGAAAGGCTCTCATGCGCTCCCCGAGAAGCCCAAGATGCTCCCTTGGAATATCAGACTCGGCAGGTGGTGGAGCCGAGGTTGCATGAGTAAGCACAGAGTATTGTCGCCTGCATTGCAGTTTTAAGTTAAATATGGGACGCAGCTACCGCAGCTATTCGGCAGGGCCAATGAAGAGCTAATAAGTTACCCGAGCTGGATGAAGCATTTTTGCCTGAGAACCGAGGGCACCGTTTCCTTCTATGGATGAATATACATACCCTCCAACTACCGGATGAAGGATGAACCCCCAAACCCACGCCCGTCCGTATGTGGGAAGCCGGTCTAAATATCGTAATTACGCAGTTGCAGTAGAACCGCAGTCCCATTCACTTCGCCCGGTGTGTTACGCGAGGTTACACGCGGCGCTCACTTCTACTGAGGAATAGTTGTTACCAAGCTTCCCGACAACTCCCGGATGAAGGATGAATCTGAATGAACCCCAAACCCACGCCCTGTCTGTCTGTGGGAAGCCGGTCTCCTCAAATATCGCCACTTCGCCCGACGCAAGTTACACGCGGCGCTCACTTCTACTGAGGAATAGTTGTTACCAAGCTTCCCGACAACTCCCGGATGAAGGATGAATCTGAATGAACCCCAAACCCACGCCCTGTCTGTCTGTGGGAAGCCGGTCTCCTCAAATATCGCCACTTCGCCCGACGCAAGTTACACGCGGCGCTCACTTCCAAGAGGCGATCTCTGGAATACTCCCTTCCCGGCCAGTTCCTCCCTGCCAAAAATGTCTATGTGGAGTCCACATAGGAGGGGAAGCTTGCGTAAATCTGTGTAAAGTGTTTAGACGAGTAAACGAACTCCTTCCTCGTGTTCCGCCTTGTGAGGGCTGTTGGCACAATAAAATTCAAGATTACCATACAATCGCTGCTACGCAATACATAGAATGTTTTTTTTTTGTGCAGTGTCCAGAATATGCAGGTGTGTCTGAATTTTGTGACCAATAAAAATTCTCAAACCCAAAATCTAGGTCCACCGGTACAAGGTTTCGAAGATGTTGAGCCAGATTGGATCCCCATTGTTCCTAAAACAGCAGAGTGGGAGGCTAATGGAGTGTCACTCTCTCGAACACAGTTTCCTCTTACACTTGCTTGGGCTATCACAATCCACAAAAGTCAAGCTTAAGGTCTAACCCTGGAAAAAGCAGTAATTGATCTGGGCAAAAAAAAAATTGCTCCTGGATTGTCCTTTGTTGCAATTTCTGAAAGGAATAGCATTCCGCTCCCCTTTTCTCCTTGAGCGATTGCAAAAGCTACACTTAAAATGAGCTGGGACACGCACCGCGGCCGGACATAGCCGTGATGTTATGTCAATGGCTGGCCAACGGTTCCGGAAGCTCCGCGGTCCGAACACGAATGATTTCTTTCGTTCTCAATCTATACTGCACCAAACAACGACATGTATTGTACTAGGACTCGACGGCGGTGTTTCCCGCACATTGATCCG
The DNA here is from genome assembly GCA_037176885.1 of Favolaschia claudopus. Classification (NCBI taxonomy): domain Eukaryota; kingdom Fungi; phylum Basidiomycota; class Agaricomycetes; order Agaricales; family Mycenaceae; genus Favolaschia; species Favolaschia claudopus. The sequence goes on from JAWWNJ010000207.1 coordinate 217,796, forward strand.
CCGCTTTTCGAATTTCTTTTCACAAATAAGACCGTTGCTCTCTCGTCATCTCTCACTCAAGCGGCGACAATCAGCATGGGCCTCTCACGTCTTGTCTTTCGGACATCCCGGCGTGTCCCACAAGATGTGGCCTTGGATTTCCATGGGACACACTGTGCAAAGTATTCATCATGAAATTCATGCAGATTGTTATGAAATTCAGGTTTCATGATGTTTTGTCATGAACGACGTTATGAATTTCAAGACGGCTTTCATGATGTTCAGAAAATTGCTTTTGTGACAATATGGATTCATGACAAAACATCATGAATTTTCGTCATGAAACAACTACTCATTTTTTTTTTTTGTTTTTTTGCTAAGTCCACCAGATGTTGAGTGCATACTCGGTATTGACAAAAGTAACCGTGAATCGACTCGTATGGTCCGAATATTGCAGTATGTAATAGGTTAAAATGCATCAGAATGTTCTCCTGCATGTTTTGAACGGCATCGGACAAAAGGCCTGAACCAATCCATCAAACACAACTGATTTCTCGGCGGATTCCAATTTGCAGTTGTTTTGCACTGTCTGTTGCAATAAATGACTGCATTTCCAATTTTCTTGAAGTTCAAGAACATGCCCTCGGACGGTAGGTTATACTTGAGGATCCATTTCAATTCCTCACTGCTTGAAATCTCTGATTGCATCAATTTCTTGTCAACATTGGACTGCTTCAATTTCAACCATCCCTCCTGCACGGACCGAAATATTTCGTGGCCGTTCAAAGATGCTAAGAGCAAAGAATTTAGCTACAGTCTTGGTTAATTTCTAATCCATCACAGTGCTGAACCCTATCACCTACACATTCAATATACTTTTATCCCAGAGTAGGCCTCCATGGCTTCCGTAATTCCCCATGTTTGGTCACGATCAAGTAAGGGGCCGAAGAGTTTTCCAGATTGTAGACTTGTTTACCACCCTTACTAGCCAAAGCGAGTGTGCAGAAACATTTGAATAGATCACATGTGCAAGCTAGAGGTAGTCGAAAGTGGTCTGGAAGTGCAGTTGCTGAGATTTCCGTTGAACAATGAGCAGAAGTTGAAAGACACAGGTGAATTTCAAGCTATTGCCAAAATTGCGCTGGCTCTGAAGAGCGTCAGGAACAGAGGTTGCCCACAACAACTTGTGTAGGTTTAAGGAATATCCCGACGTATTTTTCAAACTCGAAGTCTTGGAGAAATATCACGTGGTCGCGAAGCAATCGTCGGATTAACGGTTACTTTTGTCAATACCGAGTAGTGTGCTCATCCCAGCAAGGGGTACGCACGATAGAAATGTCAGACGCGACCTACCGTGAGAGTGGATTTCTTTCCCCAAAAGGAAATCCCCAAGTCAAGTATTTTTCTGCACGAATTGGAGGATTCTGCGCAACTTTTAAAAAAGTTTTTCGGCACCTTGAGCCCTATCTACGTAATAATGATCGCATCAACGCCTATATACAGTGGCGGCGCCATCTGATGCCACCCCTAAAAATAGAACAGCCTATTTCTGGCACTTTTGATGCTAATGGAGTCGATTGTGGTCACATCAATTTTTTAGGGGTGGCATCAGATGGCGCCGCCACTGTAAGGCGCCTGTCAAGCCTTATATAGCAGGTATTCGCACGATCCATATCTCTCTCTCACGGTAGGTCGTGTCTGACATTTCTATCGTGCGTACCCCTTGCATCCCAGTGTTACACCAATACATGGTGCTAGTAGGTCTGTCAACTACAGCCTACTGAAAATCGGTTGGTTAACAAGTCAACAGCTCCTTGAGGCTAGCGACGTGTATGGACTGAAATGCCATGTCCCTCAAAATCTTCATTAGTCTAAGAGTAAAAATGTGTGTTGCGCTGTGCCACTGCAGTACGGCGGTCCGGGGTTCGACTCCGGCTGCCGGTAGCCCAAGTTATTTGCCCCGCCCTGGCCTCCTTTTCATGATGTTTTGCCCTGAATTTGTTAATGAAACATCATGAAAAATCATCATGAACAGCCCCATAATCATCATGAAAACACGACTCCGAGTCATGATCTGTCATGATGTTTTGTTATCAATTTCCGGTAAATCACCATGAATTTCCGGACAAATCGTCAGGAAAGTCATGACGAGAAACATCATGAACTTCATGACCCTTGGTTGGCACAGTGCCCTGACAGCAGAGATCACGGATTGATGGTTACGGCATGCGCTCCAGTGTTGGGAGAATAGCGTTTAGTCGACAAATGCAAGACTTTATATACGTTTGAACGACTATCTTCAAAAGAGTAAATAAAGTCTTGTTACGAGACTACGGCGGGACGACTCGGCTGACTCGGACTTCTTAGAGCCCAGTGCGTTGGCGGCGGGAGTCGGCCTCGACCGCTTGTCGCTGCTCAGACTAACTCCGGCTCCGACTCCACCACGGTCCACCGCTATGTATCTGCTCAAGCACTCGCTTCTGGCTCTTCGCTCGCTGTTCTTGATGGCTTATTCGAGCTGCCGATTTTTCTCTTGATCACCTCCTCAAACCTGTTACCCCGCCGTGCACGCCTCGGGCATGCTGAGCTCCAAAATTTGCTCTTCCAGCGTTTTGCGTTACAAATGATGTGTTTCACCCAATGCGCATCTACGTACGTAGACATTCATACCAGTAGTATTGAGTACATCGTTAGCAGTATTTTTGTGAGGACCTTCCACATATGGTAATTCATGCTCAGTAACAACTGTACTTATTCACCGACATTCTCAGAACATTGGAACAACCAAGATTGCTCATCGAGCATCCAACTGGCAGCGGAATGTCAGACTCGAGCAAAACCGGTCTCGATCACAAACCAGAGTAGTTCGTTCAGATACTCTTGAATGATTTCTGTTGATCCAGCGTCTAGTTCGGAGTATGCAACCAAGTGCGGAAGATATGCTATTTATTGTCGGTAAAGGGTGAGTCCAAACTGCGTCATTTACATAGCTCGCTGAGCTCACCAATGAGTCGGAGGAGGTGCTCCGCGCCATATATTTGGCTCATCGCCCTCTCCTTGGCTATGTCTACTTCAACTACGTACTTGCCCCGTATGCTGCGGTATTGAGGCCTTTCCGCAGGATAGAGCAGAAGTGTAGGAAGAAAGGAATCGAAATATGTCAGTAATCCTGAGATGACTGTCGCCGGTATGGTAGAGGGCCTTGAATTTCTACACAATTGATCATCTTCACCCCGTCGATTCATGGAATCGATGGCACTCACCCAAGGGAAGGTCTTGACTCCATCAAATGGCCAAAATTTGTTAGAAGTTTCTCCACCGTCACCGTTCTCGGAAGCGTGAACAGCTGTGGGAAGGGACGTGAAATGTCCACCGTATCAAATAAGTAGAGTAGAAAGTACGTACCTTTCCCTGGTTCAAAATTGTGTCTTCATCGTTCTTCAACTTGTACTTCAGTTGTTGGGGAAATCCAAGCTTCATAGTTGCTTGCTTAATGACGACATTGAACTGCATTCCCCTTCAGAACAGTCCACACCCAAATTTGGATAAAACACCTACCGCTAAGGCCGGGTATCTCATTTGTCTCTCCAACATTCCTCGTTCCCAATTCAAGCTACTAGCCTCAACAAGGGCTACCGACATATTTGACGGTCTCTCGCGAATCCTGCCCCCACTGCTGTTATCACAGTCCCGCAGACTACTCTCCGGAACCCACTCATTCCATCTTGCCAGTATTCAGATGCCAGTATGTTACATAATAGGAAAATGTTTACTGACGTGCGATCCAGGCCACAGTAAGAGACGAGGTAGTGGCGGCCACCTATCGCAGTCAGTACATTTCGCTGACTGATTTCCAGGTCCTGCATCTTCAGGATATGAGCTGGGCGATACTGCGCCCCGTGACATGGACAAACTACGAGCATCCCTGGAGCATATGTGAGCGACATGGAGTAAAGCAAAAGTGAAGATGCAATGTCGGTATTTTCCTCTCACCAGCAGTTACACTCCATTCATTCCAAGAATCTTCTCTTGAAGCGATGTCACCAACTTGATGGGAGTCTGGTGTCCGATAAAAAGTGGAGCATGTAGAAAGGTAGTCCAAGGACGTCATATGAGCACGAGTTGGAGAGACTCAGGACACCAGAAATCCAGTTGACTTTAACTTGCTCTGGACTTGGTCAGCTTGTCTCGAAAATAAAATATTGTGATCAGATCGACGGTTGATTGACAGCGGAATTAAAACATTTAACACACCATATGATCGCCGTGAAAATCTACATCATTTCAGAAGTTCGAGGCTTTGGGCTGGAGCCTGGACCTGTCTCGGTAACCCAGACGTTCTGAGAGCACAGCGGACCTGCGGTCCGCAATTGATCCGTACCACGCGAGTTCGGGTAAATTTGATGTGCGGAAGTGCTCTCAGAACGTCTGGGGCATTTGGTACCGTAACACCGCACATGCTGTCACGTCACTCTATGCCTCCCCGTCCATTAACCGCGCCCTCAATGACCCTACACCCTTAGTAAGCTCACAGAATGCGTTGTATATACCTACATATGATCCTCAGCGACTTCCAGCTTTTTCTGAGCAGTCCTTGAGCCCCATCACATATCATTCAGCCAAATTGCACACAAAAGTGCCGGTTTTGAGTGGTCCAGAACAACCACATAATGCACTAAAATGAATGAAATAAATTGTGCATATCAAAGAATGGATGCCCTTCTGTGTTCTCAGAAAATTTTGGACCCAAAATCGGCGGGGAAGAGGTAGAAAAATGGGTGTGACAGCATGTGCGTGTTGTGGCACCAAATGCCCCAGACGTTCTGAGAGCACTTCCGCACATCAAATTTACCCGAACTCGCGTGGTACGGATCAATTGCGGATCCGCTGTGCTCTGGGTTACCGAGACAGAGCCTGGACCACCTACTGGAAAGATTCACCAGGAAGCGTTTGATTGTCAGCGGGCTGATTTATCGCACATGCGTGTGTTTGGGTCGAAACAAGGTCAAAATAGAGACTTTGCGGTAGCCACCGGTGGCTTTCGGTGACCAGTTTTTCTCGAGACCGAATGACAGCGTGTTACAGTGGCTGTAGCCACCATTTGTACATGTCATGGTGGCTACCTTGAACCGTAGGCTAAAAAAAACCATTGCACACGAGGAGCCGCCGAAAGCCACCGGTGGCTACCGCAAAGTCTCTAATTTAGCGATGGTCACAGGGTGGATGGTGGAGGAAAATTTGATTCTCGGACCATTCCAGCCACTTTCATCGGCTATAGGGGCGCTCAATTCTTGAGCTCAAGTCGACCGAACCCAACCCAACACTAGCCGATGTCTATGGTTGCTATGCCGCCGTCCTTTGCTCGCTCTGAACCAGATCTCCCTCCTAGCGGGTACAAACTCTGGTTTTCGCGTCCTATCCTACGTGCAAGTGTTTACAAATTACTGCCCCATTTTTTTCCTGGATTAATTGGGGGAGCTTGCTCCCCCTTTTATTCGCGTTTTTCGCCCTGTACAACGCGTTGTGTATCGTTTTCGAGTAAGGAGACAAGGAAACCATCAACAGCGGCTAACCATCGGCTAAGGGAAAGTTTGGGTTCGGTCGACTTGAAGCACCCCTTATGGCAACGGCCAAGCAACGGCGCCGGCAACTGCATCTTGGTTGATGAAAAGCCGTTTGACGAAGGCGTGCCTAATGATGAGCGGCATTGATGTAAGGGGATTTTGATCGCATCAGCGTAAGCTTTGGTAGGGTTCCATGGCCATTTCTGAACGATTGTATGAAAAGTGTTCAGAATAGCATTTTATAAGTACTGTAACACGCGCCGAAGTTATTGGGCTTTCTCTGTGCTGATTCTCTACAACAATTTCTTGCTCTGTTTTAGTACCCTCATTGAAGGACGACGATAGCCCAGGAAACTCTGAGTCATGAGATATTAAACCTATTTTTGAGGTACTGTTATGGATATCATGAAGCCTACGCTTGTGAGTCTCGCATTTTGATCCTATCTTCTCCATTATTTGTACATTACATTTATCCCTACATTCCTATCTACATTTTTCCCTCATCCCTATCCACATTTCTCTAAGACTTGACATCATCACTACCTCATTCCGCCTCGTCTCACTTATCTACATTGTATATAAGCCTTACCTAGAAGTGCTGAATATTATCTTATCATACTTTCAACCCACTTGTGCGCTACACAATCAAAAAGCAATCTTACTTCTATCTTCAAGCATCCAGTACAGCTTCGCGCTACTGGTTCGCTTCGGTACTCGCCGGCTAAGTAAAGCTCCGCGCTACTTACCTCGGCTCGGGGTTTGCCGCCAACTGAGTTCAAACGGACTCTTGAGGAAAGGCCCTATCCTTAACACTGGTGGACACACAGGGAGCTTCGTTAAGCGCTTATCCCATCCAGTTCATTAATAAACTCACCTTTCTCTCTTCCCCATCATGGGCAAGAACAAGAAAAATAACAACAAAGGCGGAAAGAAGACCGAGGTTCAAACCGTTGAGGGGAACTCTGTGGACGCGCAAATTGCTTCCATTCAATCGGTTGATAATACATCGACTATTGCTCAGCCGAACAAAAGTCCTCCACCGGTTGAACCACCCCAGGAATTAATTCCTGACACTATCTCCGCCGTACCACCCTCGCGCGCATCTACGGCATCTCCGAGGAACCCTCCTTCGCCTATGCGCGCATCTCCAAAAATTCGCGTGTCGCTTGCGCGCACTGGCACGCCGATTTCATCTCCGAAGGCTCCTACCTTGCCTTTGCGATCATCAACTGGCCCTATGCATCCAACGCAGAGTCCTCCCCTACATTCGCCTTCTTCTGCCGACTTCAGTCGAGTTGACGAACATAGCCTCGCTATCTTGCCTCCCCTAGAGGACTATGCGGGCAGCCGATCCAACCGCTCTATCGATGATCGTGTAGCAATTTCCAGCTCGAATTTGGATTTGCCTATTCTTCTTCCATATCCAACCATCCTACGCGACCATCCCGAACTCCTCGCACGTCATTCACAAGCCCTTGAGCTTGGTACATCCGCTTTTGCTAAAGCAGTGCTCGCTAAACCTCTGAAATTATCACGGAAGCAGAGCATTGAGGTCTTCAGCGATGTTATGGATGATTTGCAGGAAGTCTTGAGTTCGGTCGAAGTCACGTTATTGCGACACAACGGAGGACAGGTCTATCGGTTGCAGAGAGGACCATACTGGGAGCTTTTAAAGAAACTCACCGAATATCGCCGCCGAGCCGCCGAATCATTCGTGCTGTGGGCTCAGCATTTACCTCTCATACCAACCTAGGGTTGTGGAGATGATCCTATGGCCTTCTATGGGGCGAATGAATTCGAGATCTTAGGTGTTTGTTACCGTACCGAGGTCGAGGCATTTCTTGCGGCTTTAAGTCAACACCATGACTTCGAATCCGATGATGTTTCGCTTCAAAACGTCGCAGCGCAAAGGGCCTATGAGGAATTTCAAAAGGGTGTTTCTGATATTCACAGATCTTCACCTGTTATCCGGCGCGACACTTCATATGTTTCCGACGCCTTCAAACTTTGACCCGTCTCTTCTCCTCCAAATTCCACTCATCCAGTCAATTCTTCCTGTGAACCAAATCATCGAAGAAGACAATGGATTGGAATATCTACCTGAAATTAAACGGGAAGAAGCGACTCCGAAGTTGAGGGATCATTCACGTCGTGTCAACTGACCCTGCTGTTTTGTTCAACAAGGGGATTAACAGTGATTGCGCATCGTCTTCTTAGTTGATCTGTTCTGTTTGTAGTGTTGTCAATATATTTGCATTTATTTCTCTCCACTGACTGATTGAAGTGTTCTGTTAAACAGTGGTTGATCACTGTTGAACGAAGGTGAGGAGGGTGGGTGAGACTAGCACGGGTTCGCAGGATTTGCGCCCGCCAAGCGGGGAGGGTGTTTAACAGATGAATGATTAAACATGATTTTATGTTGAGACAGGCATTGATTAATCAAACTTCATATAGGTTCCTTCAGCGCAACTACGGGGGGTGAACTCGCAGTCCGATGTCCCGCGTGCCCGCGTCCGGGCATTAACCTACCCGACGACTGGGAATCCGCTTCGGCGGAGAAACGGTGCGATTCACTGTGCTCTGCCGACCCATCGTTAACTCACGCTTTGCACAGATTTCTTTATACGTTCTTCCCAGCCCTTGACGCTTGCTTCCGGCTCAAGCGGCGACTGATTTCGAGCGCTCTGCGGGATCCTGGGCTCGGTACGGGGTGGTCATACTTCCTCGAGCCCGAGCCGTATCACAAGTATCTACTCACCGTCACCAAGCAAGACGAGGTAAGCAATGAGTGTTTCAATGTTTTCAAAGTTCTCACTGTGACGCACAGATGAGTACTTGCAGCGGCCTGGCCGCTTTGGACTACGCGAATACCAAATTCTCGCAGGGTTACAGCGTGACAGGGGTTGGGATGGGAGTATGCGCACGGCACGAGTTCGTGCAGCCAACGGGGGTTGGTGATCTTCAAAAGGGAGAGCGGTGAGTTTCAAAACGCTAACGGTTGCGCTCGAGATAACCAACTAATCACATCATAAGGTATTCTAATATGGACTACATATATGCGTCAATACTCCGCTGGTTACACCGCCGCCTGCGGAAGGTGGTGTCGTATGACATCGTCTGCCAATGGTTCAAGAATCTTCGTGAACGCCTGCAAGATCTCCCCCCCCCTCGTCCGCCTGACCCTCATTCTCCATCTCTGCGCTTTCGTCATCCCGAAAATGCACATACACGCACACACCTTGGCGTGCCAGCTCTTGTTCTCCCTCAACTTGCTTGCGGGCGCCGGACAGACTGATGGTGAAGGGATCGAGCGTCCGTGGGCGAACCTTGGTGGGGTTGCTTCAAGTACCCGCGAAATGGGTCCAGGGTCACGGGCGGACACGCTGGATGATCACTTCGCGTTCTGGAACTGGTCCAAGTTGATCGGCCTTGGTGAGTGACGGTCTTTGCTTTATATTTCACTTCAATGCTCATAATCATTCAGGCGCTCTCCTCCGTAAACGTCTCGACAATGCGAAGCGTGAACGCGAAATTCAGGAGGAGTCTTTCAAAGTTTTTTCGGCGGAGCAGGCGGCGCGCGTTCCAGCATGGGAAAAGCAAGTCTTGGATTACGAGCGGGATCCTAGCAAGTACAAGAACCCGTATGAAATTACGACGAAAGGTGCGTTATCGTCTGTGGCCTTTGCTTGACCCATTTTCTTAACGAATTTTAGTTTTGAAAGAGTCCGACGTTCGTCTGCGGTTGGCGGCGGAGGAGGCGGCGGACATTAGTCGGGGTGTGCCCGCTGTCCATGATGTGGGCCCCAGCGCCTTCATCTTCGAAGGTCTAGAGCTGGAGGAGCAGCAGTGCGTGTTTTACGGCTATAGCTTGAGTGCTAATTCTGAGGAAGGTTTTCAGGCGGCGAATCCGTGCACAGGTCTTGTTGAAGAAAGCGGGTACGACCGCCCAGCAAATTGATATAATCGCCATGCGTAGGAAGCTGAGCCGCGGGATCGCCCGCTTCCGCAAGCTCCAAGCGACCTATACGCCAGGCGCTCTTCAAGCCCTCGCGCGGCGCGACGCTGACCCGGAGGAGGTGCCCGAGAATTGTCCGCTAATGTTACCGTCGGCGTTGAGCTCGGCGGAACGCGACGTCGGCTGTATCGCCGGGGTACAGTTGATGGAGAACCTCGCCCGCGATGCCCAGTGCTCCGAGGCACTGCTGCGTTTGCGAAATCAGTTACACATCAAGAGCCGATTCTTTACCTATAAAGAGCTGCACGTTCGGAACCAGGGCGCAAACACCCGAGCAAGAAATCTTGTGGCTCGTAACGAGAGCAAGATTTTGCTCCATTCAGCGAAAACCAGGCGGCGTGGGCGGCCTTGCGCAACCTCAACGGCGGTGCGAAATCCGGGTGGCGAAAGCTGCGGCGAGAGGATGTAAGAACAATGGAGGACCCGGAGGAACTCACCAAACGCGAGGCGTTGCGGAAGAAGCAGACGGAGCGGCGGAAGGAGAAGTTGAGGAGATTGAGGGAGGAAGGGGAGTTCCTTGCCTCGGACTCGGACGACGAGAGTGGGCAGTCGGCGGGCGAGACGGATGATGGTGAGGCCGAGGATCCAATGGTCGGGACGCGCCGAAAATCGTCGGGAGGTCTCGTGGATCTGGACCGGCGCGGGCTCGACGGGAACTGACGCGGAGCTGGAGGATGGGTTACGCATCGAGTGGACGAAGGCGCGCGCGCGCGCCCGCCGTTGGCAGGAAGAGGTTGCCTTGCTGGAGGAAGAGTATCGGCGGGTGCTGATCTCCTTCGAGCACGAGGCGGCGGGGTGGGAGGAGCGGGCGAAAAACATCCCGGTTGGAACGGTTGAGGTGGGGTACGCGCAGGGCGCGGTGGCATACGCCTTGAAGCAAGCGCGCATGTACCGCGACCTCGCGAGCAAGGTGACGCTGACCATGACCGAGGTCCGTCGCGGGCATGGCCAGAAGCGCGTGGCGGCGGGCGGCGGGAACGAAAGCGACGATTTGCGTAGCTACAGTTGATTGTTTCCCTGTCGCTGCCAGAATACCGAGCTCCACATGTCCAATAGAAAGAGGTTTTCGGAATTTGTGATGCTTTGCAGCAAAGTCCAGGTAGTAATCCAATCCGGAGATGATGTTGGTGAGCGGAGCGGCAAGACCAGAGTGAAGCACATATCCACCATTGGACAGAATGATGTCCGTAGGTTGGAGGATGTATTTGGTGAAGTATGAACAGGAATCCTGAAGCGATAATCGCTCCGCGGATTGGGGAGTAGAATATTGCGACCAAATCCAATCCAAGTAAGGGTTAACCATGGTGAGAGGAGATCCAAGGAGATCCAGCCAGGGGGTTACGACAGTTCCCAATGTGTCCACTTTGTAAGGCTCCAGGAGCGCTTACGAGGGTCACTGTCGAACGGGATCCCTGGCGGGAGTGGAAAATGCCTTATATTGTGGAAAGACCCTTATTTGACGGTCCAACTCGCAGAGAACTACTTGGAGACGAATACTCGAGCTCTCTGGATAGTAGTCTCCTCAACCTCTCGAATACTCGCAGAGATTGGAGTGAACTGAGGGTCGATCTGTAAAGATCAGTGGAAATAACCGTATAAATCAGAGGAATATAGCCTCGCACCTAGTGCCTCAAATAGAGCCTACTCGTCATCACAGAAAGTAACCGGAAATTTGATCGGTTTGGACCAAATTTGTAGTTTTTTGTGGTGAATTTTTTATGAACATAATGTTTGGCATCTACTGACATCTCATGCACTGGTCATCTCAGCCAGGAAGATTCAGTACAGCTCGTAGACTGAGAATAACTTTGGCACTTGTGATTTTGCGCAATTCGACAAAAGCGCAGCATTGGACAATGATTTTGGCACATAGTTATGAGTTTGATACTTATGGGTAGTAGATATGTATGGAATGATTCCACAGCACAAGAATTGGACCGGAAAGATAAGTGCAAATGCAAAGTCTAGGCAAGTTTTGTCCGAGGGCACACAACAAACATAAACAGATTTGCGTGCTGCAACATTTTCACAGCTGAAAGTCATATTTTAAAGGGCAGTTGCTTCCAAACTGTCTGTAACTACAAAATAGAACGCTGAACTAGTATTATACGTCATTCGTGTACCTTCCAACAGTTTCATTCGAACCAAAACCACAATTTCAACAATTCTGGCTAAGATCTTTGCATGCACCTTTTCTTGCCAATATTGCAGGTTGAAGGTCATACAAAAGGCTGCTCAGGGTACCCCTAAGTCTGAACAACCACCATATTACACCACAATCACCCTACATGCGTCTCAAACAGGGATTTGGTTATATTCTCTGCATTATTCACAGTCAAACTACTGCAAACCGAGGCACTCTTGAATTTGTGCAGACTCCTGGTCAACGTATACAACGGCAATCTTCTTCAAACTCATACGGGGTAAATGGAACATACCAAACTAAGGTAGACCCAGTCCACCCTCGACAAACATCACGTGAAATTTCCTTATTCAGCGGTTTTCGACAAAATGCATCTGTAAAGTACATTGTAGTTTGAATTGGAAAAATCCCCTCGACCAAATCCTTTATTTCAGTCTAAGCTTCATTTTTCTCTCTGACATTGTGACGATACCATGAGTTTCTGGGCCAGAGTTATCGAATCACTGGTGGCTGTCTCAAAATTTGCTCCCACGACTGCCTCAACTGTTTTCCCATCACAAAACTTGTTTCCGGAACTCCTTCTTGCACAGAGGTAATAGAGCTCTGATATTTTATCTCTGGATACTTGAATACAATTAGAACAATCTGGTCGGAGGAATTTGGCTGTTTCCTCCTAATAGTCTCGATATAAGGAGGTTCGCTGTAGATGGAAATAACACGTGATGTTCGTCGAGGGTGGACTGGGTCTACCTTACAATATAGGATACAAGTTCCGTGAGAAAACACGTGACCGCGTCAAAATAGCACAATTTCCGGTTACTTTCTGTGATGACGAGTAGGCAAGGCAAATACAAGTCAAACAGGCACCCTTGCCTCTATCAGGGTCTCGGAGGAACTCGACGAGGCACTGGAGGCTAATTTGGGTGATCCTATACTTGAAAAGAGGGCCAGGCCATCAGTCGCGTGACTTTTGACAGAAAGTCACGGGGTCAATGTCGAGATGTTGAGATCGTACGAGACGTCGCGAGCGGAGCGAGCGCAGCGGGGTTCGGGGCGGCCAGCCCCAACAAGCTGTGTGACCGAACGGAGGGAGGCCGGCGAGCGCAGCGAGTCGGCCGTGCCGGAGGCAGGGAGCTAAAGCTTGTGTTGTTTGAACTTTGAAGTAAAGATGATAATGATCATGTGACACGAGTACATGTGACTTGTAGCTAAAGAGTAACTAAAACGAGCTATGGGACCCGTGCCTTCGCCACTCAGGACCCTTCAAATGCTTTGACCTGCACTCACTTGCTGCTTTCAAGGCCGACGGCGCCGCACTGCCGCTCGCTGCACTCGCCGGCGCGCGTCGCCGCGGGGATTCTCAGGCTTTGACAGAAAGTCACGGGATAAAATTCCCTTTCCTGGACCCAATGCTGTGCACTTCTTCTTTTCATGTATAGGATAGGTAAACGGACCCTTACAACTGGAGATAATCATAGAGGCCCGCGGCACACAGAGTAACCCAATGTTTTGGGTTCTGCGAGAGTAACAGATGAAGACTGGGTTGATTTGCAGTCTAGGCTTGTAGTAAAGCAAGACGGAACGACGGTCTGCGGAGTATCCAAGCGAAAGGTCTATATGATATATGGGCGCTGCGGACCTGCTGAAGAGTTACAGCCAAGTTGTCACACCAATGAACCTTTTGAACATCAGGGTGCCGGATGTTGGATCAACGGCAGGGTGATGCCTCAGATCTGGAACAGTGATTAACGGACATCCATCATGTCACGGAGAGTGCTCCGCGGACTCGGCCTGTACATCACGGAAGATCATTCCAGTATGCCGCTGATAAGATGGTTTGACACTGAAGCATAGGAGTGTCTTGGACGATGATCTGATGGTCTGGAAACAGAACTATTAGAGATCTAGAAAGGTCTAGACAGGGTGGCGCAACCATATGATTTAAAGGATCTACATGGATGCCGGGGAGACACGTTGGAGCGGAACAGTGACACACATCTGTGGATGACCAAGATAGTGATTCCATTGTGAGACAGTCAGAATAGATGAGTTTTCATGGACGGATCGTGACGATTCAGGACGGCAGGCAGCCGTAGGACACACGTATACCCAACCCCAACTCAATTGTTTCTGTATCTTGACTCAGATTTGTTTACATCATGTATTTTCTTGGCATTAGTATAAAGGACCATGTATTTCTCGTCGTTTGTCTAGTTCATCGTGCGCAGGCCATTGACGGCGTTGGTGATCTCAGGCGGAGACGTAGAGGCATTTAAATTGGAGTTATTTGCTTGCTAGTTTTTGTCTTCATTAGAAACGATTTGTTGAAGTTCAGACAAGTGTGAATAAGATATAAGTTTCTAGAAGCGTTCACCCACGGAAACTTTGGACTGTGGAGTTTTGTCATGGTATAGCCAACCCAGTAACCCTCCAAGGACTTGGCCCGCTTGAGCATTGCTCGCCCCCATTTACCGGTGTTGCGTTTGACTGGTCCACTTAACCCGCGGACTACTCAGAATCAGTTGAAGTGAAAGTGTGCTTAAGAGTGAACTAGTATCTCCCCAAGTTGAAGAGAGTAGACGGTCTATCCGCGGACGCATTGTGTTTAAGATCGCTTGCACATAACCTGACGGGATATGATTAGTGTCGTGGAGCTTGTGCTATATAAAGGAGTGTCAAACGTTCCTGATTGTTGGAAGTTCAGGTCTGCAGTAGCAATTGGCGCTGTACGAAGAGTGTGTACGAGACATTTCTAGCAATTGGCTGGTGTCAAATATATTCAATTCGCCCTGACTGTTGGAGTTCCTCCCAGTCTTGTATCCTAAAAACCGTTTTACTTTGTTCATTGGAAAGTCCGCGGACGGATCTCCTCTCGACTAGAGTTAGTTAAGAAGCTTGTCTTGCCTCAGTTCAGACCAGTAGACGAAGTTGAACTACATCTGGATTTCGGATTGGACCCCACGAACTCAATAGGAAGCACTTGGTGTATCTTGTTGAGACCTATATATATTGTTGGAGTGTTGTGTGTGTTGGTTGAGGTGTTTTGTGTTTTGTAGTGGATTAGTCCATTGCGCACTCTGCACTTCTATATCGATATACTCAAGTGCAGTGTTTCAGTGTATAATTCAAGATATGATCCAACAGACAATATATTGCGACAAAACAAACAAAAGAAACAAATAAGCTTCTGGAGTTTATCTCGAATGAAGTCCAACGTCTAGTTATTTACGAAGCCAACACTGGCTTGACGCTCACAACGAGAGGAGGGAATCCACTAGAGCTCTAATACATGATATAGTGCCTTATATACATTCACAGCAATAAATATGAGACGATAGCAAAACAATCTTTTGGGTATAATGTTGATAGCTCCGGACCCTCTTGGTCCAGACCTCATTCAGTTTTACTTGTTAAAGGCTTTCCTCCGACAGTGATGAGGGATTTACGCCTTTACCTCCGGCATTCGTTAGATACCATTGTTCTCCCTCCGGCACCCTCTTGAATACCATTGTCTGTATGGCTTGGCCAATGCAGATCTTCCCCGTTTGTACTGATATCTCCGGCTACGATTCAATAGCCCTCTTTGCTATCCAATCGATGATCTACTTTCTCCAACCGGTGCTGTGTGAAATAAGGAACGCCCCTAACGAATATAGGGAGAATCGAGTCGCGGATTGACAAGTCGAGGCAAACCGAGTAGCAGCAGAAGTAATGCAGAAGATGCTGATGAGCGGATTGTTAAAGGATCAATGATCTTATGAAGATTTCTCTGATAAAAGACAAAATGGAGGCATTACTCGGTGTTACAAAAAGTAACCGATAATTTGGTCACTCCTTCACGGCCACGTGATATTTTTTCGAAGTGTCGCGCTTCAAATATACCCCTGACAATTCTCTACAGCATACATGAAAAGATCCCTGACATTCCTTGTCTGAGGCTCCTGAGACTTGTCAACAAACTGAACGTCATAGTATTTTTGCATGCAGCCGGCACAAACCACACAAAAACTCGACAATATCTGATCAACGTACCGGATTTCCAACCTGCATTTGATAAAGACGATACTATCCCATCCAGTCATACAAAATACTTGTGAAAACGGCGTCAAAATAGTGTGAAAAGAGGTCGCCCATATTTCACCTCGAATTTGTCCCTGTTGTTGATCCCGGTTAATGAGGAGGGTAGATGATGATAATATATGTCGCTGAATAGCTCTTGGTTACTTGATTGACACAGAGAGCAACAGAGCTGCTGGAATTTTCACATTAATCCCATCTTTTTGTAGCAAAACGAGCTGATACCCAGCTTGAAACTGAATCAAATCTGAGTGGTGGAATTCAGACGCTCAAAAAAGCCCCAATGACATGGTTCAGACAGACCAAATTTAGTCAGACAATAGAATCGTGTATAAAATACAACATAGAATACTTGAAACTGTGTTTCCGGTGCTAACAAAGCGAGAGCCAAATGGTTTCTTCTAAATAAGGCAAAATGTTAGCTGTCAGATTGAACCGACTGGTGCGAGACATTCGCGGCGTCGTTTCTCCCAAACTGCCATACAAATAGGTACAGAACATCCCAATGAACATTCCTATGTGCTTGAACCAACAAAATACTACACGATTCGGCCTAAAATGGCACATTGTCGGTCACTTTTTGTAACACCGAGTAGAAGGAACCGGGCGGGTCTGACCTCCCCCTCCTAATATTCATATAGGAATGAGCAAGGACTTGAGACAGTCATGGATACAGGCTCACAACGAGGATTTGGAATTTAGAACAATCATCAATCAAGAGGATGCCGTTAACGGAGTGTTGAACATGCCTTATTTGATATTAAACATGGTCAAAATTTCATCCCAAGTCTATCAACGCGAGATCCACCCTCCGCTTTCACAATCAATCTGTTCAAAGAGTTTCAACTGCATAACCTGGAATCAGAAAGCTGGGTACAATCATCTGTGAGCAATCAGACGGCTTTCAGATGATTCCTTTACAGCTGATATACCAGTAAGTTGAACACCATAACACAAGAGGTCTCAGATCAGGCGCTCAGGCACATTGATCATCAAATGTAAACATCAAGTGCAAGTCCTTCAGCCTCAGTTGCTTTTGGGAGTTGGAATGTCATGATTTGGCACCGACTAGTGTTCCACGTTACTTCCTGCGTAAATTTGGCCTCTAGCTTCATCATCAACCAACCCTAAAAAACTTTTGGTATGACAATTCTCGCCGACACCATAGGCGAACCAGATGAAAATGTGACCCTTTACATTGGTTGATCAATGGGCCCTATTGCCCGATCTGAGACCTCTTGCAGTAACGGCTTGTGATTTCGATACCAACTCATTGCGCCACTGGACAGAATCCATATGCAGCATTTCAACGGTAGTTTGGGTCTTTAATTTCCTCGCCTTGAGGAAGCGATCCGGCCAGCTGCACAACATTGACGTGATACTAAGCCACTGCATGCCCTGAACCGGGCTTCAATACTGATCCGACTTGTACAAAGACACCACACACTAAGGTGAGTTATCCTTGATATTTAAACACAGGGTTATACGTAAACCTGCCTAGACATCTCAGACCCTAACCTAGTATACTGAAGCTGTGGTGCTAGAGGATATCTCTTGCGTTGTGTTCACAAACCAAAAAGCATATTGGGTATTGATGGGCCATCAAATTGCCCCCGGCAGAGCCAATTTCCCCTTTAGGATGGCCAAATTTGTGGTCAAAATCACGAAAGTCAATGGGGAGTAAATCTGCTCCATACAATCTCTTCTACTCTTCAAAAGGAAGCCATTTATGCAATATTAAGAAATTTGGGTGACTGTCACACGAGTTATTAGCGTCACAATGTTCACCGTAAAAGTTTGTCACGAAGTCACGTCCCCCACCATATAAAGAAGATCTATGTTTAGGGTACGCGGGACGGGCACGGTTCGATTTCCGGCGAAAGGCCGCGGAACTCGATTGATGCCTGGAAACACGGTCACATGATCACTTTCTCTCTATATTTGCTTGGTTCCGGCTCCTTTCTCACTCGTTTCCTGAGACGATTCGATTGATTTGACTGAACGGAATTCGAGCTTGAGTGGGGATGTAAATAAGCATTGGACAGAGAAGCTTAAGAAAGAGATAGCTACATATGGCTTGCTCAGTCTATTTCGTTCAATTCGAACTAAGACTCTTCTAGTGGTAGGGCAAGTTAAAGTCCTCCTTCTGAGTCGATTCTTATGTCGACTATAATGTCTACAGCTCGATGCTCCAGCTGATTCTGAGCCGATCCTTCTCCAAGCAACTCAATAGAAATAATTGACTCAGAGATATTCAAGTCAAATCGAAGTTCTGCGACAATCAATTCTGAGAACTGATACAAACCACAAGATTGGTGTAGAATTGATACCAGAATGAAGTTGAAAATTGGTCAATAATTCAATGTTCATCCATAACTTGGAATGCGACGGTTTAAGTAAACTCAACTTGACGCGTTCCTAGGGTCCAGGGATGATGCCGTCTGATGGGGGACGCGCGAGCCGGTGCGAGGAGATGGTCCTCAGTGCCATGATGGCTGCATAACACTGTGTACTGTGCTGACTCGGGAGTCTAGGCACGGTTGTGAGCTCCAGGGGGAGCTGGATTTGATAGAGCTCGGATGTTGCGTCAAGGGGAGTGTTGGAAATCTGAGGCTGTGACGCACCTCCTCGCGAACTCTCTAGAATATTCTTTTGACTCACATTTACAGAACCTAGTAGAATTAGCTAGAATACCTACTGTAGTATAAATACCAGACTGAATCTACTGTGTAGGGCATCTGTTTGCCCTAACACACATTCTAACCATAGTGTGATTGCAAACCAATTCATCGTATTTGATCTCGGCATCATTACCGGCAAAAAAATCCAATACGACCAGCGGCTGGTGCGCGCATCAGATACCGACGCCCTTGCTTCAACGGGCGTTATCAGAAATTTGAACTCACGCCGCGAACTTGTGACGATCACCTGTCACGTCACGGTGGGGTTGACCTATCCAACAATGAGAAAGTACCCATAAGCTCCTGTGCTCTAGTGATTGAAGAATCTGTATTCTCAAGTTTCATGTACTTTTCAACGTCATGAGTTCGATCGAATTCGAGTCTCAACCTGCGCAATCTTTTTTTCCCTTGTATTTCTGAGAACTTAGACCTATAGCATTATTGCACTACGCAGTGGGCCGGTGCCTATAAGATTCTGTTGTCCTTTTTTGATTTCTTATAGGGTGCTGTGTTCGACTATATTTATTGTGTGTTTGTTTCTACTGCGAAGATTCTGGGAGGATTCGTGTTGGGCCTGATTCCAGCTGTTGGGCCTAATTCGCTAGATTCTGGAGGCGTTTTTCATGTGTTGCCTCTAATTCCCTCCCGCGCCGTCGTTGTTGCTCCTGATTCCCTGGATTCTGGGGGCGTTTTTCGTGTGTTGCCCCTAATTCCCTCTCACGCTGTCGTTGTTGCCCGTAATTCCACTCGTTTGGTGACCCCTCTGCAAGGAATTAGGGGCCTAATTCCCCGTTACCGTAGCTAGAGTTTCGGTTTTCGCCGTACGGTTTCCGTTCGAGCCCATATAGCATGCCAACGAAACCTATCAGGCCATTCGCAGTGACACTACCATGGTTTGTAAGGTATTTGGCACATATTTGGTTCCAACAATATTTTTCTGCACCGTTAATATAGTGTTCAACCGGTGACTATAATAATGATTTTAGTTGGCATTAATTATATATAAGGGCTCGCACTTGGCTATAATTTTTTCGCATTTAATATAAGGGCCAGGGCTCGTCTATAAGATTCTTTTTGCATTTTCGAGTTGGTGCTGAGATTTTTTTGCAGGTGTGCTTTTTTATTATCTGGCTGATCCCGGGTGCGGAGACACTAGGTCGGGGGCAAGCTGAGGTTGCGGGGAAAGAAGGGAATCAGATAAGACTGGGGCTGCAGTCGAAAAGAATTCAATGTCAGCCTTGGTAAGCCGAGCCCCTCTATCTAGTTTTTCTACAAGAGCTTCGAGGCGGTCCACATCCAGCTTCTCCGGGTCACGGCATTCGACCCATTGCTGGATAATCTGCAGTTTGTCTTGGGGGACACGTCCATCCTTGAGGCTCTTGCCCAACCGGTAATCAGATCTCTGTGCTTTGGTAAGGGTCGGGGCTTCTTTCTTCACTGATTTCTTCTTGCCAGCCTACTCAGTGGGGGAGCTCGTTGGATTCCGTGTCAGAGTTTTCAACACCAAATACATCTCAAGCGCATTTAGCTGATACAGTACATACAATGCATACATCTAAGCAGAGTATGTCTTTGAGAAGATATACAGTATATTCACTGAATCACTAAGTTCAGAGTCCTCATGTAAAGTAAATGTGTGAGTTGAGCCGTTCCAATCAGGATTAGGAAGGGGTGGGCCAGAGCCTGAAGACCAGAAGAGCAATGATCAGAAGGGGAGTAAACACCTTCATTGCATTTAGCTGGAAGTACTGTCTGTGGGTTGAAGGATAAGTAGTACCAGATTTTTTGAACGACGCCTTGAGCTCCAGCGAAGCCGATGCGTTGAAGTTCAGATCCATATCACTCGGAACCTCGGGGCATCAGCTGGCATTGTTTAGGATCACACGGAATCACAACTTCTCAGGCCGAACGGCAACGCATCACAAAAGAAGGCGATTGTATCCGCAACTGTACCACTATGTACGGCTCTCTTGGGCGACGGCACTTCTGCATTTGGGAGGGGAGGGGCCTTTTACGTATGTTGGGTTTACGATTGTAAAAGAATTTTTAAAAAATAGCCTATGCTTGGCCTAACTTATGTAAGTACGTTGTATGTACGCTGTGTGGAGTCAGTCCTAGTCTGTCCAACTAATGCAGCAAGCAATCATTCGGGCATTAGCCTGAGGATTGCCTGCATATCACGCCACCTTGCCATTGAATGGCCTACAGCGGGATAAGGATAATGCGTGAATCTCCAAAGCTGCAAAGTATTTATAATGCCATTGACCTTAGTGAATATGTATTTTAAATCTTACACTATCCAGGTATATCTGTGTGTATGTATGGATGTACTTCTTGTAAAGCTTGCACGCATTCGGGAAATTAGAACCCCCTCCACAGCTCTACTTACTTGTACGGGATTCACGCAAGCTCCCCCACCTGTAGGCCGGGACTCCGGCATACAAATCATATCGTGGCACTAGGTGGAAGGTTTGGCATGCCAAATGTGCCTACATGGGGACGCAGCGAGGATCCGCAAGCTTTCTACTCCGCAAACGAGTTTGAAATTCTTGCGATCTGCTTTCGTGCTGAGGTGGAACACTACTTGGTGCTCCTGGACGAACGCTACGATTTCCTGAGCGATGAGCCTCGCGCACCAAGTGAAGAGGCTTTGTGCTACTATCAGCGTTCGTTTAGCGCTGTGGCTCCGCGATCAACCCACTCAATCGCAAGCAACTCCTCGTTCGAAGGTGTGCTTCATCCTGTTTCGACTTCCACTCCTCCCCTTGCGCACAAGCCAACGCCAGTCAAACGGGAAGAGAGGGAAGTCAGGATTGAAGTTCATCCTTTGACGGATGTTGAAGAAGTAATTCCCCTTTCTATTCCTCGCGACTCCGTTCCGCCAAAGGCATTCCGCAAGGCTGCCACACAGGGCTCTGGCTTCAAGCTGCTTTTGGACCCCTTACATACAAGACAAACTGCAGATTATCCAGCAATGGGTCGAATGCCGGGATCCGGGGAAGCTCGATGTCGAGCGCCTCGAAGCTCTTGTAGAGAAACTAGATAGAGGCAATCGGCTTACCAAGGCCGACATTGAATTTTTTTCGACTGCGGCACCGGTCTTATCTGATTCCCTTCCTTCCCCGCAACCTCAGCTTCCCCCCGACAGTGTCTCCGCACCCGAGATTAGCCAGATGATCAAAGAGATCAAGCATAACGCTGGGAAAACTGGACCCATTTTGGTGGAAATTCAAAAGCTGGCAACCAAATTTGGGGGTTATGTCGGTGTATGGCTCTCTTCACATTCAATTTCAAATTATTGATCAATATATGCCTAGGTTTGCGCCAAACCTACACTAACTCGGCAAAAAAAATGTCCGATGGGTTTTTTGTCCGTATTGCGGTGTTAATACCTGTATTCGAGAGCAAACAACTTCTGAGCGTGCACAAGATATTGAGACCGATTGGTATGCTACCTCGCCGCCGTGCAATCCCTTGATCCGCCATCAAATGAGCAGAATTCCCAAATAGCCAGATTTTCAATTTGAGTAGGGATTTTTTCTGACAAAATCTGAGTGCGCAAAATGAAAGAAGACCCAAATACAAGTACTTTCACAAGTCAAACCTTATGAAAATATCCAGCCGTTGAAGCGCTATAGGCTCGACAAAACTGCCATTTTGGGCATATTTCGGCAAATTCCGGTCAACTCGGTCGAAAGAAAGGTCCGACCACAGAAAACAGGGCACAGAAAAGAAAACGAGTGCTAGCTATGGTGCGCGTCACTTAGTCACCGCCTCTCCGCGACAACGCTAACTGTGACCCCAGTTTTTGCCCTAATTTTTATTCCTCTTGCAAAACGACTTCTTTTCAATAGAGGAACAACTTCCCAAGAGGGATTTCTAAAATTTAAATAATTGAAGGAGCTATAAATTTTCACCCCACCCAATTTGGCAGTATACACCAATTTCGATCTTGCTGGCCTCCAGAACCCTCAATACGAGGGATATCAAACACCACTCCTATGCCAAAACCCAAATCGCACCAGTAGGTGCATCAAAAGTCCACTGAAAAAGTCTCCAAATCCAGGTTTCAATAGGGTGTTTTGAAAAAATTTCGGCCTCCGGCCGATTTGGCAGTAGTGCAAAGGAGGCGGTGACTAAAAGTGACGCGCACCATAAGTGGCTAGGAATTTCAAATCAAATAGATCTTTGGGAAGAGGAGCCCCGGAAACTCTGGTTTCTGAGGTCTCTGTGAGTGAGGCTTCCGGATGAGCACTAACCCACAAACACAGCGAACGCAGAGACCGGACAGGCGGAATCCGAGAAGACGACTCCCCCAACCCAAAGAGATTTCGGTAGATGGAGCATTAGATTAGAGAATCATGATGGGACGTGGTGCAAAGGTAGAACACAGATACTCCGAGACAATGAAGATGTAAAAATTGAACGTAGCCACTTAACCAAGTTGGCTTGTGAATATGAGGGTTCACACCATTCAAACGTCCAAAAGAACGAGAGCGATAAAGGTAACGGGAATTGTATAAAGACTCGCAAAGTCGAGCCGGCCCAGGAATCAGGCCGAGACCGCGGGTTTGATGGACTTGATCACATCGTCGGACCTTCGGAGCTTACCGAGTGGCTGTACCCTGTGATTTTGCAGACAAAAACCAGTACCGATTTGCCATGGGCGCATAAGTGCTTGCGTTAATAGGTTAGAATTGCTACTGACACACTAAGAGACAACTTTTGTTACCTCAAAAGTTATTGAACCATATAATAAACTCTCGAAGTGAACTGTCATCTTTTCCAGGAAGTGCAACACGGTCACATGACTCCAATCACAATGTTCTCGTCTTCGCGATACATTAAAGACGAGGCCAGTCAGATATATTCTCAACACAGTCATTCGAGCAGAGTAAACAGAAAAAGAGTTCCTGTCAATTTCAAAGAAAAATAGGGACGTCTTGTAAAGAAAACACGCATTGTTGCTAAACATTTCTCATTTAGACTGGGACTGAAGATTGGGTTGCAATGAAGAAACAATATGCGGAACAAGCAATTATAAATAGTTATCCAACACATCTGAAAGATTTTGGAATACATTCCACGCCGATTCCACTGATATTTCAGGGCTCCCAACATCCTCCCAAGCAGTTTTAATTGCTTGTTCAACCTCCATGGTGAGCCCAGGCCAACGAAGATGGCTTTCCCGTGATCCTACATCTTCTGTTAGATATTCACGCAGCTCATCAACAGCCGCTTGAGGAACAAGGATACGACAATCAAGTCCAGCAAAGTGAGTCGGATGCTCAAAAGCATGAGCTGGTACATGGCCAGAGGGCATGTCCTTCTCATGTTGAAGGCGCACACGATGGTTATTCCACCAGCTCCGAAACTCGTCCAATTGTTGTTGGATGACCGGAACAAATATCCAATAGAAGAGGGGCCTGAATACAGTCAATTTAATGTATGGCAAGTGAAGATACAATAGCTCACACATGAAAGGGAACATTTGAGTCAAAGATTCGTTCACGCTTACCTTGAGTAATAAGTTCCTTCAGATTGAGTCCCATTTTGGCGCGAAGCCAGCGCCAGAATCCCTCTTAAAATTTATGATTTTGAAGTGCAGAGCTCACCAAGTAGTCTTCAATTAATTAATAATTTAGAGTGTTACAACACGCCGTGTGCGTGACCTGGTACAGCCACTCGAACGCGTTCGGCAAGCGGCCGAAGACACGATATACCACGTACATTGATATACTGTGACTGTGACATCAATCCAGTGCTTTCGGCTTCTTTGCCGGTTCGAAACCGGTCATTTTCGTTTCTGAATGCTGGCAATTGATGGACTTGATGGCCTGGAAGGCCGCCTGATCAATATCAGCTAGCCGCGTTTTCGTTTTCGATTTTCGTTCATACCGGACGTTTGTCGAGGGTGGATGGGACGCTCAACTCGCATCTTGATTGTATTGGCGTGTACGATTGCCTGTTTCTTCAGGCCGAGCTTGAGCGAAATTAACAAGAAATTAACGGCTTGAGACACGAAAGTGATCATGTGACCGTGTTTCCAGGCATCAATCGCAAGAGGTGACCGATCTCTGGATCAGCCAATAAATCCCACGACCTACCCCCCCCCAGAAAAGGCAATGATCATCAGTTGCCATCAAAGGCCGCCTCAGTAAATCGCTCTTTCTGCCAGGTTATGGTGCCCGCTGAGGCTGCCAGTGGGTAAATTGTTCCAGAGTAGTTCTAACACCCTATTAGTCCTGTACTTTCTGTATTCACAACAGGAAATTCAGCACACCCAGGCACTGAATGATTCTATTATTAGGACGACTAGACAAAGAAACAAGAAAAACTGCAAAGAAGATTCCTGAAGGTCAGCAAACGTTACTTCCCTTCAATTACATTGCACATTGTACCCCAGACACGATTCTCGCCGCAAATACACTGTGAGTTGGAAGAGATCAGTGGGAGATCATTGATCTCGCTTATGCCGACATCAAATTGAAAGATCCAGAGATCAATCACCTCTTGATCAATCGAGTTCCGCGGCCTTTCGCCGGAAATCGAACCGTGCCCGTCCCGCGTACCCTACTCATGGTCACAAGCCACGTCAAGATGTTTCCCATCGTTTTACGCGCGCTCTAGCTGCCGTCGGAAATTCGGAATGCATCGGGAAATGGCGGCGGAGTCATAATCGGGTTCATGGTGATGGTACAACATATTCAATCAATCAGACTGAGAACAATTCCTTTGCATTCAGGTTGAAGACCCTGGCCGTGCGAAAGACCGCACAGATCGTCAAAACTACGAGTTTGCAGAGTTCAAGCGAGAAATCTATGAGCAAGTATTGGAAAAAATGGCGAAAGTTGTGGACGGGAGAGCCTGTTCGGTGCTACAGAGTGCTACGTAGCGACCAGATTTCTACCGGTCGCTACAGGTCGCTACAGACGCTACGTAGCACTACGTAGACAGGGACCTTCGCTACAGCAAAAACCAAGGTTTGCTGATGGCCCTCGATGTCTTGTTTCCCAGGATATGCTTGATTGTCTTAATCGGGCCTTTCCTTTGCGCACCACGGCGGCAACGCGGGATGTAGTGACGAGAGCGCGTTCGGCGCCCACGGCTGCAGCGAGAGAAGCTATTGATGGACCATGGTCTGCACGATGTACCGGTATTACTTCAACCTAATTTCTCAAGCCAGAGCTGATTCTTGTAGCATTTTATGTGGAATATTCGTTTCTCAAGTCCTTACCAGGCATTCATTTACGATCTACTGCATTTCCTCGAGTCCGGCAAGTGGGGAAATCACCTTTGGAGGTTAACACTTGATTTGCTTGAGGAGCCCAATCTGCTTACTGAAGCAACGAAATGGTGTGATTTTTTTTTTTCGGCGCTCTTTAAAGTCTGATCTGCTTCTGTGATAGAATGGCAAATTTCCCCGATGCTCAAAACATATCAGCGACTTGGCCACGAAAGATTTTACCGACGGTGAAACTCATTTCGATATTTTCAAGGTAAATCACAACTAGGATTGACGAATCTGAATCCCATTATTTTCTCAGTGTATTGTCTACGTTCTGTGTGAGATTCTTCAAGCCTGATTCCATGCATTCGAGCATTGCTCAAGTGTCGGATGGTGCTCGGCTTACGCGTGATGCATTGATGACTGTATAGAGGAGTATGAAAAATGCTGCCAGGTACGAATCTTCATATCTTGAGACAATCTACAAGCGTGTTTCCGAGGACCATGCAAGAACTTCAAGTTTCCAAAACAACATTTTCTTGTACACGCACTCGATGATGTGCGGACAAAGGGACTCTTGCGGAATGGCACAACGCGAACAGGGGAGGGGACTCACCGAGAGGTCAAACAGCACTATCGTCAGACGAATATGCGTAACGCTGAAGCGCAGGTTCGTCGATCCTTCCCTTGAATAAGCAAGGTAGTACTCAAAATGGTCGTTAGATTGCCGTTCGCGACGAGGACAAGGAGGTAGTGGCTCAAACACGGCTCATCATCGACGATTTCTTCAAGGTCAACTCGCATATCGACAGCCAGTCCGGGTTAAATACGAGCGACGAATCTGACGCAGAAAAGAAAACTGCTGAGCTCACCCAGTTTAGACAAGCCCCTGTCTCGGCGCGGCGCGTTCCAAAGTCAAAAATTCCGCTCGCAAGTGACAGCAACCAATGGATTTTTGGGTCCCCTCTGCAGTACGGTGATAGTCGCAGCTATGAGGATCTCTATGGCGGCAACAACCCCGTTTATCGTGAACTCGATCCCCGTCTTCGAGATTTCCTTCACAATCAATTTCCAGAGGAATCGGTTGCCTACGAAGATAACATTGCGGCGAGTTTCAAAACTTAAAGTGATATCTGTAGTCTCATCCGCCGTGTAGATTGAAGTGCTTCAATGTGTCTATGTTTCGTATCAATCCACGGACGACTGGACCAACGCCGAAGATATTTTGGTACAAGACCGGCCCGCGGTACGATTATGTCTGAGGGACCGGGGGTCTCATGCGCGCGTCTGCGCTCCCTGATACGCTGCCAACTGCCATCAGGTCGCATCGTCGATCTTGCAATGGTGCAGAGTATGAAGCACACCAACTGGCGGCCGAAAACGTTGTGGGACGGCTGTTTGGTGCTCGAGGAGGGGAAAAATCTGAGCTTCCTCCTCATGGATTTTGTTATTCGGGGTGCGTTTCTACAGTGGTGGCAAATAGAAATTGCCGTGGCTTTTTGGCCAAAATCTTGCTGTATACTTCACCGAATGACCTTAAATAAAATGTAGAGATAAATATATGATACCTCTGTACTGCTTAGAACACTCAGCTATATATTATGCCCTGACAATGCATCAGTAACAGGACAGTTTCTTATTATTGCCATATCTGGAAAGACTCAATGTATCCTCAGCAAAAAACTGTCATAATAGGATGAAAGTACTTGAAAAACAGTCCTAGTTTCCACTTTTGTTGAATGGAATTGACCCTCATTTGAGCTCACAACAACCGCTCAGAGTTGGCTATTTTCACCCAAAATAGCTGAAAATGCAGAGAAAATAGCTAAAATGACCTACTTTGAGCGGCTGTTGTGAGCTCAAATGACGATCAATTGAGAACTAGCATTGTTTCTCAAGTACTTTTATCCTGTTATGACACTACTTTGCTGAGGGTACATTGTGTTTTTCCGGATATGGCAAAAAACGGAAACCATCCATTATTGATGTATTGTCAGTGCATGATATATTGCTGAGTGTTCTAAGAGGTACAGAAGTATCACATACCCATCTCTACATCTTATTTGAGGTCATTCGGTGAAGTATACATCGAGATTTGTACCAAAAAGCCACGGCAATTTCTATTTGCCACCACTGTATGTCGATGTGGCTGATGGGGACATGTTCCTACGAGTACTGAATTCCAGAGGCCATGTATGTTATTAAAATACATTCTACAACCATTCTACAAAATATTTGAATGCTCTTGAGCCGTGGGAAGGAGCGCAGCCTCACCGTGCCCGATGGTTGCCCGATAGCCTCCCGAGCGCGCACCGTCGGGCAACTATCGGGTACGATCGGGTGGTCGGGCCCAATAACAAAAAAAAAAAAAATTGTCCAACAGCAGCACCATGCTCTCTCTAACCTGTATCTCGTTTCGTTCACTCCTCAATTCTCTGACCTCGGCGTTGCTCAAACTACGTTGTTTTCCACTAACCGGCAGTTGTTTTTCTCTTTCATCCGCTCGTCAGTCGCGAACCCTACTTTCCCTAGTCCTCATCCCAACGGGGCACCATCGAAGCTATGAATCCATCTGTGTACGTCTTACTTGTTTTGCCTGCGCTCGGTTTCCGGTTTCATTTTGAAGCACTCGTTTTGTTTATTTTCTAGTTCTGGTCTTCTCCTTTGAGCCTTCGTACTCAGGATGTTGACTGGCTTGTCACCACATAATTAGTGGGATATTGTAGATTACGTGCAATGCGTATGCGAGGATCTCCATTTACCTTGCACTCCTTCTCCTTCCCCTATGCCTCTTTTCTCCTTCCCTCAAGGCGTCCCCACACTCGGCACCGACCCTTTATTCTCAGTGTCTATCTGTGGTGGTGATAAGTATTTTAAGACCGATTAGGTGGATTAATTAGGACAGACGGGACGGAGGTTTCGTAGTTCAAGGACGTTGACGGATTCGGGCGTCCCGCCGTGAAGGTCCTGTCGCAAGAATTCGCGGCCGTTTAGCGTCTGTTGGTGTGGGATTTATATTATATTCATGGGGACGGTATTTGGTGTACCGATAATAATGTGCTCCTGTGGTTGTGTTAAGTTTCAAGAATTACATAAAAGGGAGCAGCGGAACTGACATGTAGATGCGACCCATTGGTTGCGAGAACATGAGATGAAATCCGGTTCGCGGGAAAACCGTCTGGGTGGTGTCTTAAATAATTCTGAAGTGGCGAATTAAGCAGACCATACTTACGAACATGATCAGAACCATGATCTACAAATAGGGGGTGAATACATATTATATGAAGTGCAAAAGAATGCGCGGGCGCACCGAGAAGAACGTCGCGAATGCGGCACTCTCGAGCGCGGAACGGATGAGGCGGGTGATTACGTTGTCAGTTTCTGCGCCCCAAGGTTGACCATGGAACAGGGGAGAGCGGAACCCACTTACTCTTGAACCCTGTGCGACTTTTGTGGAGGTAGTAGATGAGGAGTACGCTAGATTGTGCGCCATTAGTACGGGTGCAATTTGAAGGATAATAGGCCTGTACGTTACTGCGAGGTCATTGACAACGGTGATTGCCAACCAAGAATCGGCGACGGGGGTAAGGCGTGAGCCTTGGTCAAACCTGGGTCGATATGTGAGCTCCCTGCTTGAAAAGAAGGAAGTGATGGTTTTGGTACGTCAATCCGAAAGCGAGTACGCTCGTTGCAAATGCAATTCCTCACTACAAACTTATGTTTGAGATGCTAGGGATGAATGAACTTTTTGGGAGCACGTACGTTGGCCATTGTAAGGAACACCATCAGGCCAAAAACGAGCCGAGACTTGGACAGACGGAGGACTCGATGAGCCATGAATATCTGAACGGGACAGGCCGATCTGAATATTACGATGGTAATGAGAGAGCTCGACGGAAGAGGCGGCTTGCTTACAACCCTGACAGCAGGGGAACCGCCGTAAGTGGCCATGGTGCGGAAGCCAAGAACGATGGGTTGAAGTAGTTATCGACGAGGTAGAGCCATACGAAGTAAACCGAAACCGCAGCGCAGAATATGCTGAGGAACAACTCCCATATTACCAGGAGGCTGGAATGATGGAGAATTTCATTCAGTTTGAACAAGACGATGGCGGTAGCGCATGGACTGACTGTATGGTCAAGTTATCCTGCTTCCTGCGCGGCGATGAGAAATAAGTTGTACATTGTCCGGCGCAAACCCCGAATAAACATACGCTGAGCTGGTTTGGGATGTCAATTGGCTGAGATTTTTTTTTTTTTTTTTTTTTTTTTTTTTTTTTTTTTTTTTTTTTTTGGGAAAAAAGGGCTCACAATAGTCCCAACGTATATAGGCCCAAGTAGTAGTTTCGCGCTTTCTATGGTGGTGGCTGCCATGAGGGAGAAGGCGGTCGCTGTCCAGGGCCAGGGTTGTATTGAAGAACTAGACTCCGACCGATCATTCGAACGACGGCAGTTGCCAAGACTGCTTTTAAGTGCCGACACCCGTCAGTAATGAAATCACCTATGTACGAGGCCTGCCGGGGAAATTTTCAAGATAGCCGAAATCGAACCAAATCAGTGGGAATAACCGTGCCGCTTGTTACCCATTTTAAGCAGTTTTCGGCGGCATCCGCGCGCTGCAGTGCGACGGTGTCCAAACGATAGCCGACAGGCTCGAAAAGCCTTCATTTCATCACCAGTAGCCGACGAGTCGGGAGCGGTCCCAAAATCCAAAATTTCCTTGGCAATGGCAGGCCTCATAGCTGATTGCCACTGACAGGGGTCCTGCTCAAGGAAACGTCGTCGGCGGAGTTACAAAAATCGAGACTCGTGTTCCATTTGCAAGAGGTGATTGATCTCCTTATCGTGGACCCGTTCCCACAGTACCTACCCCCCAAATAAGGAAATTGTTTGGCGCGTACAAACAAAGGCCTTGCTGGCATAAGGCCACTAGGTGCTCCAGCGGCATCCCCAGGACCCTCCTTTGCATGTATAAGTACAATAGCGACAACTTCTACTTGAATTTGCTCAAATGCGAGAGGAAATGGACCTCAGAAAAAAACGACGACTGTTTCGCAGTGTTCGGAGGCTTCCGATTTACTCGGAGAACTGTCATTCACGTGCGTGGTTTGGGTACACGATCTAGAGATCGCTCACCCCTGTCCATTTGATTCCACCACGTTTGCCGTGATCAGAAGGTCTGTACGAATCCAACAACGATGTTTCAGGAATCACGTCGACCCTGAAATAAAACACAAGTGGGACGGCAGTTGGATGGCAGGATAGAAGACTGATTGGTATCGGAGTCCCGGGCGGGCCGAAACAATTAATATCCTGACAGGTCCATGTCATGAGACGACTCTGAGAATTGCTCAGCCAGATCCGTGAGAATCGGACCTGTGCCCTGCACATAAATAAAGAAGTCCCTAGCCCAACGTCCTTGTATGGGTCCTCCTTTGCTTCTCGCCACTGCCTTAATTGGACCCGTACGTCCGAACTTATCACTGAACCGCTTTCAAAATTGACCTTTATCGCCAGATAAATCATTGGTTCTTCCGCAAATATGAGCCCTTGGGCGCCACCTTTCCCTTCCTCATTATCGTTGCCCAGCCCCCTGCTGTCCTTGTATTCGGCGGCGGCTCACTTGTCTCTGATCTCCTATACACCTACGTCGTGTTCCTATGCTCCTTGGGGCTTTCCATCGTTGTTTACCGCCTCTCGCCTTTGCATCCCTTGGCGCAATTCCCTGGCCCCACTATCGGGAAGATTACTCAATTGTGGACGTTGTGGCAAACATTGCAGGGATACAAGTATCTATACCACAAATCGCTCCATGATAAGTATGGGCCATATGTGCGGATAGGTCAGACATAGTTCCCATCTTTTTTGAGAAGCTTGAGCACAGTTCTAACTTGGACCTGCAGGGCCGAATGAAATATCCGTCATCGACGCGCCAGCCGTGCAAAAGATCCTGGGTGGTCTCGACAAAGGACGATGTGAGTAATAGCCCTTACATCCGGTGAAGTCTGTATGAATGATCGAGATGCGACCCACACAGACTACGAATCTGGGCGTCATAAATTGACACCACCAGCTATCGTATGTCTATCCGGAGAGGCACACGCTGATAGGCGGCGTGTATGGAATCGCGCCATGACCACAGCTTCTCTCAAGGAATATGAACCCTTGATCGTGAAACGTGCGCTGGAGCTCGTGTCTCGCCTTCATGGCCACCAGCATGCGCCGATCGATTTCGTGGCTTGGATCGACTTTTTCGCGTGAGTGTGATGCCAGCGTGATATCATTGACTCAATTTCTCAAAGACTGGATCTCATGGGCGATCTAGCATTCGGCGGCAAATTCGAAATGATGAAAGATGGTCAAGATTCGGATGGTCTGGGCAAGAGGATCAGATGGTTCGTCAAGTGAGTCTTTTTTTTTTTTGTCATGTCTAACTACCTCGCGGTCAACTAACTGCTGCTGCTAGGGCGTCGAATGTCGTCGGCCAAGTTCCATGGCTCATCTCCACCCTACAATCAATCCCGGGCGTGGATCAAGTTGTCAGGGAGTTCAACAGTTTCGGACAAAATCTTGCCAAGAAGCGGATTGAAAATGTTGCTATGGGTACTAAAGACCTTTGGTACCATCTCGTGCGTTTAGCCCTGTATCCTTTCTCGATTGGGTGTTTAAATGCTCTTATGCAAGGCCGATGAAGCTGGCCTCGAAAATGAAAAACCAAGCCTGGAAAATTCGGCTGCCGATGGTATCGTGGCCCTTGTTGCAGGTGCTTGTCCTCACGTAAGGCAGGTATTTTGTTGCTTATGACTAGTCCAGCTTCGGATACAGTGGCGTCGACCTTGTGCAGCTTTATATGGTTCATATTGTCCCATCCGAAATGTTACGGCCGTCTCCAAGAGGAACTTGACCGCATAATTGCCGATGAAGACCCTTTCGCCGCCGCCGCGCGCCAGCAGCTGCCCTATCTTTCGGCATGCCTGTCAGTCAGCTTTACATTTGTTTGCTTGAATCTATATATAAGCTTACACTCAGAAACGAAACCCTCCGACTGCATCCTCCCCTCCCGTCAAATGGCACCAGACAAGTGTATCCTACACAGCCTGCTCAAATTATTGCTGGCAAGTATGTACTGCTCCTTGCTATCCATTCTGCTACGCGGTTGAACGTCGAACTCTAGATCCATTCCGTCCGGTACAACTATATCGACACCAGCCTACTCCCTACACCGGAACCCAGACTACTTCTTTCCGTCTCCTGACGAATTCCTCCCAGAGCGGTGGGAGAGTGACTCCCAATTTACCAGACACTATGTCTCTGCGTTCCTCCCTTTCTCATCCGGCCCCTCGAACTGCGTTGGACAAAGCTTCGCAAAGCTTGAAATGCGGATGGTTCTGTGTATTTTGTTCAAGTCGTTTGAGCTACGGTTTGCGGATGGATTTGATGCCAAAGCCTGGCCAAGTGGGATGCAGGACTTTTTTGTTATCACGAGGGGGCCGTTGTATGTGAAGTTGACACCGAGATGTTGACATTTGATAAGTACAACAACTTACGTATTTGAACGTAGATTTTTTCCCGCGAGCTTCCGCATGAGGTATTTCCTATGGTTTGCACTTGTTTCCTGGCCGATCATTACGGTTCCTTATGACCTTACCATTCTCAACCTAATTGTCGCCCGACCCTAGAACGCATAAAGTATAGTCTCGTACGCACGACCCTCATGACATCCCAATTTGGGAGCCCTGTCATGAGGGTCTGGGCTGGAACCAGCCGCGGAGAAGGACAGGGCTCCCAAATTGGGATGTCATGAGGGTCGTGCGTACGAGACTACATAAAGTACACGTTAGAGTGTGTACGGCTGCAAGATACGGACGAGATACTGGATATTGATGGGTACTGATTTCCTTATTGAGTAGGTACGGGCGACTGTGACTTTTGTGACGAGCTATACGCTGATCCAACGTGCGAATAAATTCAATCGTCGTCGACGTCTCTTCCTCGCCGTCTGCGACCGCGATGACCTACCGGCAACTTGCCTCTTCGTTTCAAATTAAGCGAGTTTTTGGCAGGCACCTGTATTGTAACCCCAAATAAATTGTAGAATAATGCTGTGAATTTTATAGGTCGTTGCTAAGGAGGTATGCGGAGGCGGGAACAAGGCGGGATGTGAGGAGTGGGGCGGGAAACAATGCCAAAGGGTCGGGATTCGGCGGGAACTCCGGAGCGACAGGTGGGATACATGTCACGGTCTCTACTCAATAAGGAAATCAGTGCCCATCAATATCCCGTATCTCGCCAGTATCTCGCACCCGTACACACTCTTACCCGACACTCTCCAGGGAGGCTGGCATAAAACAAGTGTAAACAACATAGCCACCTACTTGGACAATGTTTCTCGTTCGCCGCCTCGTCATATGCCTCGGCCATATAAAAAGCGGGGGGAGCCTTAAAATGCGTTTTGAGCTCCTTTGGACCCAGCACCCATTTTTTTGAGTCGCAAAATATCGACAACGAATATTTTTCCGAAATGTGGCTATGTTGTTTACACTTGTTTTATGCCAGCCTCCCTGGAGGGGGTTTGAAGTTCGGGAGTGATAAGATCAGATTTGTCAATCAATATTACACATAGTGAATTTACAGTGAATACGCCCTCAGTGACTCCCCAACACTCGGAAGTGAGGCTGGGTAGGAGACTGACCCCTCGTCCTCGACGCACTTCTCTCTCTTCCCCGCCTACTCCAATCCACTCACCCCCTTTCCTCGCCCTCCCGCCTCTCAACCCGCAACATGGGGGCATATCAGGTCGAGACGGTTGATTCTCCGACTACAAAATTTGCCTGCTCATTGTTTCGGGCACCAAACAATTCTGGTCTGTAGATCTCCTTCCAGTGTGAACTTGCGGAATTCTCTATGCCAACTTTGGCAACGCTTCACGATCTTCCAGTACCTCGAAGTCAGACTTCAGCAAGGTTGACCTCTTACCTTTGTCTGGTTGACCTTCGTGCCTACCGTGACGTTCAGGAGAGGCTCGCATTCTTTGTGTTTCCAATCCCCTTTGGTTTTGTGCAATTTCTGTTTCTGCACCTCCTCTAGATTCGTTCGAAGTGCTACACTATTTTTGGATAAGCATCCTTCGATCCTTTCACTGACCTTTCTTTCAACTGAAACTCGCCCTTCTTGTGGAAACTCGAACCTTGGAAAATGTGCGCTTACTTTCGGACCAGTTTGCAGCTCTTCACACGGGTTGTATCTCCAACATCAAATTTATTTCTTGCTGCTTCGAAGCTGCGCCGGATCCGGTTCTATCTCTCGACTCTGAACCGTCGAAATCTACCTTGAGGCTTTTACAACATGTGCACAATGTTATGGAATCTGTTCCCATCTCCCAGTTTACTCCTCTGCTGAACATTGACGGCTCTCAATCTTATCCTTGATTGGGACACCAGTGTTACTCACGTTCCTCCCCTCAGCCAATTTGGGGACCCGATAAAACGGCTTCTATCGCTCATTTTCGGGGCACTATGCTCTCGCACTCCTGCCATCCCACCGGGTTTTCGATCCTGCACTTACTTCAGTTTCAGCGAGTCTTTCAAGATTCCACTCCCGGAAAATTCTTTATTGCCTTTACGAGTCGATATTTATTTCGCCGCTGACTTTGTTGGGTTAGCCGTGGGCGTTGGTAATGCCCTCGTCTGGCGTCTCATCCTTGGGTTCATTCTCCGCCTCACCATCGCCCTACGACCTGGAGATCAGCGGTTCGGGAAGTCGGACCTTCCGCTGCTCCTCCACCCCCAACAATATTCTGTGGCTGTTCCCTTCAAACCCTCCTGTGTGAATGAAGCGCAGAACAAGAGTCGATATTCACGAGGAACTTTTGGTTTGTCCCGTTCAGCCCAGCGCCTTCGTTCAACCGCAAGGGAATGACTCGAGACAACCATCTTTGTCAGAGCGCGACGATGCCTGGTGGACGTTATTCGGAGGTAGTGGCGAAAATCCAGAGCTTTCTTGACGAGCTTTCCGGTGTCGGAGTCCATTTCGAGGCGCCCCGCGAGAAGATCTTTTGTCTTGGACGATGTTTCCACGTCGTGGTTGATCCATGCTTCCATCAATAATTTTACATTATTCATTGCTTCCTTGACAGCCTTAACAGTAACCTCAGTAGAAATATCGAGCGCAACGGGTATAAACAGCCTTGACAAGACAATGCAGAGGTCATTGACCCACGAAATCTTCTCAGGACGCGCCAGGGAAATGGATTGTTGGAGTGCGTTCCACGCAGGCCGCTGTGGTTTTCCGTCTGTTGCCTTCAGCTTAATGAGGTAACACAGATTCTTGAGGGCCAGATAGACGCGTCGATACCGAATTGGCCAAATACCAGTTTCCGAGAATAGCACGGCTCGCATTGAGCGCGCGGAGATTCCAAGCATACGACGGATGAACATGCACTGAACATCTTCAAGTAATTTGAGGCTTTTTGCATCGACATCAAGAGAAACCTCGCATCCCGCAATGAGATACGGGTCAACGCGAGCCATGTGAAGAGTCCGCACATCCCAGGCTGTTAAGTCACCAACGAATCGGTGGAGTCCCAGGATAACATTAGCTGCAGTCCGGGCTTTCTTCGCCTTGACTTTGTATTGTTCTCGCCAAATGAAATTTGTGTTTGTCTCGATGTGGATGCCTAGATAACAGCCCTTGATGACGCGTTCGATAGACTTTCCATTGAGATGAAATACAGGAGATAGCGCGGGTTTGCGACGGTGAGGCTCATAAATGTGGTATAAGCATTTCGGGATCGAGGTTAAACAGCCATTGTCGTCAGCCCAATGTTGGGATTCATTGAGATGGAACTGAAAACCGTGTTCGGTAGTCGTTGCCATCATAATGTCGTCGGCATGAGCGGTTTGGTTGATCGGCGCTCCGTTCAAGACGATGTCTCCTGGGAAATTTTGCACTATGAAATCCGCCATGAATAAATTCCACAAGTGCGGCGAACCGGGGTCGCCTGTAAGAATACCCAGAAGAGACTTGAATATGGCTCCATACTTGCCGTCCAGGCGTACGATGTATCCGATACGATCATAGAGGGACTTCAGCCATTCAATCAGAGGCCCTGAAATTCTGAGTTTTGCCAGTTTGACCCAGAGGGTTGGCCGATCAGTGTGCGGAAAGGCGTTCTCGAGGTCCAGATATGCAACATATAAAGGAAGATCTTCCGACCACGCCATTTCTATCATCGTTCGGAGGACAAATACATTATCGTTCGTCCGAAGATGGTCTTGAAATCCATTCTGAGTGACGGGGATAGCACCAATATCTTCAGCGCCTTCGCGAATGCGTCGGTCAATGATCAGAGTCAACATTTTGAGCATACAGCACTCGAGCGCAATCAATCGGTAGCTTGCTGGATCGGTGGGATCTTTATCCTTTTTCAGAATTCCAATGAGTATTGCAATTTACCAAGCTCTCGGAGCGTCTCCGTTCTTGATACAAAAATGAAAAAATTCAAGCAGTTTCTCGTTTAGACATTCCTCGTATGAGAAATCGTCGCAGTTGACAGCTGTCTCTAGTCCATGCGATTTGATATGCCGTTTGATGGACTCAATCTCTTCGATGGTGATATCCCTTGTATATGATTTTCTCGGAGAGTTGTCAGAAGGAGGATTGAGATCCGCTGCCATCCGTTTGTTAAACGCAAGTTCCTCTGCATTAAAAGACGACGGCATGACTTCTGGATAGTTTAACCGGCCTTTGAAGTCATCAGAAAGCTCATGAAGCCCGACCTTGGATTTCTGCGCTCGAGGATCAGTTCTGTGACCCATTTGACAGGAAAATTCTATTTGGCACCCCCGGGTGCCGGAATACCCCGTGCAACTAGGCGCTTGTCTTACACCGGCCGGTACGGCCGGGAAAAAATTTGTGATTTTTTTGACCATTTTCGGCGAACTCAGCGCCTCAAAATACAACGATTTATGCCTTCAGACCGAATATTCCCACGGTGTTTCACTTTCTCGGGCCCAGCTGGCCGAGAAATTGCACCCGTTCCCTTCGGATCTGTCATCTTGCTCAGCTCAAGCGGCGGGTGACTCGGGACCCCGTTCTGGTTCTCCCGAACCCCGAACGCCCGTACCGGCTCAAGGCTGACAGCTCTGACTATGCCACCGGTGCCGTCCTCTCCCAGCAGGGTGACGATGGCAAGTGGCATCCGGTTGCGTTCTACTCCAAGAGCCTGAACGAGGTGCAGCGGAATTACGAGATTCACGACAAGGAGATGCCTGCGATCGTGCGAGCCCTTGAGGAGTGGCGCCACTTTCTTGAGGGCGCGCAGCACGCGGTTGAGATCTGGACGGACCACAAAAACCTGGAATATTTCCGGAAGGCCCAGAAGCTCAACCGTCGCCAAGCTCGGTGGTCTCTCTACCTCTCCCGTTTTGACTTCTCGCTGCACCACCAATCAGGTCGCCTCATGGGTCGCCCCGACGCGCTTTCTCGGAGACCGGACCATGGAGTGCAGGACGATAACCAGGACATTACCCTGCTTCGACCCGAGCTGTTCCACGTTCGGGCCACCGAGGCCCTGGTTATTGCTGGCCCTGAGGCTCCCCTCCTGCGCGACATTCGTGATGCGCTTGCTGGAGACCCCGACCTTGAAGAGCCCATTGCCCTGACTGCGAAGGAACTCCTCAAGGCCCGAGGTGTGCGGTCTGCCCGGTCTTCGGAATGGCGTATTGAAGGTGGACTCCTTTACTTCCGGGGGAAGATTGTCCGATGTCGTCCCCCGAGACAAGGACCTCCGCCGACGCATCCTGGAGCAGCACCATCACACGCGCGTTGCAGGCCATGCTGGTCGTTTCAAGACCCTGGAGCTCGTGTCTCGGAACTACTGGTGGCCCCAGCTGTCGCGCCATGTCGGTCGGTACGTCGCGACTTGTGACTTGTGCTGCCGCACCAAGGCGCTTCGTCGACTGCCGATTGGTGAGCTCCACCCCACAGAAATCCCAGAAGAGCGCTGGCACACCGTGTCAGTCGACTTTATCGTCGAGCTTCCCGAGGCCCATGGATACGATGCGGTCATGGTCGTTGTCTGTGCCCTTGGGAAGAGAGCGCACTTCATGGAGTGTCACACCACCATCGACGCGGTTGGTGCTGCTCGGCTGTACTACCGGAATGTTTGGCGCCACCATGGCCTGCCGGAGAAGTACATCTCGGATCGTGGCACCCAGTTCATCGCAGAGTTCACGCGCGAGCTTTGGCGCCTCGTTGGGGTCACCCCAGCCACTTCTACGGCCTACCACCCGCAGACCGATGGCCAAACGGAGTGCGTTAACCAGGAACTTGAGCAGTACGTCCGGCTCTTCACCAATTACAAGCAGGACGACTGGGATGAGCTGCTACCTGCAGCGGAGTTTGCGTACAACAACCACATGCACTCCTCCATGCAGCAGGTACCGTTCATGACGGACACTGGTCGGCTTCCACGGATGGGCTTTGAGCCCCACGCTGCACGTTCTAGGTTGGAGGCTGTGAACGAGTTCCACGATCGGATTGCGTCAGGGGTTTCTGAGGCGAAGGCAGCACTTGTCAAGGCCAAAGCAGAGTACAAGCAGTACTATGACCGCCGGCGGACGCCAGCTCCAGACATCAAGGTTGGTGACCGGGTGTGGGTTGATGCTTCAGACATCCGCACCAACCGCCCTTCGGTGAAATTCTCCCACCGGCGTATCGGCCCCTTCTGTCTGAGTCTGTTTCTGGACTCAGAATAAAAATTCAACGAGCCGTTATGGCACAAAATAGGAGGTAACCTGTGGGAACAT
The DNA here is from genome assembly GCA_037176885.1 of Favolaschia claudopus. Lineage (NCBI taxonomy): Eukaryota > Fungi > Basidiomycota > Agaricomycetes > Agaricales > Mycenaceae > Favolaschia > Favolaschia claudopus. The sequence continues at coordinate 257,290 of JAWWNJ010000207.1, forward strand.
TGTGACATTTGTAACAACATGTCACAAATATGTCACCTCCTGTCACCTTGGCATTGCCAATTTCGGGTTCTCAAAGCAAAAAGGGCTGAGGGACATATAGTATCCTCTGGATGGTCAGCAACCATGAAAGCTGGGTCAACATTCGTCTGGAGGGGCCGGAAAGGTACACACAATCTCGTTCAGACCGCCCAAAAATTTGGCCATACCCATTTGGTCGTGGGAAAATTCAGGAAAAATCGTTTTTAGACTTATTCTGCCCGTTTCTGGACTCAGCTAAGTCCAGAAAATAGCGGTTCGATCGAAAATAGAATTGTTGACTTTGATTGTCCGGAGCTGTAGAGTACCAGAGATGTAGATCCTATTAGAGGGTTTGCGAAGAGCCATTGGAGCCATTGAATGGCTATCGATTTCCGCATTAGGAAACTTTGATGAGCGAAACTTTTATGTAGAAGTCAAGAAGAGCTGCCTGGAATAAAATTCGGATACTCAGACTGGGGGTATCTTTTGTCAATACGCCGGAATTTGGACACCTGTTTTGCAAATGCACCAATGCAAAATACTATTTTTTGCTCTGGAATTGTGGCCGGTGCCATACAGTAGTAATATAGAAAGTCATTTTGAGGCGGATTGCATCGAAAGTACTGAACAAACTGGTCGATTTGCGCAAGAATGGCTCAATTTGTTGTGTTTTAAAGTGTTTCGCTATCACGTTATTTGGCGATATTTGACCCGCCCCATACATTGCCCTCGTTCTCAACGAAAACATAGTCGATTCACTTTATTCCTGATTGTAAGTGGTAGCCAGGAGAATAAACTATAAGCCTATAACAAACGCCACCGGTTTCCGCTTCCTACTTACCCACAATCAAGCGACAATGCTAAACGTTTCGCTTCGGGGTTTGCGACTGTATCCTCAATCTGATTAATTTTCGAACGATTGAATGGGTTGTGCTCACGATCGGAAGGATTGAAAGATTTGGTAGTTACTGTGCAATCTGATAGCTGAAGTTTTGTTTGGCTTTAATTGTAAAACTATTTAATTAGTTTGACAAATGGGTAGTTAAGTATTCTGATTTTTATACACAAAACAATTTCCTGTCTATCATCTCTCGATGGTTATTTCCATGATGGCCGCGACTAAATACGCGTTTTGACGCGTATTGACGCGTCGCAAACGCGTCCAGACACGCATATGGTTGCGGACCGAACTTCGTGGCAAGTCGCAGTCCCAAATTGGTAATTGATACTGTCACGTCAGTTTTCATTGAGACATCCTGGGATTGCGTAAATAGCATTGCAAGAAGGTAATCTACAAACGTACTGGAGCAAAACTTCGAAAAAACGGGTTTTCCGTGTTTTGCACGGCAATTTCGCGCTTTTGATTGCGGATCACTCGGACCGGTGGCTGTGCAGCATGGTTAGGAGATTTCACTTTCACTGTGGGGTCCGGAAGAAGGAGTCTGGGGTTGCAGAGGCAGAATGGCAGAGAAAGACTTGATTACCTGCCTCAAACTCGCGAGTTTAGTACACACAATTTTGGTTTTTCGCTGTTCAAATTTCGCGTTTTGTAACCCTAAGTTAGGAGTACCTCCGATTCCTCTGAAATAAAAATTTTACCTCGCGCTTTCGCTTCCGCCCACTCTCAACATAGTGTTGCCGGGAGCTGAGTTGGAGCTGAACTCGAGTTGATTGCCCATCAGCTCGCTGTCAGCTCGAGTTGACCGGAGCTGGCTCAGAGCTGATACCGGATATGGGAATCTAGTGTCCCAGGGTTTTCAAGCTCAAACTGCTTTTTATACGTCGAAAACGGCCAAGAAACGGCCAATACAGAAACTGGGGAGGGAGTGTGATGTCACTCAGTTACACCACCCGAAATGTCACGTCGTCCGCTCTGGGTGACGAGGGTGGAGTCGAGGCGAGCTGGCATCACCTCGAGGTGCCGCTTTTGGGAAGGGGTCGAGTTGGAGTTGAACTCAGCTCGGAGCTAGCTCCAGCTTCCGGCAACACTACCTGCGGTCCGCTTTGACAGCGGAGTTTGAAAATGGAAGTGCAGAGCTGTCACCTAAACGTCTGGGGCATTTCGTGGCCGCGGACCCCCCATCGAGTCACAAAGCGTGACATTTGGCTGACAACTTGGCAGCGCTGCGCGGGCAGTGTGACTCGATGGTGGGTCCCACGGTCGAAGTGCCCCAGACGTTCCGGTGTGATCTCTGCACTTCTCTTTTCATACTCCGCTGTCAATCACGGAGATCGCCACCGGAACGTCTAGGTTACCGAGACAGTCGAATCCTTTCCTTCAATCATCTCATCCCCTCGCGCCACCCATCTCGCCTTCGGCTTCAACACCTTCCCCTCACCGTCGACCTTGAGATCAAAGACCCACATCCCGTCAATCGCATACTCGCCAGCAGGCAAATCGACAAGCCTCCACACTCCGCGGTCGTCCAGCTGCTTCACCTCTGTACGCATCGGCGGTACCCACAGCTCTGCTTCAAGCATGGCTTCTCGGAAATTGCGAGGAATCCTCCCTTTGACAGCACTCGCAAATGCCCACGGTGAACGAAGAAGGTCCTGACTGAAGCTCTCCCATTCAATATCCACCGCGTTCACGCTCGGGCGCGGTCCATCGTGAGCCCAATCCTCATTAGCACGCCGTGCCTCCTCCTCCATATGTTCTGACAATTTACTTTCTAGCATGGCGCGCGTTGGCTTCGGAACACGCGTTGACTGACGGGTTGGCGCTGCAGGTACTTTCTTCGAACGACGAGCGGCAGCGGTAGGTTTGGCTACGTCCGGGATGGAGCTGGAACTGGAACAGGATCTGGTGCTGGTCCGTGGTTGGGTGCGGGAGTGAGATTTTCGTCGTCGCGACCCACGGGATGTAAGTTGTCGTCCACGAATAGTTCTGAGTCGTCGTTTGATGATTTTGCAGGAGGTTCCTCGACGATGCGGGTTCTGTGAGGCGCCCCTTCCTCGAAGATGACATCCCGTACTTCGTAGATACCTCTGCGTCTCGGATGGCAGACTCGATATCCTCGACGGTTCATATAGCCGACCATCGTTCCCTTCCACCCCTGACTCCCCAATTTGCCCTCTATATTGTCCAAGTCCTTGACATAGCAGGTGCTCCCCCATGCACGAAGGTGAGAGACATTCGGTTTGATAAGCTTGCCATGCTCATCTTTCCGCTGGTACCAGGCTCCCCAGGGACAACGTTGGGATGCCGAGCAGATGGGATGAAAGAGTTTCATCGACGTTCCCCCGTCCGAAACTAGCAGCAAATACAATGCGCCGGACCAGCTCGGTGTTCTCGCTTTCCCCACAGGTCGAGGTGTACGCGAGCGAGCGGCTCATTTTCGTGCACGACATCGTCGTCAAACGGCATGCGATCCTGCTTGCCGAAGATACAGTCTTCACATAGGCCATGTTGGTTGCGCCCCACAATATTCAGCCCATCAACTAGCCCTTGGTCCGCCATGCGCTGTATCGCGCGGACGTCGCTGTGTCCGAGTCGGCGGTGCCATGTTTCAAGATTTGTACTCCATCCACCACCTCTACCGTATACATGCTGCGGCTTGCCTTCGACCCTGCTAGCTTTCCGTCGAGCATCGTCTTTCCGTTTCGGTTTGCCACGGTCATAATACCGTCTCCCCATTCACCACGAAACCCCACTTTATCGAGGCGTGGTAGCGACAACAAATTCATCGCAAGTCCAGGGACGTGCAAGGCATCCACAACGACTCTTTGTTTCGAGCCGTCGGCAATGCGCACTTCAAATACTGCCTTCCCCACTCCCACCGCGCGAAATCCTCCGCCTTTCACTGCCGTATTCCCGTTCAGGTTAATTGGCTGGTACGTCCTGAACCTCGCCCGATTCACAACATAAGCGGAAATTTTTTGGCTGATAGACCCCCTAAATTCGCAGATTTTGGCTCAAATTTAGAGCTCTTTTGGCGCGCGCAGCGCGGGAAAAATCATCGTTTTTGCCCTTTCCAGTGGTATTCCACCCCTCGTAAGGCCTCACTTGAGGCATTTTGTTAGGGGTGGCCAATTCGGTCGAAGGTAAGATATATATCTCGCCCAGTTTTTATTCTGAGCTCAATTCCTCTTGCCAAAATGTAGCTACCATGAAATGGAAGCATTTCTGCAAGAGGATCAAAAATTAGATTTTTCCCTGATGAGATCAATGGGCCATCAATTTCTGTACAAAAGTAGCGGTGACTAAGTGAGCGGCACCATAGGCTGTGCGGAAGTATGTACTGAGGGTAATTAACGCCGCGAACTGATGAGAGCGGATCCAAAACGGGACGAAGTCACAGTCGAGGTCACAGACGATGTGGCTTGGCTGAATTCCCCGACATTCAAAGACGCATTGAAGAAACTTCATATTTTGACATTTGCTGGGCGGTTAAAAATCATAGCGCGTAGACTGGCGAAAGGACTAAAGGCAAACGCGCCATGGATACTGTCTAATGCCAATGTGAATGCGGCGGGCTTGGAAGTAGGGGGGGTTTATGGGGATTCATTCGATTGTTTCATAGTGAATTATAAGAAAGGTGCGTGGAAATTGAATCCTTCCACCCACTATGAACGCGAGATTATTGAAATTATAAATAATGAATCAAAACATGGATACAACGCGCCATTTCGCCCTCATCCAACCGTGAACTTATAATGCCGTTCCTCAACGAAGTCAACTTCAGAATCCCTTGACACATATCCGGAAACGCTGCTTCGACCTCCTCTTTCACAGCACCCCTTTGACCATAATGAGGTAATAAGACCTTCAACGAAAGCTCCTGCAAAGATGGATTCTTTTCTACCATCGTAGCGACACAGCCTTTCCAAGATTCGCGAAAGGTCCTGGGCTGCCGATCGAGAATGAGCTGCTGAACATCGTAATCCCGATTTTCGCGATACGATGAGCGGGTGTCAAGTGATCCATCGCTCGTTCTAGATTAAGCGAACTGATAGAAAGAGCGGTAAAATCAATTTCTGTGATGTTTGGGATGAGGTGGAGGATTTCCTCGTTACGCAGTCGGTCCTTGAAGTTTATGATCAATGGGTGAAGGAATCAAGAGGAAGACTAGGGCACGTACGCAAATTATCAAAAGTCATTTGCCGTACAGTACCGCTCACTGCGGTAGCGAACAGGAGGGAATTTCCCACCCGAAACCTTCGACCTCGTGGAGAGCGGAAATGTCCAGCGGGACATGCGGGCTCGCACAGAAAGTCCCCATCCGTGGAGATGAGTCGGCAGGGTGTCTAGACGAGGAACCGTCGGTAACACCGGTGTGGTGGAAGCGGATGCTCCCTCGATATCGGCGCAAGGAGCTGGTACCCGGGATTAGACGGCCAGGCCCTGAGTTGGAGGCTTCTAAGCTCCAAGATCCGAACTCCTGATTGAGGCAAGAAAAGATGGCGTATATATCCCGTCTAAAGTGGGATGGAAATGGTTTGAAGTCTAGCCGGACTCGGCGGAGAGAAGGTAAAGCGACGAGGGGTCTTTATTGACTCTAGACTTTGAGTCGCAAAGCCTCCTGCGTTCCGGCAGCCTCGATTGGGGCCAGAGATAAACGATTGACATTACACCACGAAATGCCGCTGCTAGCGGAGTAGGTCAAAGACCGCTGAATTGGAGAATCGAAAAGACAGATGCTGGACCAGAGGAATGAGATGCGGAGAACCCTTTATCGTATCCACAAGGCGGCGTGCTTGAACTATCCCGTACGCAAAATGAGAGATTCCGACTTCGCGGAAGAGGTGGCCCTGAGCTCTGAAGGTGAAAGACGAGCAGGTACGCGAAACGGAGTTTCAAGTGTCATGGTCGTCCCAGAGAAAGTCGATTATGGTGTCGCAGAGCTCTTGAGCAAGCACCGGGGCGTCGGACATTGATATCGTGGTAGGCAACCAGTAGAGCGCCCGTGACAGTAACTGCGTTACCCCCGGAGTCGGCGGGCCGGGACTTACGATTTCGCCACAATGCGGATCAGTTCGGCGTGCACTTTTCTTTTTCACCTCCATGTCATTCCTCGCCATGATCAGGCATACGCCAGGGATGTTCGAGTTCTATGAGAAAGTAAGTATTCGTACTTGAGCTCATCGATTCGGCGAAAAGATGCAGGATTTCCAGGCAAATTGCAGCAAGTTTGCAGGTCTAAGACTCTAGCTCAATTCTGACTCTGACAATTATCCTGGCAGCGGTGCTGTATCTGTCTGATTGTGGCCTATAAATTTTCTGCGAATAATGTCCTGGAAAATCGTCATTGCCTTTTTTAACGTTAAATTCCATTGTCTTATGAGCTCCGGTTTCCCTCGACGAAGTCTGGCTTCTCATCTTCTCCTGTATCCCAGACGGCCAGAGGCTGGATCGCTCGGTACTGTCAGCGTCTCATCTCGTCACGGTCAATTCAACTAGCTTACGGTTTGCTGAGCCTCTCCACACAAGCGGAATAAAGCGTCAAGATTTATTTAGACCGCGAACCGATGTCCACAAGAAAAGCTAAGGACGTTTTACTTATCTCACTCCAGATAAGGACCATTATCGTCGGGGTAAGTCCGCAGTTGCCTGTTTCCTTGAGTGGAGGGTATTTGGAACTTACTCGGAAGACGGAGAAACAGGAAGCTTAAGCTTGCAGCAGGCACTTAGTACTACTGTAGGCACAGAAGCTTCTTCACTCGAACTGTCAGTGAGCTGTCCCGAGAAAAGTCCGAAGGGCAACCCCGCCAACTAGTGCTGCCGGAGCTGAGTTGGAGCTGAGCTCGAGGTGATTGCCCATCAGCTCGCTCCAGCTCGGAGTTGGGCCGAGGCAGCTCGGAGCTGACATCCATAAATGGAAGTTTCCGTCCCCACGGTTCCCCGTCTCCTCGTTTTGAGCTGCATTGCACTGTTTTGACCTCGTATGCACCTCTAAAATGTGCTACAATTCTCCAATAAGTACAATAAACATATGCACAATAAAAGACTATACAGTTTATGAGTAAATTATGGAACAATACAAAGCACAATGATTATATAAGTGAATACAACGCAAAAATCAAACGGGCGAAGCCCAGGAAGATTCTATAAGATCCTCAAGCTCTTGAGTACGCCCTGCCGCAATCAACCTTTCTGCTACATCAGGGTCAATATCAACAACAGACAGATCTTCCTCAGTTACGACGAAGTCCTCGCAAAATTTGATGCGATCCTGTCGATAAATAAATTTGAGAATTTGGAGCATTTCCATCATCTCGGGGGAGAGACTGTTGCGTAGGGAGGCATCTGTGTCCTTGCTGGAAGAGAAAACACGCTCGCATGGTACCGCAGAAGCCTGAACAGGCAATACATCAAGCGCCAAGCGAAATAGGTAACGGAACCGATATTGACGAGCCTGCAACATTTTTCAGACCAACATTGTATAAGAACATACTTAAACTCACCTCCCAGTAGCGGAGCAAGTCAAGGGTCCTCATACTCTGGGTCCGAGCCTCCCAGCAAACCCTCCTTCTCATAGTCATTCAGCTCCGCATCGACAATATGTTCATCTTCGGCAGCAGCACGGCGCTCTGCCTCTACTTGCTCTTCCTCCGAAAGCGGCTGCGGGACTTCGAGTACTCGGTGGGGATTCGATGTCGGAGGCAGACAGCTCTTTTTACAAGAGCACCAAGCTTCGCAAACCCAGATTTCTGGCACGAGCGGCATGGGATGCAGACGGCGTGTGAACAGCGCGGCGGCTGGCGGTCGAAGGGTATGTGCACAGTGCTCGGAGAGTTCTGGTGAGCGCGGAACTCCCGGCGGTACTCCAGCATCTTGGGAGTTTGTCAGTAGCGCAGTATAATGTGAAAGTTGGGGACGCACCGCTGCACGAATCCAGGTTCTGGCTTCTTCAGCATCTGATGAAGACCAGTTGTCCCTTAGCCACTGGAGTTTTGTCGTCGGATTTAGAACTGAAAGTTAAATATGAGTGATTGAAGCGAATTAAGAGACAAACAAGGAAGTAATTACCCATCGCTAGCGCATACATTCGAGTGCGCCGAGACATCCCAAGATATTCTGTGAATTTGTCGACAGCGGCGTTGATACCGAGACTGATTTTCGGGAGCTCTCGTGCAAGAAGCTTGAGGGCGGCAATGAGCTGCTCGTAGAGTGGAAGCACATAGGACAGGGTAGGTGCTTTCTCCGCAGAGACTATCTCCTGGACAAGATGCGGAACCTGTAAAAACCGCCGAATGTCGATGAGAACAGTCTTGGTGACTGGATCGAGTCGATCATCCGAAATTTCGACTTGCATTGGGTCATCGAGAAATGCCTCAACAGCCTAAACGAAATTCCAAGTCAAATTCAATCACTACTGGCAAGAAAAAACAATAGAACAAACCAAATCTTGCTCAAGATACCGGTCTATCATCAAGAACGTAGCCGACCAACGCGTGTTGCAAGAGCTGTATGACGCGCAGCTTCAAGGCGGGTTCGCCGAAGCCGCCCTCCTCGTTGCCACGTTCTATCGTCTCCTTAAAATTATCCCGTCGTTGACCAGACGCTCGGCACGATGTAACGAGTGTACGAGTTTGTTTGACTGGATTTTTTCTTAGCGCCCAATACCCGACATCCTGCTTCAGTGCCTGGGGATCCGGCGTGCCGTAGTTGTCCGAATCGACACCATCTTGAGGAGCAGGTAATTCGGGAAGTGTTGCGAGAGCGGCTTTGACAGCAATATTGACGACATGCGGAAAACAGCTGAACACGGTTAGCCCTCAGACTCGGGAATAAATCATTAAAACTCACCGAATTCTGTTCCCTTCCGCATCGAAAGGAATTCCGAGCACGGCGAGCTCTTGCGCAATATACACCATGCATGTGTTATTGTTGCTAGCATTGTCGCATGTAATCATTCCGAGCTGAGTTATCATCAGCAAGCGGTTCAATTCACAACTCTATGTGACTTACTTTGTGCAAACAACCAATCTCCTTCAAAACTTGTACAAAGATTTTGGCGATATTTTGACCGGTGTGTCTCCCGTCCAATCGACGAAAAGCAACGAGCCGAGTTTTAAGTACAAGGTGCCCATTCGCGTCTCGGACGATGTAGTGCGCGGTAATCCCCAGATGCGAGTCAAGATTTTCGCGACTCCACACGTCCTGGGTGTAAGACTGTCGCCCAAGCGAGTTTTGCGCATATAATTAGAAGGTGAATCGTTAGAATATGACATGACATACCTGTATTTCATGAATCATTAACTGATATTTGGCCTGGAACTGTTTGACAATCAATTCTGATAACTTCGTGCGATGTGGAATGTCCTTGTCCTCTAATTGAGTCCCAATAAAGAGGAGGAGATCATGGAGCTCGGGACAGTCCACCACGTCCAGAGACTAAACAAATAAAAATATATCAGAATCGCAAGAAACAATGATGAGATAGCACCAACCTGATCATCAACAGCGATCCACTTAACCAATCGTTCGTAGAATCCGGGAATAGAAAATTCCTCTCGCTCTCCCGGAGTCTTCGGCGCCTTTGCGAGAATATCCCAATTCTTGAGCCCCTTCAGGATGACCATATCCTTCCAAACTTTGCCATGTTCTCCCTCAAGATGATTTCGGATGGTCTTGGTTTGTCCAGGACCATTCTTCCATGCCTTCCATTTCGGAAATCTAACGATGGAAGGGTTCAGATAGCGAAAACAAAAACAGAACACACTTGAACACTCACGGACAGAGGCGGCACGACAAATGGGAAAACACCTTTTTATCCGGTCGATCTTCCTTCATTTCCGTTGGTTCTGGTGCGACGGTTGGCGCAGAAGCGCCGTGAACGCCTCGAACAAAATACCAAACATCTGTTGCATCGTCTCCGGATGCCGAAGATTGATTGACCAAAGAGCCGAAGTTGGGGTGAGGGATTGAAGGATGGGAAACTGATTCAGAGGCAGCTGCTGCCGCTGCAACATTTGGGTCAGACGGACCGACCCCGAACACAGCCGGTTCGGAGGTGGAGTTGGGGTCGATGCGGCGACGGGTGCGCGATGTAGCTGCCGAGTTAGCGTTGGGATTCGCTTTACGTTTCTTCTTGCGCTGTGGCGGAGCGAGGCCGGCATTAATCGTGTTAGTCGCGTCGACAAATGGTGCATGGGTTGCCGCAGAGGAAGGGGGAGGAATCACGGTGTTAAATGAGGCGGGGTATGTATTTTGAAAGCCGTAAGTCTGGCCGAAAGTGACGGGAGGTGGTGGAGGATACGGCGATCCGGGGATGAAAGCTTGAGGCGGGAGAGGCATGGCATGAGCCTGAGAGCCAGGCCAGGAGCCAAAGACGTTGGGCGTGGGGTAGGAATTCGTTGTGAAATTGTTTTGACGCGGGGGTTGGATGTAGCAAGTGCATGCCTGCGGGTTGCCGCATTGGCAGGACGGCGAGGCCATGGGAGTTCACAAGAGGGAGGGTTGGAATGGAGTATAATTGGGGCAATATATATAACATTTCGGAGGTATCTATTGCGCGTACCTTGGACCCTGAGTGCGCCAACGCACTATCCCGACGCGCCACCTTTGCGTCATATTTCCAGCTCTGTGTGGGGCGTTTCGCATTCTCCGTAGCAGCCAGGCGGTGACGTCGACGCCAAGCGAGGTTGAGGTGAATCATAGGAGGATTGGTTCGCGGCAGGAACGCGCTAACCGGTGAGCGGGAGGACGAGGATTGTGCTTGACGCGCCAGTCACTCAGTGACGCTGTCAAAAGTGTCACAGTGCCTGTTTTGGGGGCCGAGGCGAGGCGAGCTGGCATCACCTCGAGGTGCCGTTTATGGTAACGGGCCGAGTTGGAGCTGAACTCAGCTCGGAGCTAACTCCAGCTTCCGGCAGCACTACCGCCAACGGGCTTCCATGAACATGTTGGGTATGTGGACAATGGTCCACATAGGAGGGTAAGCTTGCTTCAGTGCGAATGAGAATTCAACATCCTAGTCTAATACGTCCAATTCATTCATGTACAGTAGCTAATCTTGCTAAATTCGGGCAACATTATTGGCTCGAACTGCTCGAACAGTTTTTCGCCCGATTGGGGTAAACAACTTATTCAGTTGACGAACCTCAGAACCGCCTCAGTAACCGCCCTCATATCCACCTTCAAAACCCTTCTGCTCCTCATGCATCTGGTTGCACACTCAGTGGCCGTGTTTTGTTAAATCATTAATTTTGACCGCTAAAGCCTATACTCACTGGATAGTAGTAAGGATATCCAAGACACTGGTAGTACTCGCAGTTACCAAAAGTAACCGAATTCGGGGGTTTTTCCCAGAAATTACGATGGTAAGAGAACTTTGAGCAATGAAGGGTTCATTCACAGAGTAGGGGTGCTCAATTCTTAGCTCGTCAGCTCGTCTCGTCCAGAAATTATTTAATTTCCTGATGAGTTGATGAGACGATGGTATCACTCCGCGTGTCGCTCCACTCCGCGTCATATTTTGATCAATCCATCACCGAATTAATTATTTTGTGGACGAGACGAGCTGACGAGCTAAGAATTGAGGCTCGATACTGATGGCGGTGGACAAAAATAAAAAAATAAAGAAAATAAAGAAACGAAAATATTGCGGGAGACTGAGGGAGATTCGGGGATCTCGGGGACACTTCTCAATCCATTTTCGGCCGACATCGGCTTTTCGCGCTGCTGTCATAACTCGGATCCCACACGTTACGGCTTGCCGTCTGCTGGCCAGATACTGAAATAAAGGCCAAAGAATACTCATCTTAGAGTGAAAAAGCCTGAGATAAAGGGAGAATGGTCCCCGAGTGTGAAAAAAACTCCCCAAATATCTACAGCTGCAAATATGCTCTGGTTGTAGACCACTTCATTGCCATCAGCTCTCCAGATACTGACCGCAGTTTGAATCCAAGATCAATCACGGCAGCTCGTTGGTTCAAACTGCTTTCCACCCTGTTTCCGTCAATTTCCCTAGATTCATCCCATTTTCTCGACTCTTAGGGCGGCCAAAGTGCTTGACATACTTCTAGGGAAGGCATGATACTCAAGTACCAACCGAAATCATATCCAATTTACCGCAAGATCAGGACCGGCAAATGCCGGTCATGTTCGTTCAGGATCATTTCTGGGAAGCACAAACATAAATGAAGCCTTGAGATTTTGTTCAATGTTTGATCAGATCCTCCGCCCATTTACCTTCAGTATGAATGTACTCTTCCTGATTCTTGATATATTTAGAGGCCTTGTTCTTCACTTGGTGTTCATAATCATATTAATGGTCATGTTTGATAATCCTACTAGTATGGCCTTCCCCAGAAATTCCCCTGCATTTATACAGGTGGATTGTGTAATTGTGAGTCCGGGAGCTGGACATTCTGTGCACATTCAATCAACTTATATCCAGCAATCAATCCCGATAAGGCTGGTTGAATTGACCCGGATTACCAAGTTCTAGCTGCTGTACAATCAACCTATTAGAGCCGGTTCCTAGCCGTATGCCTTACTGAGCACATATACACTCACCAGTGTAACTCGGGTTCAAGAAACGGCACAATTATGAATCCATTGTCCGAGTCCCCACTACCTTACTCTACCACAAGTTGAAGAAAGTATTATACATACTGTATACAGACAGATACTGAAGCAGTCAAGTAGCTAGTTCATTGATTTTGAGGGTGGACGAGTGCCCCTGTAAACGGATTCAACAGAAACAGTTCAACTGTTCAAGTTGAACCTTAGCCGGGAATGGCCGAGAAGCTGTCAAATCTGTCAGATTTGACCGCGGGATTGATCGGGCCGCGGTTTAAACTCCGGTCAGTATCAGTATCAGTATCTGACCACCGCCATGAGTAACCGGCCATAATAGGATTTTGTACTGTCAATGCGACCCCCGGGTGAGAGCAAGTCCTCTGACAGCGTGGCATCCATCTTTGATGCCCGAGATCCGAGGCCACGTGCCTGGCACCAGCGTTGGGGGGATAGCGAATACGATTCTCGGACTCCATCGTTTTGTTGGCTCGATGCCGGTATGGGATTTGCGAACACTCTATATGGCTCGCGTGGACCCATACCTTACGGCTGGGTGCGAAGTCTGTCTAGATATCGAGGCTAAAAGTCTGCAGCTTCCTTGAGAAGGTTCAACTCAAATTTCTGCGCCGAATGCTCGGCATTGGCTCGCGCTCAATGAAGGCTGTCCTATTTTCCGAAACGGGGATTTGGCCGATTCGTTACCGCCGCATCTATCTTGCCCTCAAAAATCTGTGCTACTGGGTTGAACTGGATGAAGATCGACCGGCATGGAACGCGCTGCAAGAATCTATCAATCTCGCTCGTCAGCGGAATATTTCTTGGATAAATGACTTGCGGATCGTCCTTTCAAAACTGTACATCCCCGTGACGCTGCATATCTCTGGTCCTTTGGAGGTTGCCACAGTGAAAGAAGCCATGAACCAGGTCAAGTTATCGATGGAGGCATGGATTGACCATGAAATTATGAATTCTTCACGAACGAAAGACATCTTGGTTGGCAGGCTCGAAATGGATAAGGATACGGGAAAGCTGATTAAAACTCCTTGGATTTTCGGCACTACCTGCGAGTCAAAACACCTAGCCATCGACTGGCCCTCACGCGCATTGTGCTATCCAGTCACAGTCTCGCCGTGGAACGCCGCAGGTGGAAGGAACGAGGGAAGGACACTGTTCCAGGGGAATGGCGTAAATGTCGATTTTGCCTCGAGGCCGTGGAGGACGAAGCTCACGCGATGTTCATTTGTCCTCATCCGGACCTCATGCAAGTTCGCGAGGAATTTCTCACCGGATTGTACGCGACCATACCGGATTTTCAGAACACTTTTACCGACATAATGAACTTCTACCGCGCCGTCCTTGCGAAAAGGGAAGTCACACCGATTCTGGCGAAATTGGCCTTCAAAACCCTTCAAATTTACGACGCAGTGCCTATGCTGCTGGTTTATCCGCCACCGTCGACTGCGTAGGGTCACAACTTACCACCCTAAAGTCCTTGGGCTCGCTTTGGCGAGTGGTGTGCATGCGTCGGCAAAGGGAAAGACGTTCAATTGCGTCAGGTTACTGGTGGATACTGGGGATTTATACCTGGTGGGAGAGAACTCCCCCTAGGTCCTACAAGTTTTAGCCAGAGGTCCTGCCATACAAGAGGCCGGCCAGTTCCCTGATTGCGTTGCGCGATTGACCCCCTGGAAAGACGTTGTGCTCGGTTGACATCTTGTAGATTTCTGTGAGGATATCCACCCGTACAGTACTACGTGTATGTCTTCCGTAAACTCGCAGTTCAGATTGTGGACCGCGCGAGTATATAATACATTGCCCCCCCCCCCCCCCCGCTCTTGCATAGCTCTGAATTTTTCTCTTCATTCCAACCCATGGGCCCAACACGGGCCACCACCAAGCTGTATTGCCTCTTTACTGAGAAAAGTCGGCCATCACGCAACACGAAAGCCGTGATGGGATCAATGACAGCGCCGGATATGATCAGAGCTCAAATTTGCGAAACAAAAATACTTGTTCTCGAAATTTTGACGAAGTCCCGGAAATTCGTTCGGCAAAACCCGGTCTGCCTAGGATATGGGTAGTGTTACAGAGACCTGATGGCATCACAGCGTTCGATTCCCGGTCACTATATTTTGATTAATCTTTTTTTTTTTTTTTTTGATCTGTTAATCTTTTCTCCTCAAATTCAGCAAGACAACTAGCAGTTACCCGAGCTACGCTACGGTGTGATCTGGCGTGGATTAATTATACAAATACATGGAATTTGATTATTTAGTGTTTATTCGCGGCGCCACTGCGACGACCAGTGGATGTTCCTTCACCCTTGTCTTGAGGCTCATTCGCGTGTTGGTCAAGCTTACGCTTCTTCGGATTCGGCTCAGAGGTGTTGGTGCTACCGGAAGCCTGATCTCCAAAGAAGCCAGTAAATTTGAGGCGCGCGGGAGTACCGGTGTGCACTGGCGAAGAATTTAGTGGCTTGCGAGAAGAGGAAAGGCCGGGAACATACCAATTTTGGTCGGGCTCTCCTCAGCCTTCGGCGCCGTCGAAGAGGCATTGCCGAGAAATGTCACCTTCTCGATGTCAACAATAAAATGCTTGACTGCGCGATCGTCGTTCAGCTCAAGCCCGGTCAGGAAGCCTTCCACCGAAACACTCTTTCCCTTCCCCGGAATTGGTTTGTACTTCTCCGACCTCGGTGTTGCAGGGAATACACAGTGAACCGGGAAGACATTGTCTGGGGTTTTTGTTGCAGAAAGGTACTGCTCGACTTTGATATCAAAAGGTCGATGTTGCTGGGAGCACCGCAGATGTGAACGGTAGCGTGGTTGCGGATGTTGAGGCTGTCCGGGGGGCCAAGAGGAATGATCTGAGAGAACATATCAGGGCAAAGAAATATGAAAGCGAGTTAGATGAGACATACCGAGACAATATTGTCTCCGAAGAAGTGATAATCAAGAGGAGCAAGCTCCTGGGAGTACACCTCGAGAGTCGGTGTGGTACGCGCAGGCTGTAAACATTGATGTGAGCATATGAATGATATGAGAAGGTGTCAAACACACCTGGATGACCGCGCAATAGCATCCAACATCGGCAAAGTCCTGGTTGTCGGAATTGAAATGGCGAAGTGAGCCGATGGTCGCGCCTATAGACGACCCCAAGTAGATTTGACCGTCAAAGACTACAGTCTTTGTCTTCTCGATGACACGAGGGTTCTCGAGGACGGCGAGGGAAAAAATGGAAGCAGAAGACATGTTGTATATAGGAAATGTGGTTGTTGGAAGTGGGGGTGAAGTACGAGAAAGTCACCGACTTTATAGAGAACTGAGGAGATACGTCAGTGGAACCCAGTGTGGAGACGCGTGGAGTCTTACGCTGTGAGCAGTCTGTACGCGAGAGCCTTGGGCGTACCAAAACTCTGTCACCTTGTCATGTTACCGTTCCATTTTCCAAAGATCACCTTACCGTGAAGTGGAGCGGTGGGGCTGAGCACGCTGAATGACGCCGAGTGACGTCCAGATCCAAACTTGACGTCAGAGTCGGGACGCGTTAAAGGAATACACGTACAGACGCGTGAAAGTACCCAAAGGTACATATCCACATATCCCGCAAAAATGGACTTCGAAAAAAAAACAGTCTATATATCAATCAGAGCGCTGAAATCAGCGAGGAAGAGATCCAGGTACAGAGTTGAAGCGAGTCCCATATGTAAATTTTGCGCTGATGAAGTTCCAGACCAAAGTTGTCCAATTAGAAGGGCGTTCAAGAATAGTCCAAACGTCGCAAAGCAGAGTGGGCAGACACATCCCTCCAATAAAGGTATGTCATGTTCAGTTTCTATATTGGCTGCCTCTAAAATCGGAGGGTTTCAGGAGTCACAAAGTCGTGGGTCGCCATTTCTGTGGACGGAGAAAGAAGATTAAATGCTGTAGACCAAAGTTGTTCAATTAGAACGGCGTTCAAGAATAGTCCAAACGTCGCAAAGCAGAGTGGGCAGACACATCCCTCCAATAAAGGTATGTCATGTTCAGTTTCTATATTGGCTGCCTCAAAAATCGGAGGGTTTCAGGAGTCACAAAGTCGTGGGTCGCCATTTCTGTGGACGGAGAAAGAAGATTAAATGCTGTAGACTTGTAAATCTATATAAGAACCAAAGACTTCGTGTCTGGGTGGGACAAGACAAGACAAACGAAAGGGACATTCATATTGGCTGACCGCTAACGTGAACCGCCCCACTGGTGCGTCATTTTGTCGAGATGTTGAGTTCGTGCTCGCATGCTCCACCCGTCTCTCTGCACGATGTCGATTCACTGGATGCTCAACCATGCCCGCCACAACGAGCCGTCTTCGCTCACTGCTGCCCAAGACGCCCTTGAGACGCCCTCTATGACTCAGCCGGAGCCCTTTTTGCTTAGCAGAACAATGGAGCGCGAGGGGAATCTCGGCGAGCTGAGTGCAGTCAACGGTGCACCTGTGGAGATCAGAGCAAGTCCTGTTTCAGGGAAGAGTCGGAATCAGGTCAGCAATTCAGCAAGATGTCGTGCCGGACCCGTTCAAAAGTAATTTTTCCTTAGTCCGAGTCTGAACGGCGTTCGGCGGGCCAAAAGAGACGAAGGAAGAGAGAAGCAAAGGAAAAAGAGAACGATGGTCGTTTGGTACGCGAGACTTGCGATCTGAGGACTTCACACTGATCTGAGGGGCACAGTCAGGCATTGTAAGACCTGTAAACTTGCCACGATCATTGGCTCAACGAGCACGTCGGCAACGAGAGCTCGCTGGTGAAATTGAGGATCTATTGGACATCGAGGGATATAAAGGTTGTCATAGGTCTCGAGCGCAAACGCTAAGGCGGAAAGTTGAACAAGGGGAACAAAGGTTAAAGTTATCTCCTGAATGCGGTACGCGTCCACCCAATTGGAGCTGTATTGTCTAGCTTACTGTTTTGTTCGTCACAGATCCGACTCAGTCCTTAGATCAAGCCCTCGACCACGAATACGATGTCAATCAGCCTCGCCGCAATGACCGATATCGGGAAAGTTACCGAAGTAGGATGCTTTGGTATGAGGATGAGGTTCGGCGAGGCATTTATGCTTGGATGGCAACAAATTTCCTCAGGCATTTCAACATTGTAAACGGCTGATGAGATTTTTGCATTGTATTCACTATATGTACAGTGGTGGCAAATAGAAATTGCCGTGGCTTTTTGGCCAAAATCTTGCTGTATACTTCACCGAATGACCTGAAATAAGATGTAGAGATAAATATATGATACTACTGTACCACTTAGAATACTCAGCTATCTATTATGCCCTGACGATGCATCAATAACAGGACAGTTTCTGATTATTGCCATATCTGGAAAAGCTCAATGTATCCTCAGCAAAAAAGTGTCATAACAGGATGAAAGTACTTGAAAAACAATGCTAGTTATCACTTTGATTGACTGGAATTGAACCTCATTTGAGCTCACAACGGCTGCTTGAAGTTGGTCCTTTTAGCTATTTCTCTGCATTTTCAGCTATTTTGTGTGAAAATAGCCAACTTTGAGCGGCTGCTGTGAGCTCAAATCAGGGTCAATTCCATTCAACCAAAGTGGAAGCTAGGACTGTTTTTTAAGTACTTTCATCCTATTATGACACCTTTTACCTGAGGGTTCATTGTGTTTTTCCGAATATGGCAAAAATCGGAAATCATCCTATGATTGATGCATTCTCAGGGCATAATATATTGCTGACTGATCTAAGAGGCACAAAAGTATCACATACCTATCTCTACATTTTATTTGAGGTCATTCGGTGAAGTATACAGCCAGATTTTCACCAAAAAGCCACGGCAATTTCTATTTGCCACCACTGTATGTAGGAAACCAAGCCATTTGAGATGGAGTGAGCTCGCACACGGGGCCGCGAGGAGTCGACCGAAGGTCGGCGACGATCGGCACTGGCACCTGGGGCAGAAGAGCGGAATCCCATGGCGAAGCATGGCTCACTGCTAGTCTATATTACAATTGAGCACCCCCGGTCCCTGCCAGACAAACCAGCCAACACAATTGTCTTCCCTTCATTCGTATTGGCCAAAGGCCCCACAATCCCGTCAACCGCCCCACCAACTATGTCGTCAGGATCTTGACTCTGGACAAACGTGAATTGGGTCCCGGGAACACCCGAACGCCCCACCAACGTCATCTGTCCGCTGCCAAACACTAAACCACAACTAGGCCCCGGGAAGCTCCTGCAAAGGAGCCTAGAGCGTGAAGGTCAGATTAATATGCCGCACATAAAGGGCAGAGTTCAGTAGAATATCTCTCGAGAGGTATATCTTAGAGCGCTTGTACCGGACTTGAAGTCTTTCTCCGCAAATTTCGCTCTTAGAAGTCTCAGACTACTTAAATTCAATAGCACGGTAGACAGTTGCAAGAACTATATTACATATGCTGTAGGATCTGAGGATACACAATATTCATAGTTCGGTCTTGTGAAGTACGGCGGGGCAAAAGAATTGTCACCCGATTTCGAGACGTAGCTCGGGAAAGAGCAACATAGAGCTGTCCATGGACTGAAAACAGGTGTGCGGAGATCAATTCCAACATACTTCACCGACTGGCCATGGCCTTTGTTGATTGAAATTGCAAAGGCAAGACGAAGAGGGAATCGAAGGCGAGACAGAATGAAGGAAAAATCTGTCGTACCACCAGACGGTGTGAGGGTAATTCTGGGAATGAAAATCACTTCCCCATTGTGTTGACCTCCCAAGATAGAACCCTGCTAGACATACGCCGAATCACTAACCGCGTCCCATTGCATAGTCCTTGAGATGGCGAGAGATTGCGGAGAAGAATGACAGGAAAGCCGGCCTTCAGCGTAAGCTCTCCCGGAGGCAGTCCAGATGCATCCGATGACGGTGGAGATTGCGCGCCACTAAAAAACAACTCGTCGCGGGTCCTTCGACAATTAACCACAATCAGGCGAGGAAGTAATCCAAACATCATTTACACATACTTCGCGGCCGAGCGGGTTTTTTATTTATGTGTTGATGCGTACGATTATTGCCTGTTTCTTCAGGTCGGGTTTGTGCAAATTAACGGCTTGAGACACCGGCTACAAAGAGAGAACTCACCGCCAGCAGTGGCAGCACTCTGTTGTGTTGCAGGTGGGGTAGAGGGACCGTTGTGGATGGCCTGGAGAGGGAGTCTCTTCAAGCGTATTGAACTGAACAACAAAGCTGACCTACATACCTGTGATACTCAAGAGTTGCGGGCAGTCGGCGGAGGATCTGTAGAGCAGAAAAGTGTGTTAGAAGTAAATAGCAATGAATACTGAAGAATACACCCGTCGATACGATACTCTGACCAAAACGCAGAACACTTACCGCCGATAATATTTACTTATCATACGTAGACAACTCTTCCTTTTGCGTAGTTAACCCTGCGCCGGCTTCCCAGCTACGTAGTATAGCTTGTGCCATTAACCGATTCTCTCTCTCTCACTGAATTGCCATTCTCAGAATCTCGCAGCCTTCTCGGCACGTTCCCGCTCCCTTCTTGCTCTTTGTGCCAGCGATCTGTTGAAAGAGGCTTGCGGTGGAGGAATCTGGCGGCATATTTTCATCATGCTGAGCGGGGACACGTCTGCGGCGGGGGCTGCCTTCATTGGTCTCGCGTGAGTCACGTTGTATCTGTCGTTGTAGTTGTTGATGCCATTGCAGCGTTGTTGGAGGAGCTAATAAGTTCCTAGAAACATTGAGTCTACGATGGAGCGAGGGGAGGACGGAGTGTACATTTGGTAGGTTAGGACAAAGAGACGCAGATAAAAGGCTTAGAGATCACACAAAAGAGTTAAAGAAACACGTTTATTGGAGGGGAGGCTACGGTGGTACAGCTACATTGCGAGTGGGGCGAGTGGAGCGTTGTGGAGCGGAGGTTGGAAGACGTGCTATGGATTGCGAGGAGAAAACGGGAGATGGAGTCAAGCGGCATCGGTGCTAGGGTCAATTGAGCGTTGATAAGCGAGACAGCAAGACACGCCGGCTACACATGTCATGATTTATTAATAACGGATTCCATTTGGGATGGATAGAGTTCAGCACGACTTGAGCAATTTCGACACACTTTCCCGGGTTTTCACAACCAATCTCGACGCGGTCGTGTTGGCAGGCCGGACAACCACAATTCTTGCGGCCTGTTCCGGACGGATTTATCATATGCGGCCTCCGCGGCACGACGGTTGCTCTGCGAGCGATGGTACAAAGCTCCCCGACCGAACAAACTTCGTGGTCTAGACGGAGGCACCTCGCAGGTTTGCTGCGACACGCTGAATTATAAGTACTGGGTACAGCCAATGGATGCTTCCAGACCGGCATTTCCTTTCGGATGTCCGCACTGAAGGAAAGTGCGGTGAATTTCAGTCGATACTTTCCCGCTGATTCAATCATTCGTTTTAGTTGATCTGGCAACTTTGTTTTCTTTGGGATTGGAACGTGTATTCCTTGTAAGAAAATATTTTTCACTTGTCCTGGATAAAAGTGGAGATAGCTTTTCTCCAGGAAATCGGCCAAAATAAAATCCACGAAGTAACACCAAGTTGCGCGCCTCTCCCCGTGAACTGAATAAGTTTGTAGGTTTACTAAGTCTATCGCTTCGTTTCGGGACGCGAGGTCCCTTCGAGGACATTCAAAGACATTGTCTCCTTCCCCACGCGGACGGACCTTTTTACCATCTGAAATCTTGTTGGAGGTCAATCAGCTCTCGCTCTATATCTTAGACTGGCATGCCCTCCACTCGGGCCAAATATTGAGTTCTCCTTCCAATGACCATATTAATAATGTGCCTGTTCCCTTCCAAACTCGGGTTAGACATGCTCCATCTCTCCAAGTCGTTTCTCACTTTTGAGACCACGCTAGGCCATGGATGTCGGAAAAACACAGTTTTGCTTGTAACGGATTGACCTGGCTTACGGCCTTGTGGAGCCTTGCAACTGGTGTGCGGGGTGGATTATGAGCCGTTTCAATTTGTTCAAAACCCTTGTAACTTGCCTAGTTTAGACCTAGCACAATATGAAGCTCCAAGCATGCTAAATCCTGAGATAATAGTTATCTCGCCTTGAATTCGGGCCATTCATAGTCATCGTACGCAGGTCCCAGTCGCGCAAAAAGTACTCGAAGCTTAACCGAGACCTGCCCTCAAGCGTTACGGCACCATGACGACAACGCCCCACAAAGGTGCTGCGAAGCGCCAAACACAACCACCACCCTTCTCTCCTCCTACCACCGTGTTCTTTCTTTCACCATCCAAGCACTCCTCGCCCACAACACTCTCCTCGTCGTCAAGTCGACCTGTCTGCCCAATCTTAGCCAGCACCTCCCCTCTCAATACTCAGATCTCAGGGTTCAAGGAAACTTGATCCAGCGCGTCGAGGTCGATGACTCGATGCAACGTGAAGACTATCCTGGATTGTATGTGCGCTGTCGAGCCAAACAGAGAAGGTGGCTGTAGGGAACAGGGTCGTAGTTGCTGCGGCAAGTGAAGTCGAGCTCACCTTGTATTTCCGCTGGTGAGTGACTGCGGCATATAGTGTTGCCTTTGCTGAGTTGCTATAGGTGCTCCACCGCAGGGCCGTCAAGTCAGAGGTGAGTCGTTCCAGCGTAGTTTCGAAGCCTCCTGTTGATCAGTCATCCAGCGCTTGACTTCAACGTACGCCGGAAGGATCGACGGTACAGTGCTGTAAATTAATATCATTGTTTCTATAATACAGAGGAAATATAACATTTGTTCGTTGAAAACCACTGAATTCCGTGTGAGTGGAGGGCAAATAGTGCCCAAATGTGCTGATTATTAGGCGGGTGAGGTGGATTGCGACCTTGCGGCGGCTTAGGATACCGTAATCCGTTGGAGTGGCTTAAGAGTCTCGGGGTGGATTAGAAGACTCCATAATCCCGAAACTATGCGTCATAAGCCACGCTCCGCTTACGACCTTGTAGTGGCTTGGGACCCAGCCCAAGCCGCCACAAGCAAAACTAGATTTTTCCGACAGAACTCTGTACAGTCGGATATCTCATAATGCATGAATGAGGTCAAAATGCATAAACCTCATTATGCATCGACTTTTGGTGTCCACCGACTTGGTAGGCTGGGATTTTATGCATTATCCTCATAATGCCTATTGCATAGGGTGAAGAGTGCATTTATGCATTTTGAAATCGCAAAAATCGTACAATTTGGTGAATTTTACCGCTCTCAGGACCAATTTAGACATGTTCCGCACTCTGAATACACAGCTGTGTCATTTTTACCCCAAAATCTAGCCCAAGTTCCTGAATCTGCTGGTTATTACAGCTAATTTTGACAGGCTCCCGGCAACTTCCAAGTGATTCGGTGTTCGCCGGACTACCAATGTCTACCATATATAGGATTTTCGTGACAATGTCACGCATGTCACATAGTGTGACATTATGCAGAAATGCATATTGCTCATAATGCATAGGGTTTGGGGGTCCACGGGCCTTATGCATTATGAGCTATCCGACTGTAATAACATGTGCTATATAGCATTGTTATTAACAATTGAGTTTACACCACAGCGCTAATGTAAAATTCAAAAATTCCCGCGCCCCCAGGGTCTAAAAAAATCTCGTTTTCGATGGTCAAAAGTGTGCCGATCGGTGCCGAACAATTGATCTGTCACAAATGCACTGGAATTGGATTCAAAGTTGCTCTTGAACGCTGATTCCGGCCGCGTTTGAGCGCTTTTGAGCTTCTGCCTCATTCAGTAATTCAGTATTTTACGCTATTTTACACGGACCTTGAGACCCCGGATGTAAATAACGTATTTTACACTGTAAATTACATGTAAAATTCCCGTGATGTAATTTACATAGGGCAATTTTACCCAGCAGTAGCCTAGTCTAGTAGTTACCGCGGGGGTCCGACCGGAGTGCACCCTTATTACATAATCTGTCAACAATTGGGCCACGTGCATCTGCCACGTTGAGGTGGGGGGACTGCGGGGGGACTGTGGAGGACGTGGATGGTTGACGTACGGCCTTGTACGGCCATGCACGGCAAAGGTCGGGCCATAGTCATATCATTCGAGTTGAATTCGAGCCTAAGAGCAACCTAAGAGAGCACTTTTGCCAAACTTTGTGATTTACTGGAGTACTTACCTCATATATAACTTTTTTTTTAGATCTAGGTACTGTAAACAGCATCTTTTGATCAGCTCCTGGATGTGGATTCGGCTTGACAGTGCATATAACGACTCGGAAAGAGTACCCGGGAGGAGATACGTCGCTCTGCAGCACAACTGCAGCAGGAAACCAAGAGGTGCTTGATCTCATTATCGTGTACCCTGTTCTCACGCCCCCCTCCCCCCGAATAAGGAAATTGTTTGGCACCTGTAAACAAAGGTGATCTTCAGCCAGCTTCAGGCCTTCGACGCCATGGTGAGCCGTTCTCATGTATTCAGGCACTGTATCATCGACGCCATGCATAATGTAGACACTTTGCGTCAGTCGAGGAGCAGGACGAGCCAGCACTTGCGTTCCACAAAACCTCAATGCTTATCGGAGCTTTCGGACTTGTTCGGATGACGTGGCGAAGCCGTGAGCCACGTGCAGAGTTCGGGTACGCGATCCAGAGATCAAGCACCCCTTGCAGGAAACAGGCCTGAGCCAGGCAACACGTATGCAGCACGTGATGAAACTTCTGACAGATTATGTAATAAGAACGTACTCCGGTCGGACCCCCGCGGTAAGTAACAGACTCTATATCTGTCGAGGTACGAGACACAAGATACTAGAGCGTCTGTCTACGAGAGACTAGCACTAGCCAGGAACAGTGTAGT
Source organism: Favolaschia claudopus (assembly GCA_037176885.1). Classification (NCBI taxonomy): domain Eukaryota; kingdom Fungi; phylum Basidiomycota; class Agaricomycetes; order Agaricales; family Mycenaceae; genus Favolaschia; species Favolaschia claudopus. The sequence continues at coordinate 281,611 of JAWWNJ010000207.1, forward strand.
CGCTTTTCCCGGGCTTGCGGAGCGTGATGGTGAGGAAGATGCGCCACGACAGGCCGAAGCGCAAGCCAGCATGAAGAATGTCGAGGAGAATTGGGGCGAGGATCGCGCTCGCTGCCTTGATTGCGATTGCTGCGTTTGGGATGCCCGATGGTCCTGGGGCTTTCCAAGGCGCGAGCTTCGCGATAGCGCGGTGTATGTGGTCAAGGGTGAAGGTGGGCGAGGGGAGGGCATCGGGGAGAGTTTCGTCAGCGTCGGGTGGGGGAATGTCGGCCTTGGGGGGGAAGAATTTTTCATGGAGGACCCGTGCCTTGTCTGCTGGTGCGGATGCGACACTACCGTCTGGAGCTGTGAGATCTGGAATGCGGGGGGTGGAGGAGGTGTTGCTGGGGTCCAGGGCGTACTTGGCAGATGTCACTACGAGGAAGCTCACCGATATACTCCCGCCACTTTGTGCGTTTAGCTCGGCGGATGGCGGAGTGGTATTGATTCTTTGCTGCCCGCATGGTGGCCCAGCTCGAGTCAGCACGGTCGCCTTTCGTGATCTTCCGGTGTACCTTGGTGTAGGCGTGGCGCAGCGTCGTGAGACGCGCGGTCCACCACCGGCGTGCGTAGGGGGAGACACGGGTTAACGGAACGTGAGTCTCGAGTACGGACGAGATCGCCAGGGTGAGCGCGTCGACATATGTGTCCATCTTCGCTGGCGAGTCTAGGGGGAGGAGAGGGAGGGGGTTAGCCAACAGATGCGCGGCAAGAAGGTATCCCAGTCAGTCCCACGGAAGTTGCGACGCGGGCACGGTGCACGGTGTTCGAGTGGGATGGCGAAGGCGCACGAGATGAGCGCGTGGTCCGAGCGTGTCCGGGAAGTGCCTCACACTTATCTAAGAACTGCCCGAGCGGATTTTCGGAGACGAAAACGAGGTCGATGGTCGACGTGGTGTGATGGACAGGGGAGAGATAAGTTGGTGTCCCTGCTTTGATGCATTGACGCAGGCTGTAGGTTGTCATCACGTCGATGAGCATAGAGGCGTCGGAGCTCGCGGTGCGGTCCGGGTGGAGCGGTCCAGTCCAGAGGGCGTGGTGCTTGTTGAAGTCGCCGAAGATTGCGAGGGAATGGTTGTCGGGGAGAGGGGACAATGTGAGGAGATGGGAGTCAAGGGGAGAAATGCCGTCGTTTGTATCGGTTCTGTTGTAGACTGAGTATAGATGTTGTTGAGAATAATAGGGTTAGAACTGGACACCTGGAGAAGGTTCCAGATATTTGTTGACCTCATTTTAGTTTTCCGTTGAACTTACATGTAGCTGGTAGAATATTCCAGAATAATTTGTGTATTTAGTATATAAGCCGAACAAATGTTAGCGTTGGGCATCCGTTTGCCCTAACGCGCCAATCCCTAACCGGACTGCGATTGCAAACGATTTCTTGCTTTGTGCTTGACGTGCGCCTCTCGCTCCTCGATTCCCAACAGATGTATCGTATGAGTAGCTAAGATTAAAGTAATAGAGGTGATATTAGGTGAATTAACGGTGTTTTGAGTGTAATTAGCGGACGGTATGGTTTTTGATATGTATAGTAACGTATCGGGGGGATGATCAGCGGGAGTGGGAAGGACGCGGTCCCAATGGATCGGTGAGAGGGAGGGATATTTATTAAGGTCGGGTGGAGGTTCTTGTATGCAAATTATATCGTAAATGGAAGGGTTAGAGGAATTAAGAAGGGAAATAAGGACGTTATAGGATTTATGGCAGTTTAGTGAGATGATACGTAATGCTTGGGAGGCGTAAGTAGTAGGTGTGTTATTCATTGAGGGCGGGGAGGGAGGGAAGCAACGCGGGGTACTGGGGAGAGTGGATGGTTAAGGGTGTCCGTTGAGAAGTCGCGGTTTGCTGGGTCAAACGGATCAAAGGAGGGGTCAAAGAAGATCGTACCAGCAAGACGGGCACGCTGGGCATCGCGTTCGCGTAGACGGACCGGGCAGTCTCGGAAAAACGCCGTGTGTGTGCCTTTGCAAGCGGCGCAGCGAGGGGAGAAGTGGTCGCAGCGTTTACCCCGATGCACATTTGGTCTTAGATGTCGTACACGGGCAGGCATTGAAGCGGTGAGAGAGCGAACAGCGAGCGCATGTGGGGGAGGGTTGCTTGCATTGGTGCTGAGTGTGGCCGTAGCCTTGACAGTTGAAGCATTGTGTGGGAGCGTCTTCGTAACGGTGTGTCGGACAAAGGGAGGATTCAACTGCGAGGGTCTGGGCAATACATCTGTCAGCGGATACGATGTCTGACAGGGTTAGAAGGAGGGACGAGGAGGTCTTATTCGGGTCGCGGAGGGCCTTGGGATTCAGCCAGCGGAGCTCGGTGATTACTGATGGGTCCGTGATAGCAGCACGGTTGTGGGCATAGATCTCCTGCGCCGCGTGCGCGCTCTCCGGCTTGAAAGTGCGCGGTACACTGTTGACCACTAGCCGGAAGCTCGGTACCACCAGGTGCGAGTCTTTGGAGAATTTGGGCGTCCAGTAGGACGCAGTCTGCTTCAGGCGGGTCGCGGCCCTTTCCTCGTGTGTGGCTACAAGTAGCCGTCCACGGCTGAGGACTTTGACCCCCTTCAGCTCCACCTCCTGCAGCCTTGGAACCCCAGAGGCGACAAGGGCGGTTGCGACTTTCTCCTTGATCTCGGCAACTGGGAGCGAGAGGATCTCCTCCTTCCTATCCAGCGCGACGATGAGTTCATTGCGTTTCGTAACAGGGGGAGCGGACACGGTGGGTGATGGCGGGGAGGGGAGACGCGTCGGAGTGGCTGATGCTGCCGAGTAGGACGCCGGTTGAGACTGGACGAGTGTGCCGCGAAGTTGGGCCACTAAGTCGATTTGAATGCTTCCAGGGATGAGGTGAGAACATCTTTGTCGTCCAGCGTGGCGCGCAGCGAGCTCAAGAGGGTGAACAAGTCCTTGTACAGTGCCAAGCATCACATCACGGTTCCTTTTTTGGCAGGGAACGGCATCAAAAGTTAAACTCGATACTACATTATGCCGTCATCACCATTCGACTTCGAAACAGTGTAGAACATCTATATGGATGTGTAGCAACCCATCTTGTGCTTTGCAAGGCAATTGAACAAGTTTTTGTGTTTTCACCTCCGAAAAAGTGAAACAAACCCTAATGATGGTTGATGCCATCATCAAATTGCCAATATCGGTTAGGGTTAAGATCACGTGCTTCTCGGACTTTGCCGTGCCAGCCTTGGGCGGATCATCCAGGTAAGTCAGTACAGACTCGGCTACCACTTTTTCTTGGTTTCTGCATGACAACTGAACACATCTGGCCTCAATCCATCAAAATCAGAGCCAAAATGATGATTTTACTTTTTTCAGACCCGAAAAAAAGTGAAACACCGTGGGAAAAAGTGAGTTCTCAACGCCAAACGCATTCTTTTGGTCGGTTTCCTTCCTCATAAAATCCCAAATAAATTACAAAAATTTTCTCCGCCCGAAAAAGCAGTGTTGGAGAAGTGGCGCTTGGCACTGTATGCCGCCTGCGTTGGTTTCTTCCCGGCAGCCTGGAGCTGTGACAGAGGATATGTGTCGTAAGCACACGTGAGTGATTGACTGATTGTATCAGTGATGTCTCAAATCCATGCCGTGAAAATATATTTATTGTGAGTTTTGAGCGGATGAGAAATCCCTCTAGAGGGTTTAGTCTACTATCTAATCGGAGTGTTTTGGCCAGAGGATCAGGCGTGGGAAGGCTCTGATGTGGTGCGATAAATATCGTTCCTGTTTGGTGGTGTTTATGCGATGTGCACCATAGTCCTCCAGTCTTGCTGTGCGTAGCCATAATTTGATTGGTAAGACCTAAGGATGTATTTGCACAAAACTGTTGGGCCAGATTTTTTATTTTCTCTCAAATACAGGTCAAACGGACTGCATCTTCTCAAAAAGGTGAAATCACGTGGGGCAACCGTATTTGTATGGAGTAGAGTAAACCCCCTAGAGGGATACTGTAGCACTTTGTATGGGTGAAACAGACCCTCGAGCGTGACTGGAAATGCTACGCATGGAAACCAGAAACGGCCGACTCGCCCACGCCTCCCCCAGTCTGACATTGCCAAATAGGGAAATACTTACCAAATGTAGTAATGGGCGGGAGACCTAGCAGTGGACGTATGCTGCCAATTCGTTCCTTTGCTGTGGTCACTCTCGTCGAGCGGTATGTGGTATCTTCCCCTCAATTTGGGTGGTGTGCCCAAGCCACGGGTTCGAACCCGACGGTACATTGACACTTTTATTTTTCTCACACCCTGAACTGTTTAATTTTTCTTTTTCGTACACCGTACTTTTCCCCGGCGAGTCCGTTGTTTCCTGACCTCAATAGGAGGTGTTTGACACCTTTTCTTCTTCTGAATAATCCTACAGATCAGCGCATCATCAAAACTACGACAGACACTATTTGAAGTAAGTTTATCGAGCTCTTCTTGAGAAGCAAAGTGAGCATTCATTATAACCATTCCAATATATCATCCTGATCTCAAGGAATACCCCAGGGCTTCATTTGGAATAACTCAGTCTCCTCGAATGCCAAAACATTCGATGAAAGTACCGAAAATTTCCTTTTTTGGATAGAAATGTCTTTCAGTGTGAAGGTGTGGACCAAATTGTTGCTCCACAATAGGAACATGCTTTTCAAGTGCCTTGAGTCGATGCGACCACACCATTTAAACTTGAAAACCGCGTCTAAGACGCGGTCAGACTGACAAACGTAAGGCCTGACACGTGGTGGGAAAGCGTGCCGTAATGTCAGACTGGGGGAGGCGAAGGGGGGTTGAAACGGCCTCAGCGTTATGCGTGACATCATAGAATTTTGGAAACGGGCGGGCAAACTCCGATAAAATCTATTTCCAAACCGTTTGAACGGATTCTGGGCAATTTTTAGCTCTCGTTTATGCTTTCTTTGTATCCATAGCCCTTTGTGATTGCATTTCTCCTGTTACGGGCTCCGTAATACACCTTTTTTCTTTTCATGAACACTGCCGTGGCGCACGCTCAGACACCGGTGTAAACCAGCGACGGGTCCACCACAAGCCCTCTTCGAGCGACTAGTTAAACTATCTCGGCCAGCTTCTGGTACACTTTCCCAGCACCTTGCTCGTGGTCTCCGATGCACCGTACCGGTTCTATCTTGACGAAGATTGTAGAGAGTGATTGAGTGCAGTGAGGAGGAGGAGGGTTATAGCCAAGTTATAGCAGTAGATTCAGCTAGATTTGATTCAGCTAGATTTATGGGATCTATGTGGCACTCTGGAGACCGCCGTAGAAACCTGGTAGGGGGGTGTTGTACCACATAGCATTTGGGTTTTTCCTGATTAATAAAGATCCCCCGGTTCATAAGTTTGAAAAGTTGAAAAAATATTTTTTCCTCGCGCTTTTGGTACGGGCCGGTGGTCAACCGGTGGGTCTGTGATCCCATCAACGCATCAAATAGCCCAAGCGCACGACAAGAAGCCAACCATGATGTTGAACTAAATGATTCACAATTTAAGGAGAATCTATGGCGATTGGAGAGCAATCTAGTGCTTCTTTACCAACTTTCACCGCAAAAATCACAAGTTTGGTACACACAATTCTGAAAATTTCCGCAAAAATTTCGCGCTTTCCAACCCTAGGTTAGGGTTACTCCGTTTTCTCTGAAATGAAAATTTTGCCCATAAACCCACCCCATGTTCCTTCTAAATCTCAAAGCAGCGGTGAGGAAGCACATAGTTAGGGAGCCGACTGGTGGGCCCAAATAAGCAGTCGATCGTGCAAACAGATTGCGGAGACGAGGGGCTTCAGTATGACTGTATGGGGCGCTCCGGAGAGACTGCAAGGTGAATGTGAAACGGGTGAGTGACTTGAGATCTTCAACCCAGGTTCGACCGTTGGCACTTTAGGCGAGCAGTCATAAATACATAGGTTGTAAACACAAGGTGCAAGAGGAATTCACTCACCGCCCACGCGGACCAGGTAGGACGTAAGACATCGTGTTGGGACTCGGAATAGCAGCAACGAGGGTTGGAGCAACGTAATCGATGTTGTTGGTAGCACAATGATCCCGGAATCCGAGCTCGATAGCCTCGAAGATCGGACCGGTCGTCGAAACGTCGACATTGAAAACCAAGCCGGCAGTTTGGAGAGCGGTTTGAACGTTCTCGATCTCCTCCGCGCTCTTCCAGAAATAACGCGGAGAAAGATCAAGAGTATCGTTGAAGTCCGAGTTGTCGAGCTGGAGAGCACAGTATATCTGGATCAGTTGATAGTTCAAACGCTGATATAATAAACACGCACTACTTTGGGTAAAAAATACCACACCAGATGGTTGCCGAGGTGACAGGTCGCGGCAGTCACAGCAGTCACAGCAGCAAAGTCATTCAACGCGGGGATGGAAGCCGGGGTATCAGTGAACGAGCGGGGCGGGCCAGATTTGCGCTGCTTATTGGAAGAGGTAGGAGGAACCGGCGGCAGAAGCTCTGGAGGAACCGGCGCCAGATCCGTGCAAGTTGCGTTTAATCGAAGACTGACGCGCTTGTTGAACAGAAGCAGTTGCTGGCCGAGGCAAACCCGTGAAAGCAGCGACAGGACGATGGGGAAGAGTGGGTCCAGGAGTTATAGTAGCCTGAGTCGAGGTACTACAGTGCCAAGCATCACATCACGGTTCCTTTTTTGGCAGGGAACGGCATCTATATAAGGACCAAAGACTTTGTGTCTGGGTGGACAAGACAAGACAAACGAAAGGGACATTTGTATTGGCTGACCGCTAACAAAATGCCGTGAACCGCCCCACTGGTGCGTCATTTTGTCGAGATGTTGAGTTCGTGCCCGCGTGCTCCACCCGTCTCTCTGCACGATGTCGATTCACTCGATGCTCAACCATGCCCGCCACAACGAGTCGTCTTCGCCCACTGCTGCCCAAGACGCCCTCTATGACTCAGCCGGAGCCCTTTTTGCTTAGCAGAACAATGGAGCGCGAGGGGAATCTCGGCGAGCTGAGTGCAGTCAGTGGTGCACCTGTGGAGATCAGAGCGAATCCTGTTTCAGGGAAGAGTCGGAATCAGGTCAGCAATTCAGCAAGATGTCGTGCCGGACCCGTTCAAAAGTAATTTTTCCTTAGTCCGAGTCTGAACGGCGTTCGGCGGGCCAAAAGAGACGAAGGAAGAGAGAAGCAAAGGAAAAAGAGAACGATGGTCGTTTGGTACGCGAGACTTGCGATCTGAGGACTTCACACTGATCTGAGGGGCACAGTCAGGCATTGTAAGACCTGTAAACTTGCCACGATCATTGGCTCAACGAGCACGTCGGCAACGAGAGCTCGCTGGTGAAATTGAGGATCTATTGGACATCGAGGGATATAAAGGTTGTCATAGGTCTCGAGCGCAAACGCTAAGGCGGAAAGTTGAACAAGGGGAACAAAGGTTAAAGTTATCTCCTGAATGCGGTACGCGTCCACCCAATTGGAGCTGTATTGTCTAGCTTACTGTTTTGTTCGTCACAGATCCGACTCAGTCCTTAAATCAAGCCCTCGACCACGAATACAATGTCAATCAGCCTCGCCGCAATGACCGATATCGGGAAACACTGCATTCAGGACCCCTCTAGCAACGCCAAAAGCTCGGTTTGGCTGCATCGTGGCAGCTTCGGCTAACTGAGGCTATGCTGCGGCTGTCTTCGGCCAGGTCACCCAGCCGCGGACATATAGCCAAAGCGCCAGCAGGTGTGGATAGGCCGTCGGCCAGCTTTGGCTGAGCGGACTATCCGTAAGCCAGCGCCGTGATGGCTGAGTTGCCGCCCTTCTCTGCCGGCTCATACCTGCTTCCAGCCCAGGCTGTAAACTTTCCCTCAGCACCTACTGGACACTATCGAAAGCCTCAGGCAACCTCGACCTCCGCAAACGCGGTAATGGAGGTAAATGGAACCGGTGTTTCTCACGATATCTAAAAAAAGCCTGCCTTTGTCTTGTTCTTGCTGTCACAAGCTTAAGCACCCCGCCTTCGGCAGGGCCGGCTCGCTGCGCTCGCGTCCCTCCCTACGGCTGGTGCACAGCTTGTCGGGGCTCCGCCCCAAACCCCGGTTTAATTTTTTTTGCGATTTTTTTTGCTGGATTCCGTGCCCGCGGCGCCGCACTGCCGCTTGCTGCACTCGCCGGCGCGCGGCGCCGGGGAAAGCGTGTGAGAAGTCACCTGATTTTTCACGTGAATTATCACGGGACCTGCGGTCCCGTAGTCTCTTTTTTGCTGTCATAAGGTACAAGCTTAAGCACCCCGCCTTCGGCAGGGCCGGCTCGCTGCGCTCGCGTCCCTACCTACGGCTTGTGCACAGCTTGTCGGGGCTCCGCCCCAAACCCCGGGGGTTTTTGCTGCTGGATTCTGTGCCCACGACGCCGCACTGCCGCTCGCGGAACTCGCGGCGCGCGGCGCCGGGGACCCCGTGACTTTCTGTCAAGAAGCACGTTACTTTCTGTCAAAAGTCACGTTACTAACGTCATCTTGTGTTTTCATGTATAGGATTCCCCTCCTTCCCTGCTCTCAGCCGTCGGTTTTTTGGTGCGTTAGAATTCATATATACTTAGCTCTTGCCAACCCCTTTATAGCTTCGAAGGTATCTATTGGCTTGGTCCGGCTTGGTGCGGCTAACTGGGTTAGCCAGCGGTAGCCGGCGTCGGCTACGTCGGCTAGCCGTACGTCCTCGGCTATTCTCGGCTATGTGTCTGTTGGCTAGAAAGGCTCTGAATGCAGTGAAAGTTACCGAAGTAGGATGCTTCGGTATGAGGATGAGGTTCGCGAGGCATTTATGCTTGGATGGCAACAAATTTCCTCAGGCATTTCAACATTGTAACGGCTGATGAGATTTTTTGCGTTGTATTCACTATATGTATGTAGGAAACCAAGCCATTTGAGATGGAGTGAGCTCGCACACGGGGCCGCGAGGAGTCGACCGAAGGTCGGCGACGATCGGCGCTGGCACCTGGGGCAGAAGAGCGGAATCCCATGGCGAAGCATGGGCTCACTGCTAGTCTATATTACAATTGAGCACCCCCGGTCCCTGCCAGACAAACCAGCCAACACAATTTGTCTTCCTTCATTCGTATTGGCCAAAGGCCCCACAATCCCGTCAACCGCCCCACCAACTATGTCGTCAGGATCTTGACTCTGGACAAACGTGAATTGGGTCCCGGGAACACCCGAACGCCCCACCAACGTCATCTGTCCGCTGCCAAACACTAAACCACAACTAGGCCCCGGAAGCTCCTGCAAAGGATGGTCCCGAAAATTCCGCGATTTTGGCCTCTCGTTTTGGCGAATTTTGGCCTTTTCGGACAGGCCTTATCACGTGAAAATTCACCGGCCGTCGGCGCCGATGATGCAATCAGAGGATGTCGTGATTTTGGTCAATTTTCCTTCAAATTTGGCCTGAAAAAGCCACTTTACGGACAGGGCTCGCGGATTTTGAGCCTCAAAAAGCCACTTTTCGGACAAGGGTTTCGCGAATTTTGGCCCTGAAAAAGCTACTTTTCGGGACCATCCTTTGCAGGAGCTTCCCGGGGGCTCATCAATCAAGTCTGTGGAGGGTTATGTCCGAATTAGGCATACTCAAATGATCCGAGTTGATCCATCAAGTTCCGTGATATAAATCAATCTGCAGCTTGTCGCGTCGACGCGTCGACCTCGACTATGCGCGGCGGACCTAAGGCTAGAAAGAACATCGGGAGAACAAGAATGCCCAGGAGTCTGGCTCATTCCTATCCAATTGCCTTTCCCCAACCCAGAATCCACCCCACCCCGGCCGCTCATCTTCGACCCTACAACCTCAGCACCGGCATGTCTTCGTGACCAAAAGGCGGCAGGGAATGTACTGGTCCTGATTTCTTTCGGCGGCAGCTCTGCTAGCCTATCCGCCTCCGAGCTTGATCCGGTAGCTTAGCTGGGAATCCACTTTGTCTTTGGAGAGCAGTTGCGTGTTTTTCGTTATGTTCATCTGGCTTTCTCGAGATCTCTGATTTGGTCCAGCCCAATCTATTTAGAGAGTTCGTCACGGAGGACGAGTTTGTTCAATGGGTTCAACATGCAGTTGAGTACACAAATATGGATCAAATTGCACGTTGCCGAGCTGTCTGTAAACCTGAATTTCAATGGCAACTTTGTCTTTGGAGAGCAGTTGCGTGTTTTTCGTTATGTTCATCTGGCTTTCTCGAGATCTCTGATTTGGTCCAGCCCAATCTATTTAGATTTGAAGTGCGGAAGACTTGGATCTGCTTGACTTGGCAGCGGGAACAACATCTCTGCCACACAATGAACCGTGCCTAAGAGGTCGTAGGAATAGGCTGGTATTTTTGCTCCATAAACAATCATTAAATACTTTCACATACTTTCCTACGATGTGTCTGACTCAATGCACTCGCTATTTTCCAACATGGCAACATCATTTGAACTTTTGATTTGGGCTTGTACTATGCCCCATGGTGCAAAGAATTTTGATATAGCAGCTATTATATATTGGTTCAGAGAGAATACAGTGATGCAGCACAATTTATGAAGGGAAATGGAGGTCATGGAAGCAACATTGAAGTGAAATCAACGCCGAAAGAGGTCCATCGGCCTTGTCGAGGGTTCTTCTGAGGAGATCTTGAATTTGATTGGCTGGATTATGTCCCAGGGAGGCAGTTGCTCCGAAAGGACATAGCTCTTGCCTTATCTTGAATACTGCTGATTTGCCTAAACAAGACATAGAAATCAAGATTTCCCCGCGCATTCCTGAGAGCTACAGCCGCGTTGGAGGCCTCAAATTTGGGGAACAGGGTGCGGAATACATAGTGAGTCTCCCTCTTTTCTCTCTTTCCTCTCGCTCTTTTCGCAACTTGAAAACTTGAATTCGCCAGGCTCTCCACAGACATAATTCATAAGCCTTCCCGGGCCTCCACAACTCCGCTGCTGTCTCGCGTCTTCCAACCTCCGCTCCACAACGCTCCACTCGCCCCACTGGCAATGTAGCTGTACCACCGTAGCCTCACCTCCAATAAACGTGTTTCTTTAACTCTTTTGTGTGATCTCAAAGCCTTTCATCTGTGTCTCTTTGTCTTCACCTAGCAGCAATGTACATGTCAATCCTCCCCTCGCTCCATTGTAGGCTAGGAACTTATTAACCCCTCCGACAACGCCGCAAAGGCATCAACAACGACGACAGATTCAACGCGACTTACGTGAAATCAATGAAGGCAGCCCCCGCCGCAGACGCGTCCCTGCTCAGCATGATGAAAATATGCCGCCCAAATTCCGCCGCCGCTCCTAGCGCCCGTTCTTTTGGTCAAATCAGAAGGCACCAAGGAGCGCGCGAAAACCGTCCGGCGCCTCCACCGCAAGCTTCTTCGAACAGATCACTGGCTCAAAGGGCAAGTGCGGAGAAGGCTGCGAGAATGGATGTCGGTGCGCTGTGATCAAGGGGGCACCGGCAATCTAACCGGCGACTAAGGGCTGGTTAGTTAGTCCGGCCGTCAGGCCGGAGAAAAAAAAAAAACGACCCCCCAGTTTGTGGGCGCGAATGAGCTTCTGGTAGTCTGTTTGAGTGAGAAGCACTGTGTTTGAGCTCTACATGTAGCTTTTCAGCGGATATAGTGCTACTCCTCTGTAGTCAGTCTCAATGTGGCTTTGTTTGGTGGAGCTGTCAACCAACTGTCAACCTGATGTTGCCATGTTTTGCCTTCTAAAGAAGGATGTAAGCATCCAGATTGGTCTGGATACTCTTCCCAAGACAATAGAACAGTAACTGGCCCTTCAATAAATTTATTTGTGTGATGAACTTCAGGTCAACGCAGTCCGGCGACTTAACCGTGGGAATATATTGCCGTATATAGTGCTTACGTAGTTAGTTAGTCCAGCCTAGAGGTCGGAAAAGAAAAAAACGGCCCTATATATTTTTCTAGAATGCCGGTGCCCCCTTGGCTGTGATTCAATATTCATTGGTATCTACTTCTAACATCCTTTTCTGTTCTACAGATCCTCCACCGACTGCGCGCAACTCTCGAGTATTACAGGTAAGTCGGTTTGATTCTTCAGTTTAAGAGGCTTGAAAAGTCTCGCTCCTCAGGCCATCCACAACGGTCTCCCTACCCCATCTGCAACACAACAGGGTGCTGCCGCTGCTGGTGGTGAGTTATCTCTTTGTAGTCGGTGTCTCAAAGTCATTAATTCCGCACAAGCCCGGCCTGAAGGGACACGCAATCGTACACGCCAACACAATCAAAACCCGAATCCCGCACGGCCGCGAAGTACGTGTAAAATGATCTTTAGATTACTTCCTCGGCTGATTGCGCACCATGAAGATAATCGTCGGACTACCCGCTGTGACGGAAGCGAAGGGACGTCGAATTCCGCACACAGGTAAGTCCTAGATGACCAAGGGAAAGGAATCTACGACAATCAGCTAACTACTTATACTAGAAAGTGGAGGCTGTGTATTGAGTCTTGGCAACGACTCGGGCAAATCTCGCCGCGAGCTGATGCGAGCGGTAGATCCGTCACATCCGCCCTCCAGATCGTCGACCACGACGAGCTCAATATCTAGTCAGAAATATAAATAAACTTGTTCAAAATCAATTCAATGTCCGAAATGGTCTTCGAAAAATCAAAATCAACCATTCTGGGTATCCTCGCCCTCCTCGACGACCATTTCGATGATGTCGAGGAAGGAAATCGTGCGAATTTAGAAGTGTTCAAGAACTTCCGTGCTCTCCAAAAGAGCATCGCGATCAGCCGTTATCTCGAAATCCACAGCATGAGACGCAAATCCAGGAGGTTTACCTTTGGAAACCATTGTGTTCAATTCAGGACAGTTGCGGGAAAGGTGTCCATGCACCCCGCAATTAAAGCACAACCCGGCTGCAAGGTATTCATTGCGCTTCTTGGCAGACAATTGGCCGCCGTTGTCACGAGATTTCGACTTGGGAGGTTCGGGTTCAGCGCTGGAAACCGAGATAACGCGCCCTCCGGTACGACGTTTCTCGTTCACATCTGTTTCCAATTTGGGTTCATCGGGTCTGGTCCGAGGTTTCAGGTTACTCGGCCCAGTATTTTCTATCGAGTCATCGGGTTCGTCAACGTTGACGATAATCTCGGCGCTCTCGGCGCCAGCGGTAACTTCAGCCCAAGTAGAAATCTCAGGATCAAGTTTGTCACGAAACATCTCTTTCCGGATGTTGGCGTTGAGGCTACGCCAAAACATAACAACCTTCTCCTGATTGGCTTCGAGCCCAATTGTGTTGAAGATTCGTTCCCATTCGGCTTTATGAACCAAAACCGATTTATTCCGTTGAACGCAAAGGCCCAACACACTGTGCAAAGTATACATCATTGAAATTCATGCATACTGTCATGAATTTCAGGTTTCATGATGTTTTGTCATGAAGCACACCATGAATTTCAAGGGGGGTTTCATGATGCTCAGAAGCTCATTTTTGCAAGATTATGAATTCATGACAAAACATCATGAATTTTCGTCATAAAGAACCGAGCGATTTTTTCTGGCTAAGTCCACCAAGAGTTAAGTGGGTAGGGTGCTAATATCAATAATAAAGCCAATAAATGGTATCAGTCGGTCTCTGGTCTCTATCAAGTGCACACTGCTGAAAATTAGAAACAAATGAGGAGAACGGGGATGAACAACTTGAGACTGTGTAGTATGACATTCATATATTGGCAAAGCTAACAAAGTTTATAATTCTCACTTAGTCTACCAGTAGTACTATCAACGTGATATAGTAGTGTCTCACGGCGGTCTTGAGTTCGATTCCGGCTGGTGGCATCTGAGGTTGGTGGTTATTTATTTGCTTTGCACCGCTCTCGTTTCATGATATTTTGTTCTGAAATACTTGATAAAACATCATGAAAAAACGTCATGAAGAGCCCCATAATCATCATGAAAACATACTTTCAATTCATGATGTTTCGTTAGCAATTTCCAGGCGATTCATCATGAATTCCTGGACATAATGTTAGGATTTTCATGGCCAACAACATCATGAATTTCATGACCCTTCCTTTGCACAGTGACAATGTGCGTTGCTTCTCGCGATAATTCACAGGGAAACAAAAGTTGAATAATCCCCAGAAGAAATCACTCAAAGACCACACTTTATCGTCGTTCTCAACCTTGCTGTTGTAGTACTCAAGAGCACGATATGACAAGTAGAAGACACGTTCATCAACGGGCACTTTTCCAACTTTGACATAGTTGGATTCTTCTTTCACAAATCGGTGAAATGCGACGGTATCAGGTGAGCCATCGTATTCTCTGGAGGAATGGGCTTCAGAATCATCGATCTTTCTTAGTACGAGAATTTCTACTCCTTCTCGAGGAACGTCGCTTGCGACGGTGCCGTGTTGCGTGAGACCTCCCCGGCCCTGATCCATCTGACGACTCAGAATCTGAGCCAGAAGAGTCGGATGGTTCGGATGGGGTTTGTGAACCGTCTACACGGTCGGCATTGCGGAGCGTGCGCTCGATGAAGCTGCCGGGAACGATGCGCGCTGACGAACGGGTGTTGCCATGCGAGACATAGCAACACCCTCGTTGAGCATCCCCCAATCCACGGCAGAGGTCAATACGGGCCCAGAGAGCTCGGTATGCGTCGAGTGTATCGACGATGAGGTCTCGTTGCCCAGAGGCAACGGTTCGACACCCAAAGGTGATGGGGTCTCGCTACCCGAAGGCAGCGGCGTATCCAGACGAGAGGAAGGTCGTCCACCCGATACCGCCCGACTGTACAAAACTGTACTATTACGATCGGTTGTTCACGTTATGCGTGACGCCGCTTCGTGAACTGAACAATTTTGAACAGGGTGACGGGTGACGGGGAGTTTTTCGGCCCAAAAAGGGCCACAAAATCGCAAAAAAAAATTCGGCCGGCACTTGCCGAGAAGGGCCGGCCTTCCATATATAGAAAGCTTGTCGTGATTGCCGTGATGTGAACGACTTGTCCGGTGAACGATTTGGGTGACGGGTGACACCCAGTGAACAACCGATCGTAATAGTACAGTAGGTCGGGGGAAACGGGGCGTGACTTTGTCGAAGAGGCACGAATCTCCGGTCGGTGAGTCTCAGAGCGGAGACTCAGGGAGTTGGCAGCGCTAACAGGTCTCAGTACAGACATTCCAGGTCCGGGAACAGGGACACGCGCATGAGAGCGGAGCGGGTAGCGACTCCGAGCGCGGCCAGGATCAGTCATCTGGGTCGATGTCGAGCACAAATCAGAGAGGAGGGGTCGGGGGGTAAGCGTGGTCAAGTGTGTCGACAGTCTACTAGGAGCTTGTTAAGTTCAAAAGATGTGACGGAAGCGAAGGGACGTCGAATTCCGGCACACAGGGACCAAGCAAAGAACTGGGGGTAAGTCCTAGATTGACCTAAGGAAAGCTATCTACGACAGAACCTAACTACTTATACAGAAAATCGGAGGCTGTGTATACGAGTCTTGGCAACGACTCGGGCAAATCTCGCCGCAAGCTGATGCGAGCGGTAGATCCGTTACACTTTGCACCAGTTTATTTTTGTGCCTTTGCACCAATTTATCTCGTGTGCCTTTGCACCAATTCATTTCGTGCCTCCGTGCCATATTATTTTGTGCCTCTGCGCCGCTGTTTGCCCCCAGCCCAGTATTGTTCGGTATGTTATCCATTTTGCCTCTACATTCTCTTTGCTGTGGTCTTGTCTTCAGGTTCGAACTGCGAAGATTCCAGCCTGTATGCTGCAATTCGCACTCTGCAGTGCTCAATATTTCGTTCGCATGCTCCGTTGCGGGCCGCTGCGACCCGTACGCCGGAATTTCCGGGTGCGGTATTATTGCCTGCGTACCGCTGTGTCGTAGTGCCCATTTCGCTCGCATGCCGCTGTGCTGCAGCACCTATTTTGCCTGTACGCCGCTGTGCTGCAGTGCCTTTTCTGTTCGCATGCCCCGTTGCGGGCCGCTGCAACCTGCATGCCGGAGTTTCCGGATGCAGCATCATTTGCCTGCGTACCGCTGTGTCGTAGTGCCCATCTCGCATGTATGCCGCTGTGCTGCAGTGCTTATTCTGTTCGCATGCTCTGTCACCGGCCGCTGCAACCTGCACGCCGAACTCTCAGATGCAGCATTCTCTTACCTCTGTGCCTCCTCTTCTGTGTGTGCTGCTCGCAGCCGTCTGCTGCCGTGCTCTGTATGGCAGGAATCATCGAGCTTGGTGTCTTTTTCGGTGTGCTGTTCTGTAGTGAATTTTTCATGCTTGAGCACGGCATAATCCCGAACATGCTCGCATCCGTCTTCATATTTGTGCATTGTTCTT
Organism: Favolaschia claudopus; assembly: GCA_037176885.1. Lineage (NCBI taxonomy): Eukaryota > Fungi > Basidiomycota > Agaricomycetes > Agaricales > Mycenaceae > Favolaschia > Favolaschia claudopus. The sequence goes on from JAWWNJ010000207.1 coordinate 297,938, forward strand.
ATTCAACTTGCATGCCCCGGTAACATCTCGCACCTTTTCCTTTAATGTCACTAGCCGGATTTCTGTGCGTTGGCACGTCTTTACTTCCCTGCTACTTGAGTAACCCCGCTGGGATGAGCTGCTTTCTAAGTGTTTTCTTGGGGCGGCTCCATGTTTTCACTCATTTGATCTCACCTGTTTGTTCTTCGAGCCAGTGCTGCCGTGACACATTGTCAGCGGGTTTCATTCATTCATATTTAGATCTTCGCCGGCAGGGCAGTCATGATCCAGCCAGTGGTCGCTTGGCAGAAACGTCTGCTTCCTTTGCTCACCTTCCGGGGGGCTTATCCCATCAATATTGAGGTCATGATCATGATTCTTCCTGCTGCTGTGACGCCTAATGCTCGGTGTATTATTCGTCTTTCATGTGTGTCCGACGTCCGTGTGATGCGCCTAATACTGGTATGCTATTTTTGACCAGCGGAAACTTTCCTTCTTGTCGCTGCGTTTCAATCCAGTGATTCCTCTTCGTTTCCACTAGTATGCTTTTTCACTCTGCATTTTCAATACTCTTCTTCGGGCTATTGGCTGGGCTGTAACCCATTTCAATTCGGCTCTTCCGTTGAAGTGACACTACTCACCGTAACGAGTCTCTGAATTACGATTTCTGTTACTTGCGGAATCAACCGTAGAGGTGCTCCGAGTTAGCTTTTTGTCACCCAGATTCGCAGGCCCAATTCATCCTCCAGTCGGACAAATCGACTTTATTTCATGCCAATCCGAAGTCATTGACTAGCTCCGCATTGAGCAAGGGTTGGGCAATCCTCAAGTTGGTCTCACTGTTGCATACGCTCTGCCGGTTCCCCAGATGGTGATTTCATGCTCAGCTCATGCATCCTGCTGCTCAGTGATTCGTACAACTCGAAATGAGCTCTGGGGTTAGGGTCGTACCTGGCCACATTATAGTGCAAACTCATTCATTCTAATTTCCCTCTCAATGATAACCGCTGTTGATGTCCAACATGCATCATGTTCAACCGGTTCTGAACGATTTCCGCTACTATGATTTCTTAGCTGCCTTCGGATTCTGCTCGTCGCACGGCGGACAAATCACTGTCACCTGCGGAATCGGACGTGATTGTCACCTGTGGTGTCCCTTGCCTGTCCTTTGCTCGGGTCTTTGTCCATTTGATTGTCCGCCGCTCATTTCTTCGCCGTGTCGTGCCTTGAATAAGCTTGACGATTGTCTTCACTAGTACAATGTTGCAAAGTCCATGTGGACACTCACCTCACAAACTTAAATCAATCTCGGTGTCTATATCTCGGACAATCCATTGTTCAGCCCTTGAACATCGTTCTCTTGGTCAAAATATCGGCTCCGAGTTGTCTTCTAGAGAAAAGAGGAGGTCGTCTTCCTCACTTCAAGTTTGTTTCATTTTGTTTCAGTCTCACATGGTGTTGCTTTGTTCCGACTCTTCTTTTCTCTCTATTCGTCGGTTCAGCTGACATTGTTGCTCGATACCCTTCTATCCTGCACTGCTCAAATACAAGCTCGACTCAATCACAGTTGGGCCACCTTCTTTGGTTCAACGTCAATCACATTGAATTTTGAACATCTTTCTCTTTCACAAATCTCCACTTCAGCAATATTACGTTCAACGTATTAAAATCTCTTTGGGGGAGTCGTCTTCTTGGATTCCGCCTGTTCGGTCTCTGTGTTCCCTGGTTTCTGTCGGTTAGTGCTCATCCAGAAGCCTCACTGACAGAGAACCCAGAAACCAAAGGTTTCCCGGGCTCCTCTTCCCAAAGACTTCTTAGCTAGCTGACCCAACCTGCCTAAGCTGTTTCCCCGTATGCTCAGCTGTTCGTCACCTCCACGGGTGCACCCCTCTCGCGCTTCTTTGCTCTCTCCGCACTTGACAACTGCCTCCGGAGGGCTGGTATAGCTAGGGTGAGTTCACCGGCCACAGTTTCCGCCGTGGAGCTGCCTTCGCTGCTGCAGAGGCAGGGTACACTCAGGAGCAGATCAAGCTCCTGGGCCGCTGGAAGTCGGACGCGTAGAAGCTCTATGTTGACTGCCCAGTCTCCATGCTACGTAAGTTGTCCACTCCACCTCTGCCGTCTATCGCTCACTTCCATCCTTCGCGGCCCCTCATTGCCCCTGCTACCCCTCCCCGTCTCTTCATCCGGATTCCAGCCCGTCCCACGCCTCTCCCCGGTACAACAAGCATGGATGTATTCTCTGGGACAAAAATCCTGAGACATATACAGTGCCAAGCACCACTTCTCCAACACTGCCTTTTCGGGCGGAAAGAAAATTTTTGTAATTTATTTGTGATTTTCTGAGGAAGAAAACCGACCAAAAGAATGCGTTTGGCGTCGAGAACTCACTTTTTCCCCACGGTGTTTCACTTTTTTCGGGTCTGAAAAAAATAAAATCGTCATTTTGACTCTAATTTTGGATGGATTGAGCCCAGATGTGTTCAGTTGTCATGCAGAAACCCTGAAAAAGTGGTAGCCGAGTGTAGCGGAGTCTGTTCTGACTTACCTGGGTGATCCGCCCAATGCTGGCACGGCAAAGTCCGGGAAACACGTGATCTTAACCCTAACCGATATGGGAATTTGATGATGGCATCAACCATCATTAGGGTTTGTTTCACTTTTTCGGAGGTGAAAAGACAAAAACTTGTTCAATTGCCTTGCAAAGCACAAGATGAGTTGCTACACATCCATAGAGACGTTCTACGCTGTTTTTAAGTTGAATGGTGATGACGGCATAATGTAGTATCGAGTTTAACTTTGGATGCCGTCCCCTGCCAAAAAAGGAACCGTGATGTGATGCTTGGCACTGTATGTCTCCGGTCCAAGTCTCAGTCAGATCTGAGTCTGAGCTCTGAATCTCAAGCTTGAGACAAGTCTCAGGCACAATCTGAGACACCCAAGCCTCAGACATGATGCGAGCGCCTTTCTACTGTATTCCCCGTCCAACTCCTCATCAGTGTTATCATGATGTATGCCAGTCCCGCCGTCCGCTAAAGACGACCACTACTCGGTGTGACCAAAAGTAACCGGAATTTGGCTTTTTAGAGAGGAATCTCGAAACTCAAACAACTTTAAGGGAAACAGGGCTCTTCTAAATCATCCTTTCTATGACTTCCAGGGCATGGGCATGGCATGTAATATTTTGCTTTGAGTTGGCGAATCAATCTTCGAAATTGGACCAATTTGGAAATGTTTGCGCTCTCTGAAGGAGAGATACAGGAATTTCAGGACATTAAGTACCTCAAAGGAGTGTTTAGTATCTCAAT